>VXBO01009102.1:0-78226 GCA_013400135.1 Rhinoptilus africanus
GGTTCTTGTACCACCTGTGCCAAAAAGTTAATCATCAATACACTGGAGGAGCCTCCTGGACTGTGCATGCCTAGCCGTGTGGTCAACCCAGCAGATATCTGGGTGATTAAAGTCCCCCATAAGAACCATGGCTTGTGACTGGGAGGCTCTCTCTAGCTGCCTGTAGAAAGCCTCGTCAGCTTCCTCATCCTGATCGGGTGGTCTGTAATACACTCCCACTACAGTATCCCTCATATTTGCCTGGCCCTTAATCCTTACCCATAAGCTTTCAACCCTCTCTTCATCTGCCCCCAGTGAGAGCTGGATGCATTCCTTTCCAGAGGACAGGAGCGAGACAATGTGCACAGAGCTCAGTTCCTACATTCACAATGATACTGCCTTTGCTCCATTACAAGAATATGTATTAATTGTCCTCTTCGGCTAACCTTACTAACATTAACAACCTTATCTCTCCTTTTGATACATGTAACTTTCTTGATGTGGTTGGCTTCTGTGAATCCAGCTACGGAACTTGCTGCATTGACATTTGAACCTGGAAAGTCCATCAGTTTCAATGCGATACCAATCAATGAATCCCTTACTGTTTTTTTCGGTGGTGGAGGAATAGGTTAGGAGCTACATCATATGATCACTCACTGCACACATTATGAAAAGAAAAAGGAACTACAACAAAGCGAGCTAAATTTTATAGGTTTAATATACACATGCACATACACTGTGGAATCAGCATTAGCCAGGCTGCAAATCTTACTTCATTATTAAACACACTCCCCCCAGTAATTTACAATCTTTCCATGGATAAATGTCTCTTCTTGTTGGAGGCACAAAACAGGCAGATATTTTATTCAATTATAACATTAAATAACAAAATAGTTATGACATGACTCCATGACATCAGCAACTATCAGAAAAATAATACTGCCCTGTCAGTTCCAGTGTTACAGAAGAGCTCGTTTATCAAGCTTCATGAGTGATTGCATGCTCACTTGCCTGCAGAGCTACTGTCCTGGCATATATATAACAAGGACATGAAGCAGTATGGCTATTAGGAGGGCATTGCACATGTAAATAACCAATTGAATCTCACTGGGTGCACAGTAGTCTTATTATCACTATGCATCGAGTTTGTACTTGAGCTTTGGCATTTCCACTTCAAAAGACGCAGCCTCTGGGGAGAAAAATCTCTGGTTTTCCCTTTACTCTGGAGAAACCTCTAGGGCACCTTTTGAACCAAAGGCTCTATCAAGCAGTTAATACAGAAAACTCGCAATTCTTCTAAAAGTTTTTATGCCTTGTATGGGATCAGTTGAATGTCTCAATGTCATCTGGCATTGAGAATTGAGGCTTAGAGGTTCACCTCTGGACAAGCATTGCAGGCACAAGTTCTCAGCCCAATAACATATGAGTGATGCCAGAGGTATAGCCTTATACTCATCCCAAACAGGACTCGAGACTTCAGAGTAGTTTATTGATACGAAGCTAGGAACTGAGGAAAGCTGGGAGACAGGGCAGGCAAGCAGGCACAGGACATACTGACTTCTAAGATTCACCGAAATTCCAACCATGGCCAGAACACATCAGCCACAAAGACATTTGAGACAGCAACATGTTAAGAAAAGGAGAAATGTGAAGCCTTTTCCTTAAAGTAAAAAGAGGTAACCTAAGAGAGCTTACTTTCTTCTCTTTCTTGCCCAGCCTGGAAGAGGATTATGCTGTTGTAGCTAAAGGCAGCAGCTGCTGCCATTCCTGGCAGCAAGAAGAATCTGGTGCTGTGCCAGCAATAGACAAGAGTAACATGTAGGTTCATGTTTGGTGCCTACACATCAACCCAAATGGGGCTGAAAGGAATTATGTTAAACTTAATGTGCCACTTGGACCAAGTGTTTATGCGTGATGTCATATTTTACTTCATCAGGACTTGCCAGAAGACAAAAGCAGAGACCTGCAGACTGGATGCCCCAAATACTGGCATTTTTAATAAGGCCCTTTAAAGTCTAAAATTTAGGCTACTAGCTTTAGTGTGTTTAGAGGGTTCACGCAATGCTGTCAGTCTGTGCTTCCTTCTGGAAGGGTGAAGCCCTGAACGCAAGCAAGACAAATGATCTCCTGACAGCTCTGCACCCCTCAGCAAACTGCTGCCTGCTCTTCTAGACAGCAAGGAGGATAACCTAAGGCTCATTATATTATTATGTTTCCTACCATTTTCACAATTTTTTTTCTAGTTTTCATTTGATAATGTTGGTAAAATCAGCTGGTTTTAGCAAAAGATTTGGTTTTCACTCTAGAACAATTCTGTCATATCCTTTCCAATCAGTTCTCTCCACTCATATTAACATATAGGCTTTCAGGATGTCCTGGTTTGAGGTAAAACAACCAATTTTCTGATCTGTAATTTCACTTTTTAGCTGGGCGTCTTCTAACTGACTAAAGTCTGAAATTAACAACACATTGTTCAGACAGTGTTCACTCTCCGAGTGATAAGACCTGATTACACCAAGGAATGGTATGTACTGAGGCTCTTGCTTATACTTATTGCTGTAACAACCAAGGTCGGCTAACTTCGCTATTTGCCCTGTTAGAGGGTCGGAAGCGGAGAAGCGCAGAGGGGTCACACCTATAGGGAGGAGCAGATGGGACGGGTGACCCAAAACTGACCAACAGGGTATTCCATTCCATATGCATCACATGCAGTATAAAATCTAAGGGACCAAAGGGGCAAGTCTGCTCTTGCTTTGGCTCACTCTTTCTTCAGTGGCCGACGTCTGAGGAGGACTCTGTCTTTTCATCTGCCTTTGATCCCAATCCAAGCACTCCTGACTCTAGTTCTGGAATTCAGCTCCTGTTCATCGCTGACTCCAGTCTGGGACTTTCCCCGTGTCTGCTGGTGACACGATCGTCATCCTGGGAGCTGGATACGGTTTTGTATATATTGTATACCTTTTTTTTAATTTTCTTATTATTTCTTATTTCCTTATTCATTATTATTTTCATTAAAGTAGTTTAGTTCTTTTTCTAACCTTGTAAACCTCCTTATCTCGTCCTCTCCTCTCTGAGGAGAGATGGGGGTAGGGCCATCTGTCGTTCTGATTGGCCAATCCAGCCAAAACCATGACACAGGAAAATTTCCTAACTCAGCAGAGAGTAAAATACATGTCTCTAATATTCACACAGTGAAATTCCGTTTAAAAACAAGCAATAAACATGTAATTGGTAAGAACTAGAAGTACGTGGAATATGAAGTAGGAACCTACTGCCTTTGTACTTCATCGCAGTTCTAGCATTATCAACACTGAACTAAAACTTCTTTGTTACATTGGGAAAGTGGATGTTAGTGCATCTCCAAAGTCAGAACACTAAATATGCAAATTTAGGACTCCATTAGGGTTTCTGTTTCCTTATTTAATGACTGTGATGTAACTAATGTTTTTGCTGAAACAGAGTCTCAGTGAGTCAAGTGTAGGATTCTGTTATAGATAAACTGCAAGTTTAGAAATTTGCTGAAGAATTCCAGAGCTTGGAAAGCTGCTATCACAAACTTGAGCAAATAAGCAGGTTTGAGGGATATAAATTACATGTCCTTTTCAATTCAGTTCACTTTTTTTTTCTGTCACTAAAAAATGTTTAAGAACTTCCATGGCAGCATGTACACTACTGCTTCCTGATTTGAGCATGCCTTGAGTAACTCCAGTGAGCGGTCCCCTCACTGCTTGAGGAAAAACAGTATGCTGGTCACACAGGGCAACACTTGATAACAAATTTGATGGCCTTTCTCCATCTGGAAAGCAATCATTTTTGAATGTTACATCCATTACTCCTTCCCAATTTTATCTTTCGCTTTATCAAGTCAAAGTTAAAAATACTTAGCATTTACAAAGGCTAAGCACCAGCCTAAACACAAGCAAGAGAATGCAAAAAGGTGACAACAGTCACCAATGATAAGAAAGCTGTACCTGAACACAAAAATATTGCCACTGAGGTAAAGGATATAAGCATACTGGGAGTCTCCCTCGCGTATTGATTACAATTATGAGCATCAAAAAAAGGGAGAATAATAAACAGTGCTGATGATTGGCCTCTTTTTGATTAGTCTGAAAAATCTCCCTCACGTACTGAATGCCAAAACTGACATGAGAGATGTACAGACATTATCATATGCAAGGCATTAGAATCAGCTTGGAAGTTTACAACAGTTAGTATTTTTTCCTGCTAAAAAATCGCATGGGCCAAGACAGCAGAATCTTGAATCGTGCAATGTAACTTTAGTTGAAAAAGGCCAGATTTTCAAACTCTACTCACAAACATCCATGATTTGAGGTCTTTGCCAACAACTGGGTGATAGCTGGCAGAAGATAGCAGACTTCCCATGAGCTATTAATACTACAGCAAGGTCTCTTCTGCCTTCATTAAAGTCACCATTTTTAAATCCCAACTGCCTCATAGCACTACAGACAGATACCTTGACTTCCAATCTGACTGGCAAAATTAAAACAGGCTTTTTCCTTTTCAGAAATTATTGTCAGCAAAAATAAAACATGCTCTTTCATTTTCAGAAATTATTTTCGGCACAGACAGCAAAGTCAGTAATTTTTTTTACAATTCCCAAAATATAGCTGGGCATTTGGTCACACATCATCTAAAAATGGACTAGAATAAGAGGTATCTGAAGACAAAAAAGAATGATTTTCTAGATGGTCTGCCAGCACAGTATCTCTGGCAAACCAAGTAACTATGATTCAATGCTCAGAAACTTCATAAAGCCCACAGGATCTGAGAGATAGTTCCGGCATATCCACTGCTACTCCTCACCAGAGCTGTGGACTTGAAATTTCCACTGTCAAGCCACCTGACCGAGCAAGAATCTTGTTTTGAACTTTCCCTCCCATTGCAATGCAGTTGACTGTTCTTGGATGCGTAACAGAGCAAGTATGAGAGGGTGTACTGAACAAAGTGTAAATGAAAGATGGGAAAACTTGAAAATTATTTGCGCTCGAAAACTTTTGCATGAAGACTACCATTTTACAGTTCCTTTCTGAGAAGCTAATGCCAATAGAAACACTACAAGTTCTTGGACATAATACTACTTTAGTAACTTTTAAAAATTTTCTTCTCACTAGAGGCAGTCGGTTTGCTCTTGCTGAAATACCGCTGAGTGCTAATCTCAAAACCAGATTACTCAACAAGGCCAGAAAGAAGAGCAAACAGAATACCACCCTTCAGAGAAAAGCCATGAATTGTTTTGCAGTTCTTTGCAGGTTAGAGAGATTTCTTAAGAAATAAAATTAGTCCATGTTTTGAATTCACTTAAAGGCTTCTGGTAGCCCAGCAGGATCCAGCAACAGGACAGCCCACACACAGAGAATTTGCAGCACGTGCTTCTTCTCTGCTTTACAGTATTGATGAGGTACCATTACCAATGAAATTTAAGAATGTTTTAATCACAGTGAATCAGTCCTATGCTCACTAGATTTCCAACAACCATCTCTGTACAGATTGTTGTTAAAGGTCAGAGTCAGAAAGGGAAAGAATAAAACCACACCAAAGAGCCCAACTTTAATACCTACTTGTCCTCCTTATAATATGGTATTGGCTAAGGGGAAGAGCAGTGTAAAATGATGAGACATGACCATCTGCTGAGCTGGCCCAACAAATCTGTGTGTGGAAACCAGCAGGCTGCTCCTGGTAAACCTAGCATCCTGCCCACAGATGATGTTTTCTGTTGCAAAACTTAGCTAGGGGAGGAAGGGGGATCTTAGAGCAAAAGCACTCACAGAAATGCTTGGTGTTGTTTTAAATAACAAAATAAAGGACAATGATATTGCAAAATCCACTACATAATTTGCCTTCCCTTTACAATCTGTAAACAAGATTATTTGGCCCACAACACACTTTTTATTTTTAAGGGATCATCATTGTATAGCTACTTTAATCTAATTGAAATGCACATTAGAAACAGAAACAGCTGTATGACAAACAGCTGTATGGTAAACTTGTTCTTAAGCTTCCAGAGAAGTTAGAAAATATAGACTGTTTGCAAAAAGCAATGAAGAGAATGAGAAACACTTGCTGACAGTCTTTATTCTGCTTAACTAATCTATAAATGCCCATCAAAACAAGAGAATCCTGGGAAGTTCTTTCAAATCCCAGTCCATTTCTTTGCAATTCTTATCACCTTCATAACTCATCACCTTCATCACCTTCACCTAAATAAGAATTACATACTAATTCTGAAGGAACAGTTTTTTCCAGAACCTTATTTAAAATTTTTAGAATCAGAACATGGATCCAAAGCTGGGTTTGACGATAGAATAAGCTTATTCTCTCCTTGCATCAAGCAGAGAATTTATGCATGATGCGAAGTGGAACATGTGGTGTCAATCTTGATCATTAATAGAATGTTATTTGCAATAACTATTACAATCTTGGTGGGCTGTTATCTTTTATATCCAGTGCAAAAACAAATGATAACACTGATACCCCACAGCATGAAATGCCTAGTGTGCCCTCTTTCCTAGAAAAGCAGCAGATTTTTCCTTTTCTGCAATTGAAAATAACTGCCATCAGAAGAAATAATACAAACCAATGCAACAACAAAAAAATAACCTAAGTGAAAGCTGGCAATGGTAAATGCATCCTGAGCAAATCTATTAGTTGCACTTCAAACACAAATTTGGGTGGGGAAGCTTGTAGCGGATGGCACCTATAGGTGCTCCAGATACAACAGCTTCTGAGACTCTTCCTTATTCTGCTTATAGGAATCAACAGAAAATTTCAGAGCTAGACATTTAATGGGTTCAAAAATTACAATATAATCTGGGTAAGGCATAATTTTATTACTCACTTGATTAAGTGAGTGTGACAGGCTCCAACACACAGAAAAATATTGACACAAAACAACTGATGATCCTGTATGTCAGTTCAGGTACTTTAAAAAGTTTCATCTGTCTAAGCAAAGAAATGGTTATCATCTTTCGTTCTCCAGCACATGAACACGAACATTTTGAAGGACTCAAAGGGCAGTCTTTTGAAAAGAAAAACCCTCTATTACCCTGTGTTAACTACAGCAGCTTCAACAGAGAAGCATTTAGAAAAATGGTCCAAAGATACCATCTTTCTCTTCAGAAAAGTTTCTAATATTTCAAATATATTCTTGACAAACAGATACAGTTTTTCAGGTTCCTGATCCTGCCTCCCCAATGTCAGCTGAAGTCCCACAACAGCGGGATACAGAGTCAGTCTCTCTCTCCTGTACAATGAATATCCTGTTGTATTGTATACACATTATCAACTGAGCAAAGAAGAGAACAACACACATAGATGGAGGTGACGCAGTTACCAGTGATGCGGAATATACCTAAACTCAAGTCGCTGCATGACTTGGTTGAGATCAGAAATTGAACCTGCATTTCACAACCCTGGGAAGAATGTACTATGAGGTGTCTGGAATTTTAGTCCAAAATCTTTCATGCTGAACTTGAGAAGCCTGTGAAGATTAAAATTTTGTCAGAACTGCTTTAATGTCAACATTACCTCCTACTGTTGGGAAACACCTGAGACAGTTCTAATTTGAAATATCTCCAACAAATGGCAAAAAACCACTTGACAAGTGTGCCGAAAATCACTGATGTGGAGTCCCCTTATGTAGATATCATCGCCCAATTCTCAAGCCGTCTGATTTTCCCAAAATACATTTCTTTTTAACTTCAGCACTGAAACCTGCAGTTTCGGGAGTTTCCTACACTATGACTTCCTGCCAAACCCAACACCACAGCTGCTGCTGCTGCAGGAAATTAAGATAAAATGCAGGGAGTGGAGGCTGAGATTTTGTATTGGAAGTGGACTCACGCTGATAGCACATTTGCAGACAGTAAAAGGACTGGTACTGTTACTGCAATTTCTACATCATGTGGTAACCATAATATGAGCCATCAAAACCAATCTTCAGTAGTTTATGTAGTAGCAAAGAGCAGAATGGAAGGACATTAGTGAGTATCATGGCACTCTTGCCCTTGGACTTGAATATCCAAAACATGGTTTTGATCAGATCACATTTGGTTTGCTGCTGGCTGAAAGCATTCACAAATCACAGATGCAATCAGGATTGCTGCTGTTGTTGCCATCAACCCACACATACAATAATCGTCTTCTCCTCAGCATGTTTCAGAAAACAATCTCAAACATAATGACTAGAGAAATCACAAACTCAAAATGACTGATTATCCACCTACAGACAGACCATTAAAGGACTCCACACCAGGATACAATAACTAATCTATTGCCAAGAATAAATTTGCAATGAGAAATTAAAATGCACTAAGTGTGAAAAGATTGATCACTCAAATCTTGAGCTCACATTCATTCTCCTGTCCCTTGTAAAACTCCAAGTGGACTCTTCTGGCAATAGAAGATGACAGAAACCTTGGATTCCCATTGTATAACTTTCTAGTACAATTGCAATTTTGATATTACTGATATTAACATTTGATGCTTTGATATTTGGAATCTAAAATAAACCCCACATTGCCCTAGAGGATGCACGTATGTCCCCCATGCTCCTTGCAGACACCTGCTGTCATGGTCTCACAAATGACCTCTGGAGACGACTAAAAAATTCAGTTTGCTATGGCTAAAAGCATACAAAACTAGAATAACGGAGGTGCAACAAGAACAATTCCACTCCTTTATGTATTAGGGCTGTCAGCCAGACAGCACCTAGTATCTCAACTACCACTAGAAACAAAGAACTTGCTCAGAAAATATTGGTTTCTCTGCCTTTGTATTTGGCCCTGCAGAAAATTAACATTGCTGTTTTGCTTAGCTCTTCAGATAATATAAAGAACTTACTACGCAGAAAGCCACAAAGCCAGTAGCACAGCACTGAGAAAGCACTTTCTAATTAACTGCTACAAAGCTGGCCAGAACAACACTATGGACACGGCTGAAATCTACCTTCGGATGCATATGATCTTAATCTCACTAGAGTGAACAGGAGCCAGTGTGTGCAGCCTGGGAAAATTTAGTCCATTAAATTCATGCAATTTACATACAATTAGTGGCTTCAGAGTTTTACTTTTGAGGAGAAAAAAAAAGATAAAGGAGGTTTAAAATAATCAAAATATTCCCATGAGGCTGGCTATAACTGTTTCAAATTAGGGCAAACTGTCAACTCAGAAGATTTTTCTTAAATCCTTGCAGATTTGTTTAAACAAAAGAAAAATACAAATATTAATCAAAATATTTGAGCTTATGTTTAAAGAGAAACAAAACTTCAATAGATTTAAGCTTCCTGTTTCAGCTGAAAATACACTTCTTCCATTGAGGGCCACTTCTGCTACCTTCAAATTGGCCATGTACAGTCTTTTTGGAAACATGAAATATATATGTACATTTTAAAGGAATTAAAGAGGCAGAGATGCCTCAGAAAAAAAAAATGCCTTGTAAGCAAGAAAAAATATCAACATTATTACTGCTTTCTTACCAAAATGGGAATGATAAATCTCTGATACAGAGAGACACATACATTGTGTGCAAAGTTCATATATAGTATAAATTTGTTATTTTTGTAATTAATTTAATGAGAATACCAGCAGCAAGACTCCTCCTGGAACAGAATAGAGTTTGTGATTGTATCATATTTGTGGATGTTAAAAGATGGCCAGGTTCCGTGAGGTGCAGTGTACCACCCAAGAAGTGGTGAACATTTTACCTATTTTTCCTTGAATCAACATCTCAGTGGAAGAGGGGGAAATTTTTAGTCATGCATTCCAAAGCGAGGTTGTAGGCAGAAGCAGTGTTGTACAAGTTGGGGAGGGGACAGCTTGCAATGTCATGGGATCACGGAATTTCAGAGTTGGAAGAGTAATCATCTAGTCCAACTGCCCTGCTAAAGCAGGATTGCTTAGAGCACATTACTGCATCCAGGCGGGTCTTGAAAGTCTCCAGAGAGGGGACTCCACAACCTCCCTGGGCAGCCTGTTCTGGTGCTCTGTCACCCTCACCGTAAAGAAGTTTTTTCTCATATTTGATCAGAACTTCCAATGAATAGTGAGAAATGTTTCAATGAAAGACAGCGACACACTATTAATATTTTCCTGATTGGTGTCATAATTCAAAACCTTGATCTGGTGAAACAGTATACATGTTAAACCATCCTACTTAGTTTTATGCATGGAAAAGACACACCAGAGATCATTATGCTAGCCAGCTGAACATCTAGCCGGCAGACAGCCTGAAGGCTAGCACACGGTGGCACAGGGAGCAGGCAGTTCAGGAAGAGGGCAGTGCCTGTAGGGAGGAGGAACGCTGGGCAGAAGCGGAATGAAGAGTACAGGCTGGGCAGAGGAGTGACCCACTGCTGTGGGGAAGCCAAGAGTTCTCACCACAGGAGAGAAGTCCTCCCAGAACATGCTACGTCTATTATTTTTAAGAGTTTAGGAACTCTGAATTTTTTGTGTACACCAAGCAGTCACCTCTGCTTTTTAACTTCTGGTAACTCAAGGAAATTAATTTTATTTAATCAAAACAGAGTTTATACAGGAACTCTCTCAAGTTTGGAGGCCTGGACTCCTGAGCGTGAGCAGTCTCTGCCTGCCCTGGTGTAAAGCTGTCCCACTGCTACAAGGAGTGTTCGCATCCTTTTCTCGGAAGAGAATGGAACACAGGTTATGGGTTTGGATGTATGCTTTGAATCTCACCGCACTTCCTCACATGCAGTTAGTCCTGTTTACAGTTGGTGCTTAAAGTTGTCCAGAAATACAAATAAAGAATTCCAGTCCCATTGTGAAAACTCAGTCCTAATAAAACTCGGACCAACTTCCTAAAATCACACATTTTGCAGAAGATGGAAAAAACTGAGACAATGTTTGACCAGCAAACATTATTCCATACACAAGTTAAATGCTGGAGAAAAAAAAAAGGTAAACAAAACATGACCTTGAGACAAAGAAATCCAACATCTTGGATAATTTAATTGAATAGAAGGAGACGCAGGTAGCAACTTTGTGCAGTTAACTACCTGGTGGTTTTTTTTTTAAGTTATAAACAGCTATGTTGAAAAGCGTCACTCTAAAACACAGCCTCACAGAGGTGGTGAAAACACACAAGGAACTCTCTGATAAATGTTTCCTTGTGTTATTTTAACACAGAAGGGTTTTTTTACTCAGTAATTTAATTTGACAGATAACAAACAATAATTTCGATAACAAACGATAATTTCTCAGTGTTCTTTCTAATGAAAAATAATTTGATGAATTCCCTCTTACCCCAATCCCCACTTTGCTTGGCACTTGTGTGGATTCCCTGTCACCCATATGTCTACCGCAGATTCAAGGCACAGGCTGAATAACAGCTTAAAGCCTCCATAGCTTTTGTGTTTATTTCTATAGTCCTCCATATAACAGATGTACACTGGCTGCTGAGTTTTTTAACTACAAAGATGACATACATTACCAGTGCTCATACTATTTGGTAAAGCAGCCGAAGAAAGGAAGTTTTGAGGGAAGACTGATCATATACTAACCAATCTGGAGCTTATGTGCAACTCTTTCTGAGCTGCCCTGGGAGGGAAAAGAGAAAAATAAATTTCCCTTCACTACCTATTCCATTGACCCAGGGCTCCGGAAAGGCAACACAGTGCTCTTTCACCAATATCAGCCAAGATGTTTTCCCTTTTTACTCTATAGCTGAACACAGAAATACAACATATGTTGCTTCTTTAAGCGGACTGAGTGTGTTTATTAGGTTTTTACAACAATAAGCATTTTAGATACCAAAAAAATACCTATCCTTCAAGGTGAAAACGTGTCTTTTACTTCCTCGGTGTTCTATTATCACAAATCACTAATGGGCCTCATTAAAACAAAGACCCCATTTGTCTGCATACATATATGCATGTATGTATTGCAGAAACACATATTCATGCATAAATGTTCATACATGCAAAACACATATATGCATAAATAGATCTGACTGAGAGAATACTGCTATATACTAAATAATCATTAAACAATGACAAAGTTATTTTTTGATTAAAAACTCAACAGAAAAAGCATGCATACTAAAAATGTAAAGATACATAGTCTGCACATACAAACTGCTGAAAAAAATAAGTTTATGAAAAGATGACAGTAATAAAAAGCAGACAGTTAAAATCTTACTGCAAACACGCTAGTTTAAAGCTGGGAGTCTTGAGCATACAGGATCATATCAAAGAAAGCCAGAGCATTAAAATAACCAGAAATGGAATAGCTAGAATACCCTCGGTTTAACTCCACCAGCCAGAAAACAAACATACATTTCACACGCTGCATCATGTCGCACAAAACCTTAATTTAGCTACATTAAAATGAGTTTTCCTCAAATAAAAGCTTGTATTACGACTATACCTTTAAAAAGCTCATGTTTTCTCTGTTTGGGTTTTAATATGAAGAAAAAACAAGGTTGAATCAGGAGTTGTAAATTTTCATGCTTAATTTGATAGTTCAGCACTTTTGCAGTTGAGTTTGCAGCACACACAGATCGGTTTCCTCACGCTTTCCCGCTTATTTTTTCAGCACCCAGGAATTCTTAAGCACGCTGCACAGTGCATACACAATTTGTAAGGCATGCTCATTGTCACTTGTTCAGCTTTATACACCAAATGAGACATGCTTCAGATTTCTAGGTGCGCATCTCACGGTGATGTTTTAAAATTTTATCACCTAGTTTCCAGGGAACTGAGGCTTTGAATCTATATTTGAAATACCACCTGAGCGGGTGAAACATATTGGTATTCCACACACAGCCTCCTGCTGTCATTCCACTGTTGGCATGGGACAGTCTTCACCAAGACTTAGAAAACCTCATTCAATATTCCTCTCTGGAGGATCTGACACTTACTGTGAATTCTGCTCTTCGACTTAAATACCAGTGTCTGTGGCAGGCCAATTCTATCATTGCAGATACAGCATCCCTCAGGCGAGGTCCAACCTTTCTCTCGCAGTGCACCCAGGGATTAGCTTGACTTCCCCTAAATTCTCTCCAGTGCACAGTACGAGCTAATCTTTCCTGTAGGAAGCAGGAGATGGGGTTGCCATGACAACAGAGCACATTCTAGCAGTGGGACCACTGAGATGAGCTGAAAAGACGACAGTGAAACATGCACTCAGCCTTCCTCCGGGGCTACAGGCTTCTTCCTCCAGGATTTAATTCCCCTGCAAGTTTACTGACAGGCTAGGAGGTTGATTAGCTATGTATTTTGCTACGGGGAGATTACTAGTTAAGAATATGGTTGAGAGATCATAGCATTATTTAATGAAACTGCCATTCCTGCTTACATTAAATTGCTGATTTTATAAGCAGCATGGCTGCTTTTAAACCACTACTTGTTCATACACATTAGTCCTACACTTAGTCGACGCTAACCTCTCACTGTAATAAAGAAAAATAAATTCAGGCACAAGCCCAGTCCTGCGCTTCAGCTTTGGGTTTCCAGCGTATTAGCCACGCGGTCTTTCTTTAATGGATTTACACTCATACACATACATGCACACAAAGAGCACATATAACATCTGTGTTTGAAGCTCAAAGGTTTCTGCTGATGGGGGAGGGGATACTGAGAAAAGCAAATCAGAGCAGACACGTGTCTTGTATAAATGACAAAACAGACACAATAAGCTTTGGGAGCCCTGTTCATCAGGCAAAAGAAAACTGAGTAATCCATACTGTAAATATCAGCTATTTACTGCCCCAGAATAACGACTGGATCCTATGCTTTAAATATTTTTTCTCAATGGGAATAATGGAAAGCTTTTATAGCCTCTGCATTTCGATTATCTGCACATTTTTAATTGCTCAATCAAATTTTAATGCAAAGGGTGTTTCTTTGTGTTTTAATTTCTCTTACAAAACCACACAATGTATTATTGTGGTAAATTCCTGGAGGCTGAAGCACGACTGTGTCTTCTGCTGTTATTTCAGACACAAACATGTCTCAGTGAGCTTTCACATTAAAGAAGCAGCAACTGCGAATCTAAAGCCAGTCTCTAATCATATTTTTAACCATCCTTTTGCACAGAACAGATCCCTTCCTCCTTTGTGCCTTTGCTCTCAAGCATGTAACGCATGTGGCTACACACACGACACCCCATCAGCAGGTAAGATACACCAGTCCCTCAGTACCAGTAACAGCTTGCCCCATCTGAGTACTAAAAGAGCTGTAGATGAGTCAAATCTACACCACCTGAATCCACTTCTCTCTCTGGGAATTTTAAAAGAAAAGAACCTCCTTGACAGTCTCTGACACATGAAAGAGAAAGAGTCCAGAGGCTGCATTTATCCGGAACTCCTATGGGTAGGGAAGGGGGAGGGGGGCAGGCAAAACAGCAGGCAGATGTGTAACAACCTTCCCTGTACAGCAAGTTATACAGGATAGTTAGCAGGTTAGTCCCAACTAACTTAGTCTCAGCAAACCACATAAGGCCTCCTTGGGGAGGCACTGCACTGCCTGGAATGGGTAAGAAAATTCTTGGGAAGTCTGGGGGGATGGAGGCACGGGGAAACCCAGATCAGGATCTCCAAATTATCATCAAATCAATTCTTTTTCCTGGTGCTACACTAATTGCACTTACAGTGAGAAGCCCCCAGACAAAACCCAACCCAATAAAAAGCATACAATTTGCTTTCCATGGCTAGGCAATATTGCACTTTGTAACCTTGAAAAGTACCTCAGTGTTACACAACCCTTTCAGTTTTACCTTACTTTGGATCTTAGCATGTGTCAGGAATATACATGCACAAAATAGTATCCCCCTGAATCTGCTGGCTCTGACTCATCCCACAGCTTGCTATCAAGATGAATTACACCCCACAGTATAGCACCTGTATTTATTATCATCTAATTAGTGTTAGGTTTTTATCTCTTTTTCCACTTTTCCACTCATGTTCTATGCAACTGGAGAAATGCCAAATCATGTAAGCGACATATGGTTTTGCTTTTGAAATCATCCAGCTAGAATTCCCAAATACTGAAAAATCTTTGGCTAAATAATTTTCAGCTCGAGAGACAATATTTTACACCTTCAATTCCACTGGGAAACACTGGTATTTGTAGGCATGCAAATTGGTTTTGAGGAAAAGGGGCATATAATCAGATGTTGAATGATGTTCCAGATTTTTCCTGTCATATGCTGTCTCCTCACAATGTGAAAAGAACAGTTAACAGCAAGATTAATGCTGTGAAAATAGCTAAACTGCTATTACGGTTAATGAAAGCAAAGTTCTGTTCTTTTTTGTTTCACAAACTACGACCATAGAAATCAGTAAATATTGCCCTTAGAATGTAATCATTCATTTCTTGACACTCATGTGCAGAACTTCCATTTAATACTTGTGGTTTTGGAAATTCAGTCTTTCAACCAAATACAAAATATAAGCACTATCAACACTATCAACTTTCAGTTGTTGGATAAGGAATGGATTCCCCTGCCAGCACCCTAAAGAAGTAGCACCCAGTTACTACAATGTGTCCAAATTAACCCTGACCATCTTCTTCCCATTTCTGGCTGAAACTTCTTGTGTTTTATTTCAGACAAATATTCAAGTCATTCCCTCTGCAGGAACAGACCCCCTCACACATGTGGAGAAAGAGAAGCACTTTAAATGTGCAAAGTTCAGAGATCTCCTAGAACATCCAGGAGCTCACAGGTACTGCATACATCCCTGGGTATAGCCAGGGAAAGGCAACTGTTTTAGTCAACCCAGATGGAGCTTGCCAGAACAAGGAATAAGATAAAATGAAAGGTCATGACACGTATTTAAGCAATCTACTCAGTAAGGAACAACACATATGTGTAACACACTGGGACAAAGCAGCACACTTCTGAGGCTCTAGTTCAGTCATCAGCTCTAGGTCCTTAGCAGGAACAAGTTGCTCCCACAGCTCTCATAGGTCTGCTCTACCTTTTTTGAAGGTAGAGTCTACCTTTATCAAAGCTGGAGTCTGAATATTTACCTTTGTCTACCCTCTTGCTTGGGAGAAGGATGAGAGGTGAATACACAACAGCCACTTTTCCTCTCGACAGGACACCCACAGTTTAAAGACAAGACGTGGGATCTCAGAAGACACATCCTGTCCTACGTTTCTGCATGAATTCACAGCTTTGGCCACAAATGAGGAGTCTAAGGATTTCATGTCGCAAATAAACAGGAAAAAAGACAGGAAAATAAAACTATATATAGGTCCAACATGAAAAGTTGACATGAGAAAGTGAAGGTTTCTGGTTTGATTCCCTGTCTTTTTCTTTACTATGCTTAACTGTGAAATCACCACTGAATTCTCATTTTTATTATATACTTTCTGTATATAGCTGTTCACAGAGTCCTTTGAAATCTATGGATGAAAGGAAATATCAATCTTCTTTTTAAAAACTATTCATTTGAGATTAAACAGTGCTAAATGCTGAGCCCTGAACAAAAGGTTTAAGCACATGTAAGTCTTGCTGAAATAGAGCAACAGTGCCCAGTACTTTACAGAATCAAACCTGTGATTTGGGGTTTTTAAGCCCCTAATTCCCTATCCTTTCCTTTCTCTTTTTAAATATATCTTGGTAACTCAGATCCTGCTTTTGTCAGGTGAATTCCTTATAGAAAACACTGAGTCACCTTCAGTCCTAGTGCAGTGATAAATCAAGAAGCAGCCCCCACCAGTGCAAGCCGTACCACAACCTTCTGACAGCAAACACTCAGTTTTTGTATTCTAAGCACTGAACTAATGGTGCAGAGCTAATACTCAGAATACACCTAAATATGAAAATGAAAAAGAAAATTTTTGCTTGTGCACTTAAAGAGTGTAACAAAACTGTTCTTAAATACAATTTTATTTTATTTTTGGAAATGTGTCATATAATTTTGTCCACTACATGGATCATATAGGCAATCAGGACCTATTTCTGGCACCTCTTAGACTGTTTTTCTCTACCTGTGGTTCCTCACAGTTCACTGACTTTACTCAAGGTTTACAAATAGGAGTAGGTTTTAGCAGAATCACTGTTCAGGAATTTTGAACCAAATTATTTTTTAAGTAATGGCACATTTCAGGAGATATCATTTTTTTTAATATGCAAATTGATAAAAATTACTGTGATTTCATCCTAACAGTCAAAGTAATTTACACAGAAAAACTAAACCAGCCTGTACTTGTAAAATTGTAATATAATTTTGTCTTCTTAAGCAAATCCTTTGCTATTTGTGAATATAGTGCCAAATGTAGAAGTACTCATTGAAGGGATAAACTACTCTATTGAGAGGCTTGAGCAACATTAAATAACATTAAACTAAATTATTCCTACACTGTAATCATAAATGCAAGATGAGGTCAGATGTTCTCAGTAAGATGTTCCTTTTTCTAGATCTGTAAAATTAGTTTATCAGATTGGGAGTGGCGGAGAGTCATAGCAAAGATAAAAATGCTCTTTCAAATGGCTCTTGTTTATACATCTTCTGAAAACTGAATTTCGTAACTTTCTTAAACATTAATTTGGTTTGGACTGAGCAATGTCCAAAGGTCCGTTCCAAATTCAAATATTCTGTGATTCTGAGTTACACAGGCTACTTTGTGGCAGTACAGTCTTTAGGAGTGAGACCAACAATAAAAGATTACACCATACTTACGTCTGATAGACATTCTTATTCAAAAAGAGGATATTTAGAAAATAACAATGACTTTGGAATATATGTTGTAATTACCAGCGAAAAGCCCTTACCACTCTCCTGGAAGAGGATAAGAACAGATACACTCTCTTGACCCTGACACCAGGCAACACACAGAGATGCGACCGAGAACAGAGTGAGCATGTTTCCCTGGCTTATCCTCCCACCACCTAGCTACCTTTAGGTCAGACATTTTCTAAACCTTGCCTTATATATCTTGGCTACCTTGTCAACTTTGTGGACCACACTAGGAAGTAGGTTCTGGCCTTTGGACCAACTAGAGCAGATTGACTTTAGTCCATGCTGCTCAGGGCAGGACTAGCTCCGTCCACACTGCATAACGCTTAACCCACCTCATCTGCATGGGAACTCCAATTAAACCAATTGATGAGACGGACATACCACAGTCCTACACAGTGGTGGTTGTAAAAACACAAAAATGACATTGCACTGTCATGTCCAAGTCCTTGGAAGGACTTGGTTGTCTTGTTCCAAGAGAAGTCTGAATGTGAACTGCATGGACGTGGTGTGTATCCTGGAGATCAGACCTGGGTCTGAAAAATGCAAAAAGCCAATGAATCGCTTAAAGACTCATTCTTGCCTTTTAAAGCTCTTTAAGGATTTTCCCTCCATTAATTTTTCTAATTTTTTAACCTACAATAAGCATTTGGCATCTACAAAACCCTTTTTGTGATGCACAATACAGTATCTTCTTTTACTTATTCTGGTCATGACCTCTGTTAATTCCATCTGATGGCCCATACATTTTGTGTTGTGAGAGACAACAAATAATTTGTCCTTCTTAATCTTCTCCATGCCACTCATGACTTTACAAATGTCAGTCATGTCCTCTTAAATCATCCTTTATCCAGGTTAAAGAGTCATAGTTGATGTACTACTTCTCTCATGGAGACAATTTCATATGTTTGATCTTCCTTATCACCTTTCCCTGTTACTTTTCTTCTCTATACTTTTTGGAAAAGGGAGGGCACTGTAGGTACATAAATTTACGCAGAGATGTGACAGGAATATAAGAATTGCTATGATGAGTCAGAGAAAGTCCATTTAGCCTAATATCCTGTCTTTGATGGTGGTGAAAAAGGGGATGCTACTGTTCACTGTTTTGCTGTCTATTTATTTCCTGGTGGATCCAATATTAAGCTCTGTAAGTGTCCTCCTTCAATCCATAACCTCATCAAGGTTTGTATGCCAAAAAGCTCGTCTACTTTTTCCAGCTGCACTAGCTGATTTAACATCTATCTACAAATCCTGTTAAACCCATATCTTTAGCACTACTTCTACAAATCCGCAATACTACTTTTTCCAACTGCACTAGCTGGTTGTCCTGGTTTGAGGTAAAATGGAACCAATTTTCTAATTTGGAATTTTACTTTTTAGCTGGGCCTCGTCTAACTGACTAAAGTCTGAAATTAACAACATCTGTTAATTGGCCATCTGTCGTTCCGAATGGCCAATTCGGCCAAAACCACCATACTGGTCTAACATCTATCTACAAATCCAGTTTAATGCATATCTTTAGTGCTACTTCAAAAAGTTCTTGACACTCAGTCTGTTTGTAAACCATCACTGAGCTCTGAGATGATGTTTCGTAGATATATTTTCTTATCCCCCCCAAGTTTTTATTCCAAAGGGGTAACAGCCATCCACAGCCCTTGTGACCTGTATATAAATTGAGGATTGCATTTCTTCGTTATTTTACCTTACATTCACCACAGCTGAACTTCTTATGGCATTTAATCACCCAGTACCATGAGATTCTTTTGTAACTCTATCATCAGGATTTGTTTTGTGATGCTGAGTAACTTAGTCTTGTCAACAACACGTCACTAACATGTCACCTTGCTCTCCATCCTTCTTCCAAACTATTTATGAATATTTTGAGCAGTAAAAGCCATACTGCAAATCCTTTTAGACTCCACTTGTGTTCTCTCTCCACTGAGAGAACTAAATATTTATTCATATTCTCCATTTCTGATTTTTCAACCACTTAAATACTACAGAGCCTTTAGGAGGGGTCTTGTTAAAAGCCTTTATGAAACCCAGATGGATTACGTTTTCATCCCCATTGCTGAGGGCTACTTCCCTTGCAACAGATTTACGCTGGAGCAAGCAAGCTGAAATGGCCAAGTGCAGGCCTTGGAGAGAGCTAACAATCAAACTGGGAGATTGTCTGGGAGTCCTAGCGCTCAAGCTTGCAGACCCTGACCCTTTTCCGAACAGCACGTAGATGTACCCTAACACCAGCCACAAGCTCAGTGACTTTCACACACTAATAGTTTTGACTCTTAACAGGTCTGAGCTCCCGATTCTTCCTCAGTACATTGCATTTCTGCATTGCGTTATTCTGCTCCTGCATAGTAACCCTTTTTGTCAGGGCAGTTTCTAGCAATGTGACCAGTGAAGACCTCTGATTTTTTTCCTTTGCAGTTCCCTGGATACCAGCTGAAACACTGAAAGATTCACATTTGCTATCTTCCATTTCAGTGCAAGATGCTGTGAAGGTCACATCATTTGTATCTACCTAAATATAAGCGTGAACATTAAACTATACATTCCCAAATAGGAAATTCTAGGCACAGGCATTTAAAATATTTAAATTAAATATGATCTGCATACTATCACAAAAAGGTTGCATTTAGCACCATGTGAATTTGGACAAATTAAAATGTTCAGTAATGTAAAACCTATTCACACTCTGAGATAATAAAGCCCATTTACAAATCTATGTTTTCCAAGTTCAGTGCTATTCCTGTTACACAGTGTTAAAGTATACCCTCTTAATTTATTTCCTTTCTGTATCTGTTACTTCTAAGGCTTATGTTTAACTCCATTAAAGAAGCTCATTGATTTCTGTTTAGTTTTATTCATGTGAATTTTGCTCTACAGCCTTGTGTCTTTGTGTGTAACCTATCAAAACAGGGCAGGCTAGCATCAGGTCAGGCTTGCCAGACAAAAAAAAAATAATAAAATAAAGATAATGAGTGCATTTATTGCTTTCTTCTTTTAGCATCTATAATTTTGGTCAAAAAGCAGCATCTCTATATTAAAGTATACACACTATTCAGTCTAGCTTTTTCAGGTAATTTTAAAAATCCAGGAAATACAAGTGTTTATTGTTCAAGCATTGAAGAAATTCAAATACTACCTTTACTTAAGAAAAGAAAATCTAATCTAAATTAGCTTTATCGTAGTAATTTCTGCTTCATTGATGATATTTATGATATTATGGGATATTGATTAATTTTAAGAATTACTAGTAAATGCGCTAGGGCTTACTTCTCCTGTATGACTCTGCTGTGCACATTTCCCACCTGCTTATTTCCCATCCAGGAGCAGAAATAGCTCTACTGGAACATGTCTTCTAAATGCATAAATTCTTTTCCATTAGTGAAAAAAAAATAAAAATCCCACAGCATAATGCAATTGCAATAGATATTATCAGTATGATAAATGCTTTTTATAGTGCTCATGGTTTCAAATGAAATTAATTTCAGAAGCTGCATCAAATTTCCTTCCTATTACTCCAAATCATGTCACTCCAGTACTTTGGATGACCTACTGTGCATTTCTATGTTTGAATGTGCTTAAGTCTCTTTTCAATGTAACATGAAGCCTGATTTTCCTTGATACCAATATTTGACCTTTTTAGAACTTTACAGCTTCTTTTTCCATATATCAAGTTAAAATACTGCTAAGGAGAAAGATACTGATATTAAAAAAAGCTGGAAATAGGATGCAGTAACACATAGATGACTGAAAGCTCTGTAAACAAACAACTTTGAAAGACCAAAAATGCCTGTTTCCCAATCATGCCAGGCAGGAAGTTCTATTTAATGGTCCCTGAATAGCTTTATGAATTCAGAGCAGGAGAAAATATTTTAAGTAATTTCTATCTTAAAGATCACAGAAAATAACAAAGTTTACATAAACCATATTGGCTGATGATGCCTCTCCAGGAGCTGCCATTTATGACAGACACACAGATGAGGGAATAAGAAAAGTGATACCATGTTAATGGCCCAGCAAAGTGACAAAAAACCATCATCTCAGCTATTTATCTCTTAAAATCTGTGGATGATTATTTGGTATAAGACCAAGAGCACCAAAATCAAAAGTGAAGCAGTTTACTTTCTTTTTCTTTGCCTAACTCCAAAAAGAGGCAAGAAATATATGACAGTCAGGTCTGGCTTGACAAAGCATCATAATCAAGGAAGATAAGATATTTTGAGCTGAATACTCAAATTTTCACTCTGGTTCAGTATATGTCAGTATATTTGTAAGAAATTTACTCATATTATCCCATGGCTGCTAGAACGAAAACTGGGGAAGAAAATAAGCTGGAGCTAAAGAAAGGGCAAGCTGTAAAACGGATGCTTTTCAGACACCCAGTTAGACAGGTAGATCTAAGACCTTTCAAGCGTAGCTGATCTGTACCAGAATACCTACGTCAGTTCTTTGCTTTGCTATGAGGAGCATCTCCACAAGACTTGTATGAGGTGCTGAAGCAATAGCACGTTAAGAGGATATGAGGAAGAGAATGAAAAAAAATTTACTTCCTCTTTCTGTTTCCACCTTGTTTCAAAGCTCTGTTAAGTTTCATCAGCAGGTATATAAAGAATAAATCTTTGCCCCTGGTAGGAGCAAGAGTTAAACTCAGTTTCCAGAAGGGAATTATGAAACTGTCATTTAAAGTTTCACCTTACCTTCTCACCAGAAGAGACAACAGTTGACTGATTCAATCTCAGTTAGCATTAGACTCAAAGATTTATATGAAAAAAATAATACTGAGGACACCTACCCTGCAGTAAATCATTTAAGTATTGCAGATAAGAAAAACAAATAAAAGCCACTGAGACATGAGAGCATTACCTGGGTCATAACCTTGGCTGCTTACTTCATCTGCTAGCTAATTCTCACAGATAGACATTAAAGTTGAGGAAGATCTAATAGGAACATAATGGAGATGGCAGCATAAAACTGATCTAACAGTATCCACTGTAGAGGAAGAAAGTGGGGGAAAATGGATCTCACATCCACAGTGTATTCTGATGCTCAAAGCAAAGCATTCTCCATGTGGATAGTAAGGTGGCAGAAAAAAAATATCATGTCAAGACAATAATTGTTTTCTTGATTCCTCTCCTGCTTTGAGAAAAAACATTTAATTAGTGACTCCCTGAAAACCAAGTATGTTGCACAAAAGGGAAGAGTGGATGAATTTCTATGGACTGTCTTACCCTAAGACATCAAATAAAAAATTAAACACCCTTAAAGTCTCAGATGAAGTGAAAACGTGCCCTATTGTTTCTTTCCAATGATGGTGCACAACTGATCTGCAGTACACTACCAGCTTAAGCATTACTTTTATAATAAGGAAAAGTCCTATGGCAAAGTTCATTTAGTTCTACGGGAACTACCACCATGATTTCAGCCATCTTTGGATATGGTACATCTTGCAGTATCAATTCTTTAACTGGTAACAGTTTGCTCACTGTGAAATAGGCAAAGACGTGCTTTTAATTGGACTGTCTAGTCACAAAACCATAAATAAATTCTGTGTATGTGGCCTCTGAATACCTTGATTAACCTTGCTTACTGAAGACCTAGTTCACTGCTCACTGATGTCATGGTCCAAGTGCCTCAGATACAAAGCTGGAGGAATGATTTGACATTCACAAAATCATGGAATCATGGAATTTCAGAGTTGGAAGGGACCTCTAGAGATCATCTAGTCCAACTCCCTGCCAAAGCAGGATTGCCCAGAGCACATTACTCAGGGCTGCATCCAGGCAGGTCTTGAAAGTCTCCAAAGAAGGGGACTCCACAACCTCCCTGGGCAGCCTGTTCCAGTGCTCTGCCACCCTCACCATAAAGAAGTTTTTTCTCATATCCGATCAGAACTTCCTATGTTCCAGCTTGTGCTGGAACATATATTCACTATAAAGGATAGTTTGACTTAGATTTACAAACTGTGCTAGGACCTTTGGACAAACAATAATAAAAGGCTTCCTCAAAGCCTGTCCGAGCAGTGACAAAACCATTTGGGGGTCCCATAGTGCAAAACTCATTTCAGTGATAAGTGCATGGCCAGGACAAGGGGTTGGAATTCCAGTCATGCACAGCAGCTCATGGGGGTCCTGCATAATTTATCGGTCTCCGACAGGTGACTTTAATGGTATTGCAACCTTCAATTTTAAGAAATGAAAAATATGCAAAGTTATACTAAATGCATGATGGGGGCGGTAGCCAAACCTTGAGGAATTCAAGTGCCACTTCCTCCCCAGTCACATGGCTGGTGCCTCTAAAACAGAAATGCGAATAAGTCTAATGTCCCCCGCGCAAGTCAAAATTGTCAAGGCTAACACTGATGGCTAGTCTTGATATCAGCATAGCCCCATCCATGCAGAGCAGCAGTGAGATGTGTGGGGTGATATTGTTAGTTCCCACCTACACATCAGTTCTGAAACTCCCACTGGTAAACACGATTCAGGAAGACAGTTCCCCACCAACGCTCAAATTACATAAAAGCCTTGATTACATCAAAATGAGAATGGCAACATTTCCCCCCTACATCTCAGGCTTAAAGATTTTCACTGAAAGAATAAAGTTCTGTTTATTTTATTTTTCAAAATCTTGTTCACGTTTCCTGACACCAAATCTCTACAGGTCATGGATGCACAGAGAATCACTTTCTAGATCCAGCGTCCTGGAGTACTGGTTCCCCAGTGACAAGGATGAATGTTCACTTCTGGTTTGGTTTTGCAAAACTTGTACAATGGTTTGATGTCGCCAGTAGGCACATCTTGCAGGGCTGCCTGTAACTCTCGCATCCTTACTGAGCTCTGCCTCCAAAGCATGTACGAATGTGTCACTCTTTGCACAGAAGAGGGAGATGAGGGTGGCGCAAGCAGCCAAGCTGGTGGGTCCAGCTGCAACCCAGAGCAACCGCTAAGGAGCACATCTAAGTGTCCAAGTGTTTGGAGGAGGCAGGCACGTGCAGTTCAGGTAGTGATGCCCTCACAGTTTACTTTTTCTTTTAAAGAGCACCATCAAACAGAGTCAGGCTTTGGCTTCTTGCCATCTGAGGAAGGTTAAGGATAAGGAAGTGAGAGAGTGTCAGCAGAGTACAACAGGGGAAGTAGAGAGAAAAAAGGGCAGAAGCGAAGGGCCAAGGACTTGCCTATTCTTTGTCCTAAACTGGTTTTTCCTTTTGTTGGTTAGTTTGGTTTTTTAAGTATTTCTGCATTAGCACTTACGTGTCCTGACTTGTGATAGGTCACCATTATGCCAGGCATTATACCTATACATAGTAATAAACACCATAGTGTAAAAGTTTACTGCTTAAGCAAGCAAGACAGAAAATAGATGGATTTAAAGCCAATTATCACCTCCACTCTACAGACAGGAAACAATACAAAGAGAAACCAAAAGACTTGACAAGAGCAGAGATAACTAGGAAAGAAAGGCAAATCCACTGAATCCCAGTTCCGCATGCCCTACTGTAGGGCTTGCACACTGGTTGCTTCCATAGTGCTATTTTCGCTGCCTAGCCATTTTCTCCTACCACCTCAAAAAGGTTAATTTTTTGTGAAGTACTTAATTTTTTTCTGACCTATTCATTTCATTGTGTAACCACTGGTGCATCTAATAACATATTCTCCTTTTTAAAAAGAGTAACAAATTGTCAGCGGTAACAAATTAAAAGGCCTCAGGATGGTTGAACTGAGCATGTTTCTACAAAATGATCAGATAATTTTCAGTGGAGAATTCTACTTTATCTGACGGCAAAATATATATTACACAAGGGGGGTTGGTAAGACAGGGTTTCAGGTAACAGTCAGCCTTTATGTTGGTTCATGATGAGAATTAGCACCATATAGACCTAAAATCAAACAGCAGGCTTGCAATACAGCATGCAACTGAACACTGCATTTTCTTCCTGTTTTGCTACAGATTGTCTTTCTCATGCTCTGTTAGGGAATGGGAATCCCCTCACTGCCTTTATCTGCAGTACTTTGCTTGCTTGATTGATACTGTGAAGTGTACACCATCAAGTATTTGACATACAGAGGTGATGCCTGGAAATCTAAAAACAAGCTCAAATAATCACAGTGGGTCAAAAGATTTGTCTTGCCAAGTATCCCAAGTCTAAGTAGCTGTACAGCAAAAGATGCTCAGTAAAATATGATCATTCTCCTAGTACATCCTTGCAGCTTCCAACAATCAATACTTTATGATCTTCTCTGAGTAAAGACTTTCAAGAACTGTATTGAACAGCCATCAGATGATCTATGCTTCAGGACTATGTTCGCTCCACTTCTGAACTGTTCATTTTTTTGGCTTCTGCAACATTCTGTGACAATAATACCACAACTTAATGATGTCCTGTGTGCAAAAATGTGGGTTTGATTCTTACCATCTCACTGCACTATCATTTTATTGTGTCCCAATTTTCTACAGTGTGAGAAACAGTGTGGAATACCATGTTTACCACTGTATACCACTTACCACTGCGTAGATCCCCGTCATACCCCTCCCTCAGACATCTTTTTTTTCCAAACTGAAGAGTCCAAGACTTTATTTACTGTCTCCTCATTCCACACTACCTTCTATTCTAGTCTTTCTTCAGTGCGTCTTCTCTAAGCCAAGAGCATCTTTTGCTAGCATTTGTTTTATAACATCAGTTTTCAAGGTGCGATAACGCAATAAAGTTCAAGGAAGAACGCTGAACGTAGTATGATGATGAATTCGCATTCTGTACATAAAGTTTTTTATAGTGTTTAAACAGAGTTTGAAGAAGCAGCGAAGATTTTTAGCTAACATTTCTTCATAAATGTACAAAGATGAGATCAATTTACGTATAAAAGAGATTTATGAGCTGTAGATTGGGAAGTTCAAACCTGTTAATTTTCCATATAAAGCTATCAAACACAAGGGGTTTCTATGAAGATTCTTCTGAAGAAGAACATACAGGCTGTTTGTGAAGTCCACATCAGCGGGTCTGATGGGCTCGACTCACACTATATGGCTTTTAGAACACACATATATATTTTCAGCTAAGAAATCCCACACAGGAATATAGTGGTATGCCTTAAGCTCTTCCCTCCCGTTTAGCACAAACTTCTAAGAAATACCAGAGAACACATCACAGATGACCTCAGCTTTTGTATGGTAAATAAGAACAAAAGTCCTTAAGGAAACTTAGTCTCAAGCAGTATGAAGTGTATACAACTCAAGTTACACAAAGAAACAGGTAGGAAGGCAATGCTGTTCATCATTAAATGATAAAGCATCAAAAAGGGGATGCATCTTAACCGTGCCTCCACGTTATAGATGCTGTAGTTCAGGTTTTTAGATTTTCACAGTATGAAAAGATACTGACAGTCATACAGTGGTTACTATTCTAGAAGATCCCCAGGAGACAGTATTTATTTAGGTAGAAAACTGTTTCTGAGGATAGCCTCACGGGAGATTCAAGACATCTCTTCCTGAGCTTCCCAGGGGGACAGCAGTCAGACAACTTCAGCATCCTTCAGTACAACACAAATGACATAATGCAGGACATTCACTCAGGACAAGCAGACAGCCACTGTCTGTGTCTTGTTAGGATGTCATGAGAAGTAAAGGCTTCAGATACACAGATAATAGTATTCCAGCCACTGAATCTATGATACAAATAAAAGCCATCTTTCCCCTGCACATATTTATATGTATATTACTCAATACTAGAGGGAAACCCATCCCAAGGCTTTCTCTCACCCAGCTTGCGGCACACAAACCCAGGTCCTGTCTCTAAGCCACAGGCCTGAGGCCATTCTATTTATAGACACCCTAGCCTTAAGTAAAATACACAGTATGTTGACTTAGTTAATAAAACCAGCACCATAGCTGGCTTTCTTCAGCATATTATCCATATCCAGTTCACTGAGTCTCTGGTATTTAATTAACTCATTTAATATGAACACAGCATCTAAATACTTTAAGTTGACAAGGTTTCTGATCTCACACATAAAGTGAAAAGAGCTCCAGAAACTTGAACTATCTATCCATAGGTTTCACTTTCATGACATCAAGTGCATAAAATTAGAAACCCCAAATTCTCAAAATTATTAGAGGAATCATATATACATGCATAGATATAGATATATCCTGAAATCTGCATTTTCTTTAGCAAAACTGATTTTTGCATTTCATTTAGGTGTTTCTTTGGGTCTTGCCTGAATATGCATTTCTGCTTACAGCTCTCCTAAAAATCAACCACATTTTCTGGAGAAATTGAACAAAAAAAGTTTTTGTGATCCTAAGGATGTTTTCATTGTGAATTCAGTCAAATCTGTTGGCCGTATCTGTGAGCTTGAGAAAAGACTGGGAATCTTGCAGTGAACAATATTCCCCTCATTTACTCCTAATGCCTGAATCGTGTTTCTGGCTGAAGTCCCAGCCTGAGACAGTGGTGAGCATCACTAGTGCTAATAAACTGCCTTTTGACTTCTCATCCTCTCCTCGCAGCAGAAGGAAGACAGAGGCTGTAAAAAGGAAATAAGGTGCCTTTTCCTAGACCAGATATTCCTTTTCCCCTCAAACCTACTACTTGAAGAAACAAAAAAGAAGCTGTGAAGGTGTACACATACTGCTGATGTAGATACAAGGAATAAAGCTTTGAAGAGGTGAATTGCCATTTCTGGGGCAAGGATAACTAGGAATTCAAACATCTGGAAAAGATGCTGTGCTGACTCCACCCCTTCTGCCATATAATTCCATTTAAACACTTTATTTTAGAGCTAAAAAGAAAAATGTTTCCATTAGTTTTGCTACATTGAGACTCTTTAAGTAATGCCCCATTAGCCTCACATAGCTTATATCTGCTTTTATTTAAATATGAAAAACATAATAGCCCATGCTCATGATATATCTTGTATCTTTTCTGTCCCTTGAACTAATGACTTTCAGCATTCATTCCTCTCAAATATGGGATGTTCAGGAGGAAAGCCACACGCTCTTTTGCCTGTTGCCCTGTACAACTCCCGGTTGTACAGAAGCTACAGTCATCACAAAGCCTGAGGGGACCCAGCACCAGAACAGTTTCTGGGGACTGTGAAGAGAGAGATGATCATGACGATGATGATGATGATGATGATTATAATAATAATAATAATAATCTCTAGCTTTTTCTAACCATGTCTCTCAACAATAGTTGAAGATGATCAAATCATTCTTCATTCATGAGCTGAGATATGAGGTAGTGAATGGACAATAATGAATAGGATAGATACATGTCTGGAGAACGCACCTTTTGTCCTCATATTTCCCAGCTACTCTGGCTGGATCTGTTTTGCTCTATCCACCTTCACTGGCAAGACTTCTTAGGAGCCCTGACAGCAACTTAAAATTACCCTTACACCCCAAAGCCCCAGGGAGGGCAGAGCAGCTCCACCACCTGCTCTCCCTTGGAGGAGAATCCCTGTGAGGATGCTGGATCCAGACCAGTGCAGGGAGATGTGATTACACCTCCCAGCACCACCTTGAATGAACCCACAGTTTTGCCTTTTGTGCAGAGGACTCGAGTGATTCTCCAACTGTTCAATGAAGAAAGCAAGGATATTCTTAAAAGAACTAATTTCATGAGACTTTTTTAAAGAAAGCATTGCCCTCTTCATGTGGCATTTCCTCTCTAAAGTGAAGGAGAAAAATTAACTATTTCCATAAAGGTCAATAAGGGAGAACTATCTTGTGCATGACTTATTTACACAGTGGCCATTTATATACGCGGGTTTACCAAACCCCTTAGTATAATGATTCACCCCGAGTTGTTCTGCTATCTCACTAATGATTTCCCTTCTTATTAAAGAGGTATACTCATACCAAGCACTCGGATCAGTAAGAGGCATATCTGGATACCTTCATAAATATTGATTGACAGATGTGTCCATCAGAATTTTTTCCATTACAATAAACAGTCTGAAAAAAGACAGACTTTACAGATTTTCCTTTTCTTTAGCTGACAGCCACCAGCTACTAACTTCACACATACACAATTAATTGAAGTCACCACACTATCACAGCCCTCAGCCTTCAGTGAGTGAAGAAAACTAAGCACAAGGTAACAGCTAGTGCTAGGCTAAGAACAGAGGGAGTACAGCAGTAAAAGACCCAATACAGTACACAGTGCACAATCAGTATTTCCACTGAGATTCATCCCTCTCCAGCAAAGCACCCAATTCAACTAAGTACGCATCAGGAAATTTTTGCATGTGTGCTGAACCAGGCCTTGCTTGTATCGTTAGCTGATTTCAGCAGCTGATTTCAGTGACACTACCTGTGACACCACCTTCTTTCAAGAAAAGCCCCCAAAAAAGTATCCTCACTTGTCAGACACCAAATAGGAAGCACCATCAGATGAAATCTGAGGAATCTGACACCTCTTATGAGACCCACAGGCTACTGTCTCGTGACTTGTTAGGCCATGACAAAGAGGATGTAATGACGTTTTGCTGAGCAGCAACAGATAAAGCCATGTTTAACTCTGTCCATCAGCCAGGTCTCAAATGCATCTTCTCATGCCCAGCCCACTTCCCTACAAACTCTAGGTAAGGAGCTCATGAATCACAGGGCAACTATGACCTACCCATTTTGGTTAGGTGGTTTGTTTTGTGTTTGTTTTGACTGAGAAGCAGTAGTTGTCATCTGACTGCAGAGGAATCTCTGGAAAAAAGTCATTAATGTCACATGTCCCCCCTTTTGTCCCAATGAATACATATTCCCGTTCTTGTGATGAATAAGTAGGCCTACAGGAAATACAGTAATCTAATTCCCACTTGTTGTTAGAAATTTAAAAAGCATTGTACTAAGGTCATTAAAAAGAGGGTTTGAAGATTGTTTTATTTTTTAAGAAATAAAAATAATGCTCAAAGGCAGACAGAAGTCAATAATGCCAAAAGAAGCCATTAATTGTAAAACAACTTCATTAAAGCATTGTTTGCTGCAAGCTTAACCACTAAGAAATATAGCCTATCCAGTGAATTACATAGTAATATACTTACTTGGTGAATACAGTTGGCAATCTTTTAAGTGACTTTTATTTTCAGTCGGGAGTTTCACATTGCAACTCTTCCCTACTTCAGTTAAATACTACTTAATTAAAAACAACACTAAAAGGTTAAAAATTCAGAGAATTAAAATGATACACCACACAAAGGAAACAATTCATGTTTAATAAGAAGCACTTTCTTTTGGACGAAACATTTTAATACTTGCAGAAACAATTGATGTTGGCAGAATTTTGATATCAGTAGACCTCTAGTGGCTATTACTGTAATTGATTACTTTTTTTTCTAATATTCTCTTCAGAAAACAAAACAGGAAAAAAAAAACATAGGAACAAAACTGCAGCAAAATGTTATTAGAGTACAAAAAACATAATAAATGTCCTATTTCACAACTGTTATCCAAGAAGTATTCAGGGGCCTGGTTCCCATTGGTTTTAATAAAATTACACAGTAAATCACAGAATCACAGAATGGTAGTGGTTGCAAGGGATCTTTGGAGATCATCTAGTCCAACCTCCCAGCAGGTTCATCCAGAGCAGGTTGCACAGGGACGCATCCAGGCAGGTTTTGAATCTCTGCAGAGAAGGAGACTCCACAACCTCTCTGGGCAGCCTGTTCCAGTGCTCTGCCACACTCAAAGTAAACAAGGTTTTCCTTATGTTGAGATGGAATTTTCTGTGTTTTAGCTTCTGTCTGTTGCCCCTTGTCCTGTCACCAGGCACCACTGAGAAGAGTTTGACCCCATCCCCCTGACACCTGTCCTTTAGATACTTATAAGCATTGATGAGATCCCCTCTCAGTCTTCTCCAGGCTAAACAGACCCAGGTCTCCCAGCCTTTCCTCATAAGAGAAGTGTCCCAGTCCCTTGATCACCTTTGTAGCCCTCTGCTGGACTCCCTCCAGCAGTTCCCTGTCCCTCTTGAGCTGGGGAGCCCAGAACTGGACACAGTACTCCAGGTGGGGCCTCACCAAGGCAGAGTAGAGGGGGAGGATGACCTCCCTCCACCTGCTGGCCACACTCTTCTTGATGCACCCCAGGATGCCATTGGCCTTCTTGGCCACAAGGGCACATTGCTGGCTCATGGCCATCCTGTTGTCCACCAGGACTCCCAGGTCCCTTTCCTCAGAGCTGCTCTCCAGCAGGTCAGCTCCCAACCTGTCCTGGTGCAGGGGGTTATTCCTCCCCAGGTGCAGCACCCTACACTTGCCCTTGTTGAATTTCATTAGGTTCCTCTCTGCCCAACTCTCCAGCCTGTCCAGCTTTCTCTGAAATCTAGTCATCAAAACCAAAATCTGAGTCAGCAGTGGATGTTTTAAAATTTCCTGAGATTAACTCAAAAATATTTGCCAAACACTCTAAGGGAGGTTTTTACAAGTTCAATCTTAAAAGGGACAGGAAAGCACTGCCTTGCTCCCCAGCTGAGGCATGTGTCCTCACCCTGCCCACACGTGGTCCCTCCTCACTCTGCTCGCTGACAGGAAGGATCTCAGACTTGCAAGTCAGAAGCAGTCTGCAGAGGGCTCAGGGCAGTCCCCAGTCTGGACTGGGAGCTGTGGGACAGGAGAACATTATCAAGTGGTATAGCTAGCCATGATTCTCAATTAGCCATAGCTCGAGTCAGCCATTGTTGATTGGGTAAAATATCCATTTTGATGAGTCTTCGTTTACTTTGGCTAAACTGTCACACTTTGGTGCCTATCAGCACATATAAAATAGATAGGATTCCTGCAGTGACTTAGTAAAGGAACCAGTAACTGGCAGGCCTGGATGACCTTTGAAAAATCAGGCTGTATTAACTTAATGCAACTTCAAAGCCATGGATCTGATGGGACACTCAAGACTAAAAGTTTAAGCCTTTGCTCATTTAGTTTGCTAATTTAGAGGTTTTGTCATGATACAATATCCCTATGGCTCTCTACAGCTACCTGAAAGGATGTTCTAGAGAGACGGGGATTGGTCTCTTCTCCCAAATAACATGCGATAGGACAAGACGAAATGGCCTCAAGTTGTGCCAGGAGAAGTTTAGACCAGGTATTAGGAAATATTTTTACACCAAAAGGGCTATTAAGCATTGGCACAGGCTGCCCAGGGACGTGTTTGAGGCACCACCCCTGGAGATATTTAAAAGACAGGGAGACATAGTGCTTAGAGATATGGTTTAGATTAGTGATGTTTTTTGTCAGAGTTAGGTTGATGGTTGGACTAGATGATCTGAAAGGTCCCTTCCAACCTAGGCAATTCTATGATTCTGTGATTCAATTATCTGAACAGGCAATTCAGGGGCATGAGTAGACAAAATTTTTACCTTTCACACATTTCTCAAAATGGAAGAGTCAGACTTTCAACAAAACGCAGAAAGGCAAAGAGACTAAGAAGACCACCTATGTCAACATATCTGAATGCTGGCTGTCTTACTCTTGCTAGAGACTAGGCTTTGGTGCCATTTAGGGCTAACAAATACTTAGTGGCCTTTTTACATAGCATTAACTACCTTTTTCTCTTAGGGAGTCCAAGGGCAATCGAGGGGTTTTGTCTTCTAAGTAGATACATCTGTAATCTTATGGCACTAGTTAGAAAGCAGTAAGGAAACTGAATTTTCATTGCCTGAGGGCCTCCCATTTGGCCATTTAAGAGGCTCCATTTTAGTTGGTTTGCACATACTATATCTTTCAGATATATTTTAGATTCAGAGTAGCCATCATTTTCTCTTCCTTGCACAGCATTGCAACTAAACCAAAAGAACTCCGATAGGTCAAAATTGTTCCAGAGACCTTTGGTGTGACTTCCCTCATAAGCTTGTGAAAAAATGATTAACCATATGTACAATCATAAAAGTCGATTCTTATTTAAAGGACAATCATGTGCACCTACGCATGAAATCTGCTGCCTTCTGATGGACCTTTGTGCCAAGGTGACTTTCACAACTTCAAATTGTCACAGAAATGTAATTCTGCACCACATACTTAGGCTTAGGACCTAAATAAATGATATCTAGAAAATACCTTCTATACATAACCTTACACTTATTTATGTACACAAAGACAGAAAATACAACATTCTTGAAAGGTTGGACCTTTACCGCGCCACAGGATTTCAAAAAAAGAGTTGAAGGCCTACATAATCAAAGACAGATCATTTGAATTTTTTCCTCAAAGAATTCAGCAGTTGATCTCTTGGTAGTCTATGTCCAATAGCTGTCTATTCAGATAGGATGACGGATGTTCATTATCAAATCATTTCTTTGGCTAAGGGTTTTGCCAAACTTGTTAGTGCTAAGTTTGGCTGAGCAACCTGGATAACACTGGAAGCAATATTACTATGGAGAAACTTTGTGCTGTGTGTCAGCAGAGATAACCTGCCATTACAAAGTTGGTTGAGCAATTCAAAGAAAAGCTGGATGGTTTTTAAAAACAGAATAAGCCCCAGATGATTTGGTTAATTTATTCACAAGGATTCTTTGCATTGTTAAGCAAATATCTACAAATTGGAAACTAAAAAGTGTGTTAGTTCACAGTATCTAACACTTCTCAGAATCTGAACATACTATGGAAATGCACTGTTTATTATTGTTTAAACTCTATTAGAATGGTATTTTGCTTTTCAGTATATCATCCAGATCCTCCAAATACAGGAATTATCTACTGTGTGTAAATGACATGAGCTTACAGCTCAAATGATTCCTGACACATCCTGCCAAGACAAACATTCATCCAAACAGTTAAAATTCCTGTTTCCCCCTCTGCTCCTCCAAAGCTACCTCAGAGCCATAAGCTGGGAAGAGCCAGCCCTTCTGGACAACCTTCAGCTCTTCCTGTGTGCTCCTGGTTACGGTCTCTTTGGAAACAGAGCAGTGGGAAGCTGCAAAATATGGAACAGCTTCATTTAACTGAGCTTCTCTCATTGCAACTAAGCACAGAAGTGACTCTGTGAAGTCAGTATGGAGTGGCAAACTTAATGGAAATGGAGTAAGTTTGAACGCCCTTCTGTATGTATTTGATTTTGTCCTGAAATGGAACAACAAGGGTCAGAGTGTCAGCAGCTAATAATGAAAAGCTGCAAGTTGAAGCCATTTTCCAGGCTCAGCCTCCCTGAGGAGACTCCAGCCCAAGGCAGACCCTGCAGCAGGCTGAAGATCTGGAACCAGAGTAACCAATGAAACTGTGCACTATTGCGATTCTGCTACCAAAATCCTCTATGTGTTGCAGGGTTTGTTGGTACTTCTCAACTCTAAAAAACTTGTTTGGGCTAAAGATGTGGTTGTGTGATCCATGAGACTCCAACACTAGCTAATAAAGACCTGAGCCCTGGGTTCAAATTCAAACATCACAGACATTTTTTTTTTTAAATGAGGACTTTAAAGGGTTCCTTGATAGCCATGTTTAACGCAAAGAACAGAGAAACTCACTGGCGTTTTGTGTTTCTGCCAAAGCTTGCCTGCACAGGATCTATGTAGGTATAAGAAGAAATATGTCATGATCCTAAATCCAAAAGCAAGGCCTCAGCCCTGCCTTGAAAACATCAACATCTCACAGCTTCCCTATGACTTTTTATGTAATCATGTCATGCAGCCAGCAGAGCTCTTACCAGAGAGGACGCTTCTGGCCTATATTCACAGCTATCCTCTCCTTTCCAGCGTGAACGTGTCACTAAAAGTGCTTGTCACACTTCAGGTTGAGCTGACCTGTAGCACGCAGAAAGAAAAGGCGGGCACCTTTGGCCAATCCATATGTTCTATCCATTCTCATATCAGGCATGTTTAGGGAATCTAATTTAGAGTAGTGAAGACTAACTTACAAGATGTAGGTGGATCTTAAAATACCCTCCGGATCTCTGGCTTAGTGTAAAAGCTGCTCCTCTTTAATATCAAAGGAGTAGATTTGTTGAAAGAAAAAAAAATTCTATATATAGTCAGTGCTGAATCAGTGTGAACATCCAGGAAAAAAACAAATACAAATCATTTTCAGTTTTCAGGGCCAAAAGAATTCTTTCCTTTCAAAAGCTTTCACATTTCATTAAAGAGCAGTGCAGATTTAACTTAAAGTGGAATTTTTTCACTAACTCTACAGCTCCCTGCCATGAGAGCTTGTGGCTGCCAAAAACCCTCCATCACCTCTGTTCACTCTCATGGGAGGAATATGACAGTAATGGCCTCCCTCTGCTTTACCCATTCACCAGAGTTCCTGGACACATCACTTAAAGCCATAAATAAATGCCAGCATCATGTCAAGAATTTCTTCCTAATATCTAATCTAAATCTCCCCTCATACAGTTTAAAATCATTACCACTCTTGCTATCACTACACTCCTTGACAAAGAGCCCCTCTCTGTCTTTTCTGTAGGCTCCCTTTAGGTACTGGAAGGCTGCTATAAGGTCCCTCCAGCGCCTTCTCTTCTCCAGGCTGAACAACCCAAACTCTCTCACCCTGACCTCATAGGAGAGGTGCTCCAACCCTCTGATCATCTTCATGGCCCTCCTCTGGAGTCACTCCAACAGGTCCATGTCCTTCTTATGCTGGGGACCCTAGAGCTGGATGCAGCACTCCAGGTGGGGTCTCAAAAGCGTGGAGCAGAGGGACAGATGCCTCTCCCTCAACCTGCTGGCCACGCTTCTTTTGATGCAGCCCAGGGTACGGTTGGCTTTCTGGGCTGCAAGCACAAATTATTGGTTCATGTTGAGCTTCTCATCAACCAGCATCTCCAAGTCCTCCTCAGGGTTGCTCTCAATCCATTCCCAAGCTGCATTTGTGCTTGGGATTGCTCCCAACTGAAAAGGCTTCCTTTAGTATTACTACTTAGAATAATAAAACTACTGAATCAGGCCTTCAATTTAAAAGCACAGGCAAACACCCTCAGATTTGAAAAGATACTCCACATGCAGAGGGTGGGTGGAAGAGGTGACAACGTCTCTTCTGGAATGCAGACAACATAATACAGCATGCAGTTATGTTACTGACTCGCTGATATTCCAGAACAGATTTTGTTGTACCCTAACCAGGCAGGCGTTTACCACAAACATCTATGCAGTTACTTCACCATGTGAAGATGAGAAGGGATGGTGGGTGGACATCAGCAGGATTTTTTTTATTACCACTGCACTTTGGACTTATAAATTGTGCCTAATAATTAGTGAAATTAAATTATATTTTTCATACTTACAGGGAAGCACTGACAACTATCAACTATCACAGAAATCAATACTGCAGAAAATAATAGCTGGTTTTAAACAAGGTCAGAACCTCATTTGCTATAAACCAGTGTAGGCCCACTGAGAATATGATGTAAGACATCTGAATTTGCCTGCACTGACATTTTCCTTTCACACACTTGGAAGTAATACTCTTTTAAACAGCTTCTTTGTGGAGTGATGAGAAGAGAACTTGTAAAACTTCACCAAGAGCAGCACTTTCACAGGCACAAATGGCAGAAGAGTGCTCTCTCTCATGCTACTTCTCTGTAGGAGTTAGAGGTCTAACTAGCATTTATGCCTCTGCCGAGCCCCTCACTTCTGCCTCTTTTCCTGCCTGACAGACAACTCTTTGGAAAACTGTATTTGCTTGCTTCTAAAACTGTCTTTCGCTTCCTATACTCAGAAACCAAGCCAGAAATCAGCATGAAGATAGCTTACCTTTTGATTTGTTTTACTCCAGTTCATTCTCATGGAAATATGTGCCTTTCAACCACCAGCACCCTTTTCTTTACTACCATTCTCCTTTGATATGACACAGCTTCAGCTGGCAAATAACCAAATATAAGAATTGAGGAGAAATATTTCAGACCTCCGCAGACTGAGACCTAAAGATTATTATGAAAACTATTTCTGTCCTGCCAAAACCCACACCTTAGAGACAAAAAAAGGCTCTGTGTTCTTCCCCAATAACTACATGAACTTGTGGAAAAAACTGTTCCTTATCACTCTGACACTAATGCACAAAGCTGTTCACTCCACAAACTGTTTCTCCAGCCGTCTTGATGTTTAGATGATAGGAGCAAAAAAAAAAAAGCCTTTTAACAATGAAGGCGGACAAATGAAAGGTGGTAGGAGGAAGGAAGTGCCTCCTGATCATCTTTCAGTAACAAGAACATTCAGCTTTAAATTATTCAACCCACTCTTCAATTTTGGGACCCTTCAAGATGCTACATTACTGGCTGCCCAAGTAGCCATGGCAGCAAAAATAAATAAACTTCCACCTGTAATGATCCAGAAAACTTTCTTTTTTGACACAGGCCTTATAAGCTGGAGTGTATGAGTTCTTACTTTGATTACCATAATTACAGAATCATAGGGTAGTTTGGGTTGCAAGGGCTCTTTAGAGGTCATCTAGTCCAACCACGGGCAAGGACAACTTTCACTCAATCAGGTTGCTCAAAGCCCCATCCAACCTGATCTTGAACACTTACAGTGATGGGGCATCCACAACAACTCTAGGCAACCTGTGCCAGTGTCTCACCAGCTGCACCATGAAAAATGTCTTCCTTATATCCAATGGAAAACTTACTCTCTTTCAGTTTAAAACTACTGCCCCTTGTCCTGTCACTACAGGCCTTGATAAAAAGTCCCTCTCCTTCCTACAAGCCCCCTTTATATATTGAAAGGGGGTATTAAGATCTCCCCAGAGCCTTCTCCACTCCAGGTTGAACAACCCCAGCTCTGTCAGCCTTTCTTCATAGGAGAGGTGTTCCAGCCCTCTGGCCATTTTCATGTCCTTCCTCTATATCTGCTCCAACAGGTCCATGTCTTTCTGGTACTGGGGATACCAGATCTGGACACAGTACTGGTTGGGTTGTCTTGAGAGCAGAGTACAGCGGGAGAATCACCTCCCTCGACCTGCTGACTACACGTCTTCTCATGCAACCCAGGACATAATTGGCTTTCTGGGCTGCCATCGCACATTGTCAACTCATGTCCAGTTTTCCACCCACCAGTAACCCCAAGTCCTTCTCCGCTCTCCATTCATCCCTCAGTCTGTATTGATGTTGGGAATTGTCTTGACCCAGGTACAAGACATTACACGTGATCTTGTTCATGAGGCTTGCACGGGCCCACTTCTCAAGCCTGTCCAGGTACCTCTGGATGGCATCCCTTCCCTCTAGCAAATTAACTGCACCACCCAGCTTCATGTCAGCTGCAAACTTGCTGAGGGTGCACTCAATCCCTCAATGTCATTGCTGAAGATATTAAATAGTATTGGTCCCAGTATGGACCTTTGAGGGGCACTATTTGTTACTGGTTTCCACTTGGATGTTAAGACATTGACCATAACTCTTTGGACGCAGCCAATCATTGTGCTTAAGAATGACATCATCTAAAGAAGACCCGTCAGGAGACCGTTTACTCACCAATACCAATTGTCAAGTCCACACCAGTCTTATGTTCTCACTTACTCTCTGACCTGCCTTGCAAAGCACCACTGGAAATGCCTCTGAGAGGAAGCTCCTAAGATAGACACCATCCTGTATTAGGAAAACACTTTGAAGGATGGAAAGAGCTTCACTGTAAGTTTCGTATATATATATATGAAACCTGCTTCTACAAGAGATAGCCATCCAAATTTATTTTTTATGTTGCTTCCTTGAAAGAAGAATGTGTTCCTCAGCTTTTGCAGCTACTGTTGCCCATCAGATATAACTGGTAATATTCTGATAGGAGCTACAGACACTGACATTCACTGTTTCTTGCTCCAACTGAATAGGAAAAAAAAAGCTGACTTAGGTGGCACATACCTTGTGATTTGTTTGAAACATATTCAAACAAAACCTTTTCCACACACACCAAAACAACAAGAAAGCAAAAGATGCAAACTCTTCTTTTGCCTCGGAGCTTCAAGAGGTGTTGGAATATATACTGCTCATGGTATTTCTGAAATCTCTGAGGTTGTCTCTAATTAGTGCACAGAAAAATGTATCATCTCCTTAATAATAGATTCCCGTGCCATAAAGCTCTACCTCTCTTCAGTGACCATTTCACTTTACTTAGAAATAGATGACTATAGAAAGAGATTTATTTGTTATAATAGAAATATAGATTTATAAATATAGTTATAAAACATACAAATAGAAAATCTATTCATAACAACAGATCCCTCAGTGTACACTTGAATTAGTTTTGTGCTTGTTCCATACTGTTTAATGAAATATACAACAGGGCCAACACACAACTCAATGCTAACTTTATTTTTAATAAACGTTGCTGGAAAAATAACCTTGTCAAGATGGCAAACTCCATTTCTGCTACTCCCTAAGCAGCCTTCCTAACCCTCTACTCTCTGCATTTTTCCTCAGAACTGATTTCTGTTCACATCTGTGTGTACAGTCAGGAAGAAACAAATGGAAAGGCATCCACCATATACTCACATAGGAAAGCAGAATTAGCAGAATTCCTGCCTTGAAGGGTGCTGAAGGGGGACAATTTTCACTCTAAGCAGGAATAATGGAGGAGTCAGGAGAGTGGTTTTCTCCTCATTTTTTCATTCAGGTTCAAAGTGTAGCTAATTGCAGTATTCCCAAGAGACAGTCAGACAGCATGGGAGACTAGATTTCTTCCTGACCCACAAGACAGGAATATCTTTAAAGAAACTCATTATTATTCAGATAAATTAATTCTGCAGGGCAGGAACAGTTTAAAAACCAAATAGCTATTTCACTTCTATCTGTATACAAAGAAAAAAAACACTATATATTGGTACTGTTAACACCTGCTCTCTCCGTCATACATGTGCACTTGATGATCAGTTAGGTTTGGGGTCTGACTAGCCAGTCTGTTCACGACCAGGTGACACACGGTCCTACAACCTACTTCAGCTAAGAAGCAATGGGCTTTTGTTCTATTACACTATGCTAGTCTGGTGTGCCACCTGCTTGATTTGGGGCACCTCAGCTGTCCTCCCCAGTGCAGCCACATCGCAGCATCCTCTTCTACTCACAGAGGCTCATACCAAGCATCCACAAAAACAGCAGATACCCTAGAATGTGTCCAAGTCATCCTGAAAAAAAGCCATAGCTAGAGCAGAACTGCCCCAAAGACTACCAACTGGACTACTCAAACAAGGTAGTACACTGGAAGAGGGTCCAAAACCCAAAAAAGTCTAATAAGCTACCACTACCCATCCAAGTCAATTACCCGTGCAGTAGAAGCTCTTCTGAAAGGAACCTGTTCCTCTGCATGGCCATGGCAGTGTTGGAGCTGCCGGTAAAAGGCTAGAAGGCTTTTACACAGTTTCCTAGGTTGCAAAGAATTGTTTCTGAGAAAAAATTATCATTTTACCATGTCCAACCTCTCCTTTGCAAAGCTGCATTTAAGTAAGCTTCTATTGAAATCATCACTTTACAATACCACAGAGAGAATTAAGTTCAAGAATCGTCATGGAAGCCTCTTTCTTAAATCACTGTGGAGAACTTGGCCAGGCTGACATCTTACTCTTCAAAATTCTTTGCCTTTTAATGCTGCCACCACCATTTCCCCACCTTCTTGAGCAGGCAATTATTTTAGGCCCCTTTATTCCAGGGAATGAATGGGAGTATGCTGCTGAGTAGCCGATTCAGAGAACAGAAAAATATTTGTCCTTTCTAACAGGCTTTAAAACATCCATGCTTTTAATTAAAATAGGGCACATTTGCAGGAGATATACCAATACGTGCAACTGCAAGTCTGTAACTACAGATGTGCAGGAATAACCAGGGATTATAGTCTGATGCAGGAATCTAAGAGGCACAGTTCCTAGACAGCACACATAACTAGTACAGAATCACAGAAATGCAGCAGAAAGAAGAAAGGGAGATACAGGAACACAGACAGAGCTTGGTTAACTCACCGAATTAAAGCTTATCATTCTCTGCATAAACTGCACTGATGGTTTAATTAAAGACCCAATAGCAATTTCAGCATCCACATTAACTACTTTAGGATCAGTTCAACTGCCCAGAACCTATTACAAAAAACATGAAGGATGAAACCTTGTCTCCACTGGAGTTTGTAGAAATTTTTATCATTGATTGTAGTAAGCTTTTAATTGCAACCATATATTTTGGACACGATCATGCTGGATACAATTTCCAAAAGCCAAGTCCCTAAATCTCAAAGTTCTCTGAAACTTTTTATAAAAATATGGTCCTTGGACAGTTAACTAAGAGGGATATTTTTTTAAAAGTTACCAATTGCTTCCAGAGAGACAAAAATCCTAGCTTTCTTTGGTAAAAAAGATGTATACAGACATGTAAGCTATTTAAAGATTATTTATCAATTCTTCATACACATACAAGCAGCCCTCTTAAAAGAGAGCTGACAGCACTGGTTGCTTCCATTTACTTTCTGCCTCCTGAGAGAGCCTGGCTGCTCTCACTATTTGTAACCACCTCCTCTTCAAGAGGGCCTATTTCTCCCATTGCAGGTAATTCACATTAAAAGTTCTCAAGTCTTGTAGTCCTGTGTCTTCATCCTCTCTTTGACACGCTGCAGCATCAGCTTCCTTCAGAATAACTACCCAAGAGACAAACAGTGTGACGTAACAAACCCACTGCATGTCTTTGTCAATTAAGTCATTAAAATTTTAGTACACTTCATATTTTGTTTCTTCTCGGAACAGTAACTTCGTGTAACTGAAATGTCATATCTCTATTTTGTTTTCTTTGCCGATAAAAATCTATTCCCTGTCTCTACCTCCTAATTTCTTTTCCCATCAAAGCAGTAATTGCTCCTAAGACTTTAGTCTGTTGATATCATGGTTTTATCACTGTGTTTCTTAAAGTACGAAATCAAACTTTCTAATCAATTATTGCCCCAAAGTACTAATTACCATCGCCTTATTTAAAAGCTGCTAGTGAAATGCATGCTTTATTCTGATTTATGATATCATTTAAATCTGCATGACAATGTCTACGCTTATGTGAAATACAGGTTTCACAGTATGAAAAGCTAAACACAGAGGCTGGAACTCCACTGTCCAGTCAGAAGTAATTATTCCTTTTACACAAGTTTAACATTTGTTTATAGCAGGGATCCGGGATGGTTATTAACAAGGATCCCTCTACCCTCTGCTTAGGGAACGACTCTACCCAGTAAAGCACATGGGACATCAGGACTGCTAGAAGTTTGGTAGAGGCAGTCACTAGTTCTCTCAGAGATGCATTAAGCTGACTCCTTGATTCCTTTCACCAGAAAGCAGGCTTGTAGAAACTTTGAAATGAAATTGAAGCACTGAGGAAGGATTTAAGATAGAAAAAAGCAACTATCCCCATAACCAGGAACTTCTGCAGTAAATACTGATCTCAGGGCAGTATTTCTGATGGAAAACCACACTCCATCTGTTGGACATGGAGCATGGAAACGGAAAAAAACTTGGAGCTGACCTAAGGCATCAATTTCTCTTCATTTCTGTGCACCTACATCTGAAAATTATATGTTATATGAATTTGGATTCTTCCTTTGGGTTAGCTTTTATGTGAATTGATTCTAATGATAATACCAACCCTTACAATTCAGGTTCTGGATTGTTTCAGGTTTCTCAGCATCACACCTAGTACAGCCCACAGAGGCAACTAAATAGAGTGTGCTACTACACACCCTTTTCTAGAGTGGGTTTGAGTAGCTGCTAAAGTCTGTCTGTCTGTCTGGAAGGGTGCTCCTTCAGCGACCAGTCAGTGCCCACCTGGCATGCAGAGTGGAGAGACTGCTTGAGCCTCACACGTCTCCCAGCAAGCTGTTAACCATCACCAAGTGCTAAATAAACTTGCAAAAGAGCCTGGCTGTATTTTAATCTGTGTTGACGCTAAACGTAATCTTTCAGTCTCCAGTCAACCTGCAAACCATCACTTCCATCTTTCTCCCAATAACCAGGGTATCAGCACTTATGAATACCTGGAGGACACCATTATTCAGCCCATCCTGAACTTTTCGGAGTGATTTCATCATTTCTTCCATCCTGTTAAGAAGTGCAACAGATAGGGCGTCCCTCTGCCTCAGAATAACAAATATGGTTACTATTTGGCAACACTAAACCAACTATTTGAAAACACTGATTCACAGATCTCAGGAAAATACAGATAGCCACTTCCTATGTGTAAAATCTTACAAAACTCTATACTACTGAAAAAGTACTACTTTCAAAGTATTTGCATTTTGTTAAAAAATTGCTCCTAATTTTAAACATTCAGTCTTACAAATATTTTATCAAACAAGAAACGCTTTAAAGAAATTTCCGTTAAAAAAAGTATCTTTCACAAGACAGCCCAATGTCTCCAGGGAATTTGCTGTTCAGAAAAAAAAAAAAATTAATAGCTTCCTTAATTAAAATATAACAGAGTGAAGAATTCATGGCTAAATTTAATTTTCTTTAAAGCACATTGATTTACATTCCTTTTACTGAAATAAAAATGCTCTGTTATTCTATATTAAACATAATAGACAAAGAAAGGTGGAGTCAATGCGTAGCATACATTTTAACAGTAGTTATGAAAAAAAAAAACCCAAACTCTACCTATGCTCTAGGGAAGTAGATCAAACTAAATTAAGCAACCTGTGCACACAGCCCCTGCTAAAGTCAACTGGAACATACAAAAGGATAAACGGGTAAAGCGTCTGTACTGGAAAGCAAAACTAAATCCCTATACCAGAGTGCTTAATTTTGTTATTACAGAGAAATGGGAGGGAAAAGCCTGACAGATGCTAAGATAAGGGAAAACAACAAAAAAACCCAACGAAAACCAAACCAATGCTTTCAGAAATCCCACTAAGCTTAGTTACAAAGGTTTGCATACTGAAATCAAAAGCAAATTGGCTCCCTTCAGTACCTGCATAACAAAGAGATAGTTGGGTTGGTTAGTATTCTTGACAAAGTGAAGTATCTATTGACAGAAGACCCATACAACACCGATGCAATCCGCAGGTCTGTTTTGAAGGTGCAAAAAGATACAGGTCTACAGCTAGCCTTTTACACAGGGGCAGGCTTCACTTACCACTAGATTGCTGAGGTAAAAAAGAATGGCTGTGAATGGAGTGAATGGTCTGCAAGCATTTTAGCATTACTTGTGAAAAGATAATTCTAATTTCTCGGCTATTATTGGCTGCAAGTATTCCCTGATGTAATTATGGAATAATAGCTGAGAACTTGATTGTAACCAACAGTTAGTAGTTTGTTGCTAACAAGGCAAACATGACAAACAATTTTGAGGCAATTATTGTCATTACAAGCCACACTCAATTGTTCAAGGCAAGCATAATAGAAAGTGACAGTTGTGCAGCTGGGAGGGTGGTGCGGGAAACAGGATGGTTCTCTGGTTGCAACAGACCAGTCAGACTCTAGCAGAGAGTCTGCTCAATGCATAATTCATGTTGTAAAATATTTTAGTCTCTAAAGCAATTACAGTATAAGATTTCAAAAAAAACCAAAAACCAAAGATAGGTCAAAAAAAGAACACAAGTTATAAAAAGATGAGAGAAGACACACAGAAGTAGAACGGAGCAGAGGGGAGACATTCAGCCCAGCTAACGGACAAGATGTTTGCAACTAGCAAATGGAAATACAGTAACTCCACACGTGAATAGAGTCAATTGTAAAAGTAATGCATTTGCTACAATTCAGTGAGAGGGGTGCTCATGTCCAAATCCTGGTTTGAGACCCTTGTCCGATTAGGCAGGTCCACCGAGTTTGTGAAGTTCTGGTCTCAGCTATGCCTTCACTTAATGGCGCTAATCTGGAGGGTGGAAGGAAGGAGTGCTCTCTATGGAGAAATACTGATGCTTAATTCTTACCAAATTTGAGTTGTACAGAGAGTTAAAGGAAGATTTTAATCTATCGTACAATCGAATTGCCTCGTATATCAGCTGAGTACTCTGATGACAATGCACATACCAGCTGCCTCATCAGCAGCCAGTACATTAGAATACTTCATTTGCTGACAATTCCACACAACTTTCCTTAACGATGTTAAGGACTGAAAGTTTCTAGCGCTGCTGCACCAACATTTCAAGCTCTTGCCCAGGCTTAGTACAATGCATTATCACTGACATTGTAACACCACTCAAGAGTCATTACAGTGTCACTCGTGCCTTTCTAAAGAAGCTGTTAAAGCACCAGTGGAACTATATTTTCACAACTGTCTGGCTTTCAGGTTTTTTTACAGTCTTTTTTTTCCTCTTTCTTAAATGTATTGTTTTGTGCAAGTAATACTACCTTAAAGTAAATCTGATGTGACAAATCGCCCCAGGTATAATTCCATGGAAGCAAAATAATACTAGTACTCAGGTCCGCTTTAACTCTGCTCAGGTGAAGATGACTCTAATTTTCTCAGATAGAGAAAATATATTATAACTAACCCCCTGTCTAAAGATACCTTTGTGATTTTGACACTTCAAAGATAACACTTCAGTGAAGCCCATCGACTTACTCAGAAATATGCATATGTGACTGTGCTTTTGCCTTATTCAGTAATGAAGCTGGTACTTGCAAGAGTGGCAGATCAACAGCTACAGAGACAGGAGACCTTTGCTTATCCTCAGAACAGACTGCCAGGCAGCCGAAGCAGAGATCTTCCTCATCCTCTCTTGACAGTTTTTCTCAGCCCTCACCTTCGGGACGTGGTTGTTGCCCTCATTCAGCCTCTGCTGTCTCTGCTTTATCTCCCAGAACAGGGGAAAGGTAAAACCTGTTCACACAGATGGGCTTTCCTCTTCAGGGAAATCAGAGCAAGATCACAAAAGACTGTGCATAAGGTACTGTACTGCCAGCATTGCTTGGATGTTACTGTACTCATCTCTGGTTTTCCACTGCCATGAGACAGGCAGGTATCTTAGATCTGTTTCAGGAGACTAGTATGTATTGTATTATTTCATCCTTAGTCATAAGGAGGATTATGGCCCAACATGTTGCCAGTTTCACTGGCTTGAGCAAGACTGGCAGGTCTGAATATGTCACAGAATTCAGTCTGCCCTTCTGCCCCTACCTTGAATGGAATTTCAAATGGTCCGCCATTTCACCAAACAAAAGTAAGGTAGCAATTGTTTTTCAATACTTTTTAAAAGGTAACAGTGCTACCTCCTTCATTCTTGATCAGCCCAAACCCTCGCTATTAAATGAAAAATACCTTTGGGTTTAGAGTAAAATGCTTATTAACTGCATGTCCAATGTCTTGGATAATGTATAAGCATAATAAGCAACTTTTATAGCATTACAGGTGTGTTAGTAGGGATCTAAAAATTGCAAATAAAACCAGTTAAGCCACAGAAAATCCCCAAAATGAAAAAGGCTTTCTAAAAGTATGTGAGGTTGCATGAAGGAAAACTGGCAGACTGCTTTTTATTTTATTTTTAATATTTTTATTAAAGCTTTATGACTTCATGTAGTAATTTCACTCCATCCCATATACCACAGAAATGTCAGGTGCTTCGTTTTGAAGCCTGAAGAAGTCAAGCTTTTAAGTAAAAGGGAACAAAACTACAAATGTTTCAGCTAATCTTCAGTGGGCTTTTACTGAAGTCAAGTTGACTCAGACCTCATACCAAACAAGCATATTTGTAACATCTTTCAGTGCTTGAACAGAAATTAAAGGCACAATACTCATTAATGTAAATTAATTTTGTAAATTAATATAAAATAGCATTTCCACTGAAAATTCTTAATTAGAAGCAAATGGTTAGCATGGGTTTAGTGCTGGGAATTGCGTGCTCTCACGTTGCTTTACTCAACATCAAGAGCAGGGCCAAAACATAGGCAACAGCAGAGATCATTTACTCCAATATGCTCCTTCACCAACCTGTCTTCACTTTGGCATGCAGTCAGTGTTCAAATCTTAAATTACTCACTTAAATTACTTTGTGGAAAAAGCAAAGTCAATATTTTAAGACAGGGAGTCCAGGTTTTAGTGGAATAAAGACAAACGCAGAAAGAAGTATGACAATGCAACCAGTTGAGAATGGGAAGATGGATTAAACACTTAGCTTGGACTCATTTCAGAGAGAACAAACCAACAGCAAGCACAGATATAGCAAACTCTGCACCCTTGCACAGATACACAATTTTGACAACTTAATCAGCTGATGTTACTTGTTTCAGGTGAAGCTGTTGAGTAAGGATTATAGTGGCAATGCAGAAAATAGGTATTTAGATGACTGCCTCTGATACTTGTATCTACCACAAACACCAAATGAGCAAAGGGAATAGTTAATGGGAACAACTACATCTCCTAAATCTACATTTTGGAAAGCCTGGCAAGTTGAACATGCCAGGGAAAGAGAACTGGCACCATCCAAAGGATCACAAACTACCTGAAGGCATAGACTATTGGTCAATTTTCTACAAATTGCAAGAAACACAACCAGGAAAAGCTTATTAGCAATCTCCATGTCTAAAATGATAGCACAACCCCTGTCAAAGGTTGAATTGTGACATATTTTGTCATAGCTACCTGCTATAAACAGTTCCCATACAGTGCCTGTGAGGGGGAGCTTTATATAAATATGTATAAACATGTAACTCTCATTTTCTAAAAACAAGATTGAAGAGAACATAGTCCTTCCACCAAAATCCAGACAAAGCAATGATATGTTTTGGTGTACCTCAATACAGTGAGAAATACTAAAACTAAATGAATTCTGCATTTTGCGCTAGGTTATAGTCAAATATTCCCATCCCTGATTTTTATTTGATAGCTCACACAGTGAAAACAAACAAAAAAATTCAACGTAAAATTTATTCACAACTCTTATTACTTCTAGAGTTGTGCATGTTCTTAATTCCCTCTAATCGAAGCATTCCTCTACACCCCTCTCATGTCCTGGTAACTAATGAACCACCACAGCGAAGGAGCAAACACACTCAGCTGCTCTAAACAGAGCTCCAGCTAATAAGCAAGGGGATCAAGAGTCCCATTCTCCCTCAGGGCAAAAGTTCTTGTTGCCCATCTGAAAGACCTATCTAGAGGTCAGTTTTTACTCCAAAAATCTTTTTTGTACAAGTTGAAGTACTAATTAAAAAAAAAAAAAGACAAGTTCCTTTATTTCTAACTCAGTTTGCAAACCTTGCCTGCTGTCTATGGTCTGAGACAAGGGCAAAAGGGTTTGATTCAGCAACATGAGAGTCCCTAGAGCATTATTAGGAGAAAGGAGAATTAAAGACAGCTCTTGAGTAGGAGCTTTGCCTGCAGATGAGGGATACACAGGGCTTGCTCCAAAGAACCGGCTTAGGACAAGGGAGTTGTAGCATGTATAGGGAAGCAAGAAAATAGAGGCAAGCAAGGGAAGAGGGTGCAATAGAGAAAGCAACACACCAGCAATTTGCAGCCTTATTATCCATCTGGCTGCTAAGGAAAGCAGCTTTGAGGCACTGGAAACCAGATAGCCCTACCCCATTGCCAGCCAGGGAATGAAGCAATTGCAAATTAAAGCTGCTTTCCTTCTCTCACTCCCCAGGGAAGAGTAGCAGCTCTTTTCCAACTCCTCCCCCGTAGCTGCAGCAGCCCTGCAGGTGCTCAGGATGCTATTTTCAGCCGTTCACCAGCAGGTGTGACTCAAGGCCCTGTTGTTCAAAAGCATACAAAGGCTAATTTAAAGTGGAAACTGTCCTTCCTAGTATCGTGGCAACTTCAGTACTATGGATATAATTCACCAACTCTCCCCACTTTTCATTTCTTCCTCAATTCCCTGTTCCCTTTCAACCTAATATGCCCTATACAAGGAATCTTATGAAGCCTCAGTACACTTGCAGAGCGCAAAACTTTTGCGCAGTACTAGCACCCATCTACTGCGAGCGAACACACACCTTCCCACCCTGTGCCCTCCTTCTCAGCATTTTTCCTACCTACCATGACATTTGTGGTTGAAGAAGTCTGTTGCTTTCTGGTGATAATGTGGGTTGCTGTCATATTTGCCTTTATTCAATTTAGGTTCAAATAACAAAACAGAAATAGAAAATACAGAGTACTAGACTGGAAGACACTGAGAAATGAGAAATCTCAGGTCAAATTTTCTAGTATAAGCTCTGCGATGGAGTCCCAAAGTCAAGTGCCTGTCTAAATACAATGCAGATATAGCCCCAAGGGAAGAGGGTATGAAAGCATCTTATTTCTTTAACATATATAGTGTCAACATTCCACTATGCTCTGATAAATTCAACTGGAAGAGAAGCCTTCATCTATCCCTCAGTAGCATGGCCACTGGGTACACGGAACAGGGTACACAGATTCTGTTTATATCCCAGTATCAAATCTGTTGAAATCCATGGAACAAAAAACAACAGATTTCCCAAAATATTCTCATCATACCTCGCATGGAAAGCCAGGTAAGCAAAGTGACAGAACACATCACCTTTAGGTACACTGCAGCTGTCACTAATCCACCCTTGGCAGCAGTTTTCCTTATGATTTCCAGTAGCAAATCATTCTCCCAGTGAGGGCATGCTCAGGGCAGCAGAAGACCTCTGCTGTCCCATTCCACCACAGACACCATTCCCAACCGTGTGTGCACAGGCAACCTTACGCAGCAGTAAGTTTTCACCTGCCAGAATGAGGCAAAGACATTTCAGCTGAGCAAAATGCCAAGTGTCTTTATCTGTAGACTGAATGTGGTGCTTGACATAAACTCTCATGGACATATAGAATGTTTGAGGGAAGGGGTCAGGAATCACTTTAGACACGCATATTCATGCTTTGGTGATGATTTCAGTGTGTGTGCTATAATTAAGTATTAAATTTGTAAAATTTTACAGTGAAGGCTGTGATGGCGAACGGGATTGTACTGCTAAGTTTGTTTAAGTTCCTTTTTGTCTTCTCTTCTTTCCTGTTCTCGCTTGCATCCCTCTATCACTGTGCTCATTATTTACTTCCAGTCTTCTTTCTTCCTGCCCTCTCCTATCATTCTTCTTCCCTCTCTTCTTCTCTAGTCTTTCAGTTCCTCCTTCATCCTCTTCTCCCATAACTGAAAAAGCAGTGTTGCTGCTATAACTAGCCACACTCGGGTTTGCTACCTGACAACAGCTAGCACAGGAAAACTATGAAGCAGGAAGAGCTGCTATTTCAAATCTCTCTAACAGTAGATTCTTCAGCCAGAAGATGCAGCAAAAAATAGGATTGCCTTAGGAAGGTGAGCAAGTGCCATCTGGGAGGAAGGGAAGGAAAGCTGAGAGATTTAAAGCGATTCTGTAAGATCACACTACCTGCAGTTCAAAGGCCACAGTGCATTTATTTCCCATACATTTTAAATAGCAAGTGACACATTTGCAGCATTTTATCATTTGTACCTGTGTTGTAATATGACTAGCACACGAATCTGGTCGCGGCAGGTATTAAGGCATGTATGACATGCATTTCTTCATAGGTTACTGTACTGAGCTATAATTTTTATTTCAGACATATACATGCACACAATTATTATTAAGAACCACTCTATATATGTGAAAAAGCTTGAGTATATAGGTAAGCACAGTTTTGTACTGAAAGCCAGATACATAAAAATGGCACCTTCCAAGTATCCCTGAAAATTCTTACTTAGCAGTATTATTATAAAATTAGCCCTGAAAAGTCAAACTTCAACAGGAAAATGCAATGGCTTTCCCTACAACTTATGCATCAGAACTGCTCCTTTAGTGAACATACGTAGATAGAAATGAAGTCAAAAGTTGCACTCAAAAGAGGACACTCAGACAAAAGGCAGCTGTAGTTAGAATCTGGCCTAGCAAATTGTCATAGACATCCTCCTCCTTTATTCATCCAGAGAGCAACACAGCAGAAGGTTCTATCCATCACCAGATCCCACCAGCCACTATGCAGCACACCCATTCTCACCTAAGTAGTTTACCAGCTAGCAATTGGCCACGATGCATAAAGTGGAAAGAATCCTGCTCAACTGTCAAATCCCATATATTTAGTGTTCAGGAGAAATATAAGAAGCATTTCTGAATTGGTACACACGATCAGGAAATTGTGGAGTAATAAGTACAGAATACCACTGTGTTACTTCTAATAGTGATAGAACAGACCTGCACTTTTGGTGTTGCATATTCACGTGCCACTCATGAGCCACTGTGGCAGGCTGTAGTGGACAGGCTTTTTGTGAGCTCCATAGCCAAGGAAAAAGTTCATCCAAAACAGGCCCATCTAACTTGTTCTATAACAAGGGCTGAAATCAAAGAGTATACATCTATGCATCTTCTATGTAAAGTAAAACTTCCATCTCTTTCACCAACAAATTAGCTTTGTGTTGTAACTAACATAGAAATAATTAACATTCAAATTTACAATGCTTCTTGTTCTGTGTTCTCTTCTTTTACTTCTATTTCCATATCAGACTTTGTCTTTTTCGTGCTTTCTTCTGAATATGATATCCCAATTCCTAGCTTTCAAACGATCATGCTTCTGTCACACCCCGCTCCCTCACTTCAACCAGTAAAACCAACTTTATCAGCCTTCTGGCTTGCCTCAGAAAGGTTTGAGTTTCACTTCTTTTTATGTCTGTGTATGGTCATGCTACATATATAAAAATAGTAAAATAATAATACTTAACCTATAGTGGTCTAAGCACTCACCTGTTACCTAAGCAACAAATAAATTAACCTGCAAAAAAAAACCCCAACTTTATCCTCTTCATGCTGAGACACAGGGAATGTATATTTCAAATTACCTAATGAAGCACAATATGAAGAAAAGGACACAGCAGGTACTAAATGAAGGCACAGAATGGGGAAAAGACAAGGCAATACCGCATTTTCTGTACGAAACAAGAGCCTTACCATCCTGCTGGCCCTGGAGGTTCTGAGGACTTTGCATTCTCTCTTCCAGATTCGAGCTGAGGTCGGAGTTCACAGCTGACATCCTAGTCGAGTCACTCATATCAAACTCATCACTTTCTATAGAGCTTTCATCCTGCAAATAAAAAGTTTCAGAGACGTGTCAGAAAACATCGTACACTGTTCACATTGTATGTGCAGTTCACTCGTTCCCATTTGTTTCGATCACATCTGGTGTGGAGTGTAATCATGCTAAATCTTTGTGTATATAAGCAAACAAGCAGAGCACTCAAAGAAGAGCAAGGAAGCACAGTGTTCATGTGATAGGATAATCCAACAATTCAATTTGTTCAACTATGAGGATATTCCACTACTGAACTCTCTGTTTCCACAGTATTTTGCAAAAGAGGGCTAGTAACTAGAGACCCTACCAAGTCCTTGTTATTCATATTTGGTTGAGAAGAGCTCTCCACATCTCCTGCCTGAACCCTCTACCTTTCCCAGGTGATGTCAGTAACCTCATGACGAACACTCCCAGTAAAATATTTCCGAATGGCAACTTGACTTGATAAGAATCCATGAGCAAATTCCCTTGACGTGATGTCACCCATACACTGCTACTGAGTTTAAAGAAGCATCTATGAAAATGATAAAGCTTATAAAAGTTCTGGGCATGTTCAAATGACACAGTCAATGGCAAACCAAAGTAACATAATCACATAGGAATCACTTCAAATTTATTCTGCCTTATACATCTTTAATATGATTTATCCATAAAGTCTAATTGCAGAGCATCTACTAGGGATGACAGCACAGGGCAAAAAGTAAATGTCCCAATCAAATATTTTGTCTCTGTTTATAGAAGCAAAACAGTTTTGGACCTAGTCCAGCAAATGTTCACATACATGTTTAACATTACTTGCTTCAGTCGCACTAAAGTTCATGCGCCCACTCACGGATTAAAAATTAAGCATCCACAAGTCTTGCTCTGTAAGCTGTTGAGGCAAAATACAAGCCTAAGGTGATATATCTTCAGTAACAACTTTTCTGAGATAGTTACTCCTGTTATGAAGAAAAGCATTTTAAAGAACATAGAGAAAAATATGGCAAATAATTTTGTATCCCCTGAAGACCAGTTTGAAACACTTTTCCAATTAATTTTTTTTTAAACAAAAACAGAACTGACAGGATTCTGACTATTTTTCTGGGTTGTTCACCAGAATTGACCTAGAAAAACAGCCATCTTTAGAATATGATTTGCTGTGTACTTTTTGTGAAGTGGTTTCTACAGATATTAATATAGCTGCTTTCTGAGTGTTTGCTCTTAAATCTACTCCTCTCTTAGGTCTCAGTGATGCTTCCAGCTTCCATGGGCGTTTCTCTCATTTTCAGAAGGCAAGTTCCCTGCAGTCATGACTCCTGTTAAACTGCAATGAAGTACTGCCAAATGCCACTCAGGACAACACAGAAGGTGATGCTGTTCTGCACTGTCACACCACGACAATTACAAATAATGAAACAAACATACTTTGTTCTCAAAGTTTTGTAAAAAAAATAAATGAAAGAGTGAAGGCTTCTCTAGTGGGCACCTGCCTGCCTTGCCCAGGTAAGGTGGGAGCGCCCCAGTTACAGCAGCAAGCAAATACCGAAACACTGCCCTCACACAAGAACTGTGGTGCCCAGTAGCCTCCTGCCCCAGACAGATGGGGCTGAGGCACACGTCAAGGTGGTTCTGAGGTTTAGGGAAAATGCACACTGTGTGTTCAAAGACCAAGATGAGAGCACAGACTCCCCCAGACCTTCTGGAAGGCTGTGCCTCTGTTAAGACGCAGTGATGTTTCTCACTGAATCCTGCAGGAACCAGAAAGCAGCAGCTTACATTCTCCAATTCTGAGCTTAGGCAATCTGCATGGGCTCCCAGAAAGAGAGCTGTGGCTATCCAACGCGTGCATAAGCATAAATAACACACATGGGTAGCCTGTGTTTGCCTGTGTTTGCCTACAGCACCCTGTGGAATATCTCCACCTCAAACTCTCCCCAAATTGTGTAAACATTTATCTGAATCTGCGTGGACACGTGGGCATGGGGAGAGGAGCTGGGAGGCACTGGTACCGGTTGCAGCACAGCTATAAATTCCCACAGAGTGATGAGTTCTGTTAGATGAAGTCTGTTTCCCTTTCATCGATGGACTCAGCTTAAAAATGATCAACCGAGGATGAGAGAATTAGGAGACTTTCCGTCACTACACTAGCTAGCTGTGGGATCCAAGTTTACTCCTATCTGAATTCTACCGCCTCCACAAGAATACAGATATGATTGATGAAACCTTGGAAACAGAGCCTTCCTACAAACCTAAGCATGTTTTTTAAGTGCATTAAATAGTTTGAATGTATGCACAAAAAATCTTCCTGCTCTGAACTACACCATTTTCATTGCTATTTTGTTCTCAGTGCAACAAATGTACGGCCTGAAGGAAAAAGAAATTCTTAGCAAAACTCTGCCTTCAGAAAAGATGTAAAGATTATCTTGAGAACTTTGCTTGTGCCCAGTCTGCCCTGGCAAAGACATTATTACTAAAACATATCAAAAATTACTTTCATCTTCATAAGTCCAATGCTACAAACATTTTACACACAGTGACATTAGAGCTGCAAAATCAATCTGGGCAGGGAGATACCAAGCAATGGTGCTTCCTGATGCCACCATATCACCTTCACTGGTTCATTTAGATGAAAAATTGCTTTAACGCAAATTTCAGTCATCCGACCAGAAAGTTTACACCTAAAAATTTGGGCTGTAGAAGCATGTGGCAGGTGACCCTGATCCAGCATGAGTGCTTGACCCTGTTGTGGGGGGAGTAATTTTCAAAGAGAAGAAGAGGAAAAAACCAAGGAGTCCTTTAACTCCTAAGGCTACTGCAGGGATAAAGCCTATTCTCTCCTGCTGCCTGAAACCCGGCTGTCAGATTCCTGAAAAGGGGCAACACACAGAGGGGAGATTCAACAGGAGGAAAGATGACAAGGCTGTATTTGTGCATGAAGGACTCTGAGTCAGGGATCTCCCCTCACACCCTCCACAATTAAAAAAAAGGCAAAAGCGAAACAAAGATCCTGGTATTTCTGGAAGAGTGATGAAATTTCCGTTCTATGGGGTGTTGACTAATTCATAAATCTCCACCAATATCCCATATCTACTTATTATGAAACCAAATCTGACTGACTCCACGGAAGTCAGGAGTTAGTCAGGGTCTCTTCAAAATAATCCAGCTGCTAAGGTTGGTTTTGAAGGTTTTCTTTATTAAAAAATACCTTGTAGTCAGGCAGAAGGACACAGCATGCAGGACTGCTTTTTGGCTAGCACATAGCTGGGCTTCTAACTGTTTGGCAGCTCAAACGGTAAATGGACACATTTCTAGCAAAATGAGTTTGTGACATATAATTTAGTAGCTGACACACAATTGATGAAGCACTTCTTAAGATCTGGAAAAACTGAATAAATCACATAAAGAAAATCATTTTCGAGGAGAAATAAATACAATACAGCTCAATGACAATTCTCTCTGAAGAAGCTTGATTCTTAGCCTACTTCTTTGCCTTTTTTTCAGTTTTTTTTTAAATTCAAAGTTTCAAAAGCAACCCATACCCTTATCAAGCTTTTTGCCTCAAAGATTTCAACTGATGTTGCCAGGGGCTTCCATCTATTTCACTAAAATGTGTTGTATCCTGCCTGCTAACCTTGAGAACACCATGCCATTCATTTCAGCTGTTGACGGTATTGCATTCTAGACGCAGACAATGAAAGTCACTTCTGAGCACAGCACTAAGTCTCAGGTGAACATGCTGCCCCCGTTATCGTTTCTGCCGGTCCGTACAGTAAAAGGGCACCTTCAGGTAATTTGAAGCAGTACAGCATATTAACCCCAACCATGGAAGGCTGGTAAGTCATGACATTTTCTCTCAACTTGATTACTTGCAAACAGCCCTGGTTTGGTTTCAGACTCACAATTTTAGCAACAAAATTATAAAGATGAGATCAACGATCATCTTCAGTTTGGTTTCCTGGCTACCGCAAAGGCAAGCACCAAAGAACATAGGAGAACAGAAAAACAAAAGATTTCAGGTTTTACCTCATCTTGCTGTGAATTTAGTAGCTGCAGCTTCATGTGTTTCATATAAGCCATAGTAATTGGCATGTTGTAATCAATCATACTGGTCACCAAAGTTGGAGGTTTTCCATTATCTGCAATAAAAATATTTATTATGCATTATATGTTAATTGTGGAGGCTACTTGAGCCTACTCTGCAGTCAAAGTCAGACAGTTAGGCCATTTAGTTCTAACTTTGCCATTTTCAATTGCTTGTTGACTGTACAGATGGAAGTCTCCCAAAGAAAAATGAAAATCAAGTTCAAACCCTGAAAAGTGATCAGTTTTTCTACCCTAAATGACTATAGCGCATGCACTCTATCTATTCCTTATGTTTAAGCCCCCATATAAATGTTTCCACAGCAAAACTAATTTTGTCCTCCAGATAAAATCACCTTTCTATTGAGGGTGCATATGGTATTACACTCCATCCTTAAGGAAAAGCAGGAGATTCACTACCCTTCCAGCTTAAGTAAATGAGATGATCTGACTTATTGAACTGTTCCAGTCTACCAATTTTTTATGAACCCTCACTTAAGCTAGGAAAATACAAATGGGTATTAGGAATAAAATGACTTTACATCCCACTATTTGACACTAAAACTACCTTTATGATCCGCTCCATCTGGGTTTAAATGCATTCTTTTCTGGCACTCTGAGCAGCTCATTAGAAATCGTGTCACCGCTTCTCTCGGTAGGAAGGCATAGGTCTCTGAAATCTGAAATGAATAACAAAATATATGTGTTATTATATAAGCTGATTGAACATGATTTAACAGAACTGATCATTATATTTCCAAATAAGGCATATTATCTTATAATGCCAGGAAGCTCAATGAAAGCATGTTCTGCATACAATGTGGGATTTCAGGAAACATCTATCCAATCTGCCTACTTATTAAATAATGGCTAATAATAGTTGATACTGAACAAAATTTCACTGATATCAAAAGGGGATTTGTTTTCTGTTTACAGGGTTTTTTTCAATTTCCTTTCAGCACAAAGATTCATACATGCCAGGCATTCCACGGAGGGATGTTTCTAAAACAAGTTGAAAAGCGACCTTTTTCTTATAATAAATATCAAAAAAAGAAGATGCTTGGCCTACATGCTCTATTTATTTTTATTGTAACAATAGGTAGACAGATACAGGACTCAGTGCATTAGCAGCAATACAGTCTCCTTGATAGTTTAACTTTGCATGTGAATGCTTTGGGAAAATATTCTTGGAAAGCTTGTGATTTAATACTACAGGGTAAATAAGTTATTTTTACTAACAGTTATAGACTTTAGGAGCCATTTGATTTTAGAGACTGCTTTACCTGGAGATACCTTGAAACAACAGATTTTGGTTGTTTCCTCCTTTCAACACTGCCATTCTCTCCAACCACATACTTGCACACAGGTGTCAACAGGACTTTTCTCTTTTTTGAAAGAGGAGAGGAGGAAGCAGTCACTGCTGGTTTTAAAGACTGCATTCACCCCTCCAAGGATGCATCTATCTTTGTAGACATTTTTGCTTTGCTGAAAAGGACCTGAAGGGGATGTTCGGTGCCAAGCTGAAAATGAGCCAACAGCATACTCTCTGATCACAGATAAAGCAAATCTCATACTAGCTACATTAAGCGTTTGGCCAGCAGATCAAGAAAAGTTATCACCCCTTTCTACACAGCACTGGTAAGACAGCAGCTGAAATGATGTGTCTGGTTTGCCACTCCACCGTTCAAGTGGGCTGCTGTGAAGCAGGACAGGGCTCTCTGGCGGACTACTGCAGTGGCTGGAGTCCAAAGCAGGTGACTTGAAGGAAAGGTTGAGGACTGAGGTTGGATTTGTTTCATGTGACAAAAAGTAGGTCACAAGGTAGGGAGAGATCTAATTGCAGCCTACTACTGCCTGAAAGGGAGTTACAAAACCTGGCAAGAAATTCTTCAGAGGGTAAAAGTAGGGACAACATCCACCAACTGCAGCTTGGGATGTTCAAGCTGGACATCAGGAAAAACTTCTTCTCTAGGAGGTCAGTGTACTGGAGCAGGTTTAACAGATGGGTGGAAGATCCTCCTGACTTGGATGTTTCTAAGACATTACCAGGCAAAGCCATGGCTTTTTTGTGATTCATTATACATGTTGATGTATATACACTGAACAATCCAAGTGTTATAAGGAATCTCTAGGCCTTCTTTTCCCAACCAAGATGATAGTCTTGCAATGGAGATAATCCACAAAGAAAGATGAAGTGCCAGCAACAGAGATTAAAAGAAGAGTCAACTGACATCTGCTTGTATTCCCTTATTGTAAAACCTACAGCTGGAGTAGACTTCCTAGCAAGCACCACCTCGATGCAAGTCTCTGCAGGAAGTGCAGAAGGATGGAGGTGGGGTGTATGAAAATGCATATTCAAGAAGGAGAATATAACTTTCTTCAACTGGATATAAGTGGAATAACATACTGCACAAATCATTTGTGCTTCTCACAAGGTTGCTAAGAGGAGGAGGAGGAATGGCCAGTTTTCCCTCTTTTACACTCTTGTCCTTGGCTTGTCACCTGCTTAACCTGTGTTGAAACTTACATTTCCTAAAACTCCACGGACCAAATTGATCAGTGACAGTAATTTACAAAATAGGTGGAGTTTAAATTAGCATTTATTGATGTGACATGAGTCACGGAAATACATGTAAATGATACATTGTAAGATAAGAATACAAATTACACCACCCTGTTTATGGTATTGCTGTTTGGGCTGTTTGTTGTCGTTGTTTTCTTATATAACAGAAATCTTATTTGAGGGGGAGAAGGGGATTAGTATAAAAGCAAAATTTGTTCAGTGATGAAAATTGGCAAAGATATTTTCTGGGCCTGAAACAATTTATCTGAAAATGAAGGCATTAAATGAAGCCACTTCTGAATGGAGATCATACCAAAAAAATATCTTCAGATTATTTTTCCTGGTTTTTATACCACAGAACAGACGCTTATTTACCCTTCTAAATATGGAAACATTGGTTATACTCATGCTTCATAGAATCTAAAAAAAGGACTTAAAATCAGCCAGAATTTAGCATTAAGAAAATTGGTAAGTGCACATATGCAGCAACCTCTCTCATAACATTTAACACATTTAGCACTGTATTGAAATTAATGGAGCTTACACATGGATTCATTAGTTGTCTGCATTTCATAGGAATGCTCCATTTATTCTAATCAAGCATCTCTGTCAAAATTCTGGTTCTGCTCAAACAAGATGAAAATCCTCCATGGAAAGCAAGTAAGCTAAGGCCCAGATTTGAAAGGTATGCTCCACTGACTATAAGGGAACTAGGTTTTATAACTAAATTTGTCCACATAGCAGATGCTTGTGTCTCCAACCTCCCACTGCAACACAGTTTTAAGGATGCCCTTCCCTAAATAACCCCAGTTTTCACAAACTTCCTCCTCTGTTTACTTTGTAATTTGAACCAATCACTTACATTCCAGTACTTCAGGCTGTATGAACTGGCGTAACACAACAGGTATGACATTAAAAGAGATACGTAGGGGACATAACCCACAGCTTTCCTTATTCTTGCTGCCTGAATATACAACAAAAGATTGTTCCAATTTTCAATGCCAGAAAGCTTACAAAAAAACCCCCAAACCTCATGCTCCCCACAGTGCAGACTCCTGTTTGCCTTTCTCATTAAAGAAGGGCCCATCTACTTTATAAGATGCAGATAGCCACTTGATCACTCTGGCCATGCTCTGAGCCAGCTGGCTTAGCACCAGCTGTAGCTGGGAGCTCTCTAACCAAATTAGCACAAGGCCGAACACAAAATCCTGTACTTCACTGCTGAGTGGAGTTTACCAGCTTGCGCACAAGGTTGGGCTGATGTAGTTCATGGAGCTGGCTTTCCTGTGAGTATTTCAGAGCACAACCTGGAGGCCTGTGACACTTCCTAAGTAACTATACAGAAATACCTTAGACAGTGGTCTGACTTCATCAGGAAAAATTGTTTCTGTCCTCTATTCTATCTGAAAGAAAGCAATAATGACTCAGTCCTCACTGATGCTGTATATTCTCACTGTCTTCAGCAGCCCTCCTCCTAGCTCTCTTCTCAAGGCTGTTAGCTAAGAAAAAATATAGCCAGACCACCTCATTCAGTAATGTGCTGCAAGAAAAGAATATTGGTTTATTGCAATTTCACACACACACAAAAAAACCCCAAACACTTACATTTCCGTATTTTAAGAAAAAACAAAGCCAGAAAAATGAAGTGGGGGATATTGCATTATTTACATCCACACACTGACAACGCACACTGGCACACTTGTGGCATGACTTACATGAAACTGCTCATGCACATGCCTGTACCAATCAAAGAAAAATCAGTGCTGATTTGCCATATTCATAAAATTACTTGGATTGCTTTGAAAAAAATTATAAGTATACTTTTTTCTAATATGAAACTTTAGAAGTATCGTTATGGGACTCCTTATTCTTACCAGTGGTTTTATTGCACATTAATATCATATACCTTCTGTTGCTTGTATAAACGTGTTATCTTGCATCTAGATGTATTCTGTATCATGGACAAATGAGAAAATAAACAGAATCTAGCAGGTTCGTGTTTAGGTACTGTGTCCTAGGTGTATCTCTTACAGCTGAATGCTTTTCACATTGCAAGGGGAAAAAAATTATATGAAGAAGAAACTAGACATCTGGAGCATTAAGCAAAAAGTGCAAGAATCATACAGGGTCTGGTTACATAAGTTACAGGATAAGAAGCAAACATTTCCTAACAATACAGTACATGTTTACCTGCACATATTTCATTTTAACAGTTGACTTCAGCAGCTTCAGAGTCAAAATTTTTATTATTTCACCATTCACAAAAAGTCTATGATGTAATAGATTTTGACATTTGTCAACCCATACAAAACATCGACCAGCAACGAAGGTCTTCTAGACCTATAATTGACCTAAATGCTGTTTACTGGATCCCACGAAGAGCACAACTACTACAAGGCAACTAATCCAGGACCTGAGCATGTTATCTGATTTACGGTGGACCTAAGTGATGCATGCCCTAATTGTCCATGAGAAGCGTATTGTATTCCTACCACATCATTGCAGGCAGAGAAAATGGGCAAAGTCTCTCCTTTATGCTCTCCAATATTCAGATGATTTAAGTGCAGGTTGTTGTGATGATGTAGCTTTCAGAGTTACATTTTTATTTGGAAAATTAACAAGCTCTAAACTGAAAGGCAGATTTTAGGACACATATGGCAGAACAGGAAAGACAAGTGTGAGCAGAGGGAGTGAAATTTTGCAAGCGAACCTATTAACCCCTAAAAAATTAACATGGAAGATGTATGTGTAGTCTGGAAGATACGATGTGTCAGAATAGAGAATTTTGGGGTGTGTGTGTATATTTTTTTAATTAAGGAGCATAAAGGGGGGGGAGATGATCCAAAGATGACTTCCAAGAGGAAAGAGAGAGAGACAGGGAGAGAGAGTGAAGATGGTAATCTGTCCTGGGCCCACAGCCATCAAACCAGGTGGCAGAAATTGGTTTCTTGATGACAGGAGGGCAAGCCAGCCAAGGAAAGCCCTCTCCTTTCCTCAGCAAGAGGTCAGAATAGAAGGCTGACAGAGGAAAGCAGCTATATTACTGCTGGGAGTTTTATCAAGAGCTCGCTACCCTGCTATGCTGGGGAAAATGCTGCTCCCTCTCGTGCTAAACTTGTGCTTCACAGATCCTTTCCCTTCCCTCCCCACGTCGCTTTTTGCAAGGGAAGCGACGGGGAGCACCTGCTAGCAGGACCACTGCCAGGACACTCAGCACTTGCCCTTTGCACAGAAGCAAGAACAAGTCCAATAGAGTAAAAGTGCTTGCACATGCACACAGGAAGAGTGTGGATGCAAGGATTTAAGCGTGCTAAGGCCCTGCAACAAACCTCATATTCTTTTGCGTCTCCAAGGACAAAGTCTGCCCTGAGGGGAAACCAGCCAGACCCCAAACCTGCTTTAACCCCGTTAGATTAGGGAAGTTGTACTGGAAGGGAAGGATGTTATTTTACAGTGCGACCTGTCAAAAAATTCTTCCCTGAGGAAAACATGTTCCCGGTGATGCTCAGAGGGGACACTTGATCACATTCCTGTTTTGGGAGGAGAAAAGAGTCCCGCCGTGTTTCACAATCTGAGGAAGGCTTTTCTCAGTGTGACAGGAAAGAGGGAGGGTACTCAACAGCCTGATCCCAAACCAAGAAACATTTATTACTGCAACAGCTGGATGAAGCACAGGATCCCAGGTATTGCCCCACACCTAATAGACTCCTGTTATGCCTCAGATGTTATATATTTATGTAGTACCTATCTGAACAGAGTCTTGCCTCAAGCTACTTTCCCCTGACACATCAATATCTCCCCCATGTTTTACAGGCCTGCTTCTCTTCACGCTCATCAGCCTGGTGCTCTTTTTTCATTCATGGGTTCAGAGTTTTATTAACTGACCCATTTCTCCTGCTCAGACGTCGCAGCCCTCACTCACAACTCAAGTTCACTGCTGTAACATTTCAAGGCTTTGCACGGTGGCTACACAGGCTCAACAGGCAAATAATAGATCATCCTTCACAGATAAAAATATTCAAGTAGAATATGCACATAGAATTTAAGGTGCTTAATGTGGCTACGAGATTTACACATTCTCAAGTAGGTGATGCACTTAGTTATGGAACACTTTGTCCAGATATAACATACAAAGTTGAGGCATTTACTCTAGTGTTTAAATGAATGAAAATCTAACATCTTTTTAAAGAATATTAAAGAAAGTAAAGAAAATAAAATCTACTCTGAAATACAGGGCTTAATCACTAAATCTAGCCTACCTGTACCCATAACTGGGCTTGAGAGGTGCCAGAGATGTTTTCCATCTTCAGTCTCATCACAGACCATTTGAGTTTCTTGAAAAATGTAATAAGGCTCTTTTTTTCCTGGTTTGCACTGAATCACAAAGAGTTGTTCTAACAGCTGAGCCTGTTTCATTATGCTGCTACGGTAGCCACAACTTTTCCCAGTTACTCCCACCTCTGTTATACCCCTCAGCACTTGAATTTAAACTTCAGACACATCTGAATAGCTTAAATCAAGAAAAGCAGCTCTACAAAGGCACAAAAAGCCCACTGTGCACTTGTTGCATGCCTTCGCCAATATACCAGATGGATTCTTTTCCTGAACACTTCTCTCCCATGCGTCCCCGTCTCCACTTTGACACTGCAGTTCTCCTTTCAGGGTGGGATGTCTATATAAAAATAAGTTCTTTAGGACAGAGAGAGAGAAGTACTATCCCAAAGTAATGCAGTTCCTCTAGCACACTGAGCTGTAGCAATGAGTTCTAGCAGAGTCACCCCTACAAGGATGCTTGGTACTTTCTCCCTACCGCTTAACCAATTCCTTGCATCAGGACATTTCACCCCACTTCCTATGAAGCCCGGCAGAGGACCAGGGGGAACGTAGGACAAGTAGGGACCTCTTTGGGCATCACTACTTTCCTTGGCACCAAGGAGCATGCTCTTTCACCTTCCGCACCTTCCTAATCACCTGTGCCCCTGCTGAGCTGCCAACTCAGACAGGCCTTGTGTCACATCCTTCCTTTGTGAGGGAATTATCTCCCAGATAAAGGCCCTCACCATTTTGCCCGTTTGTAAACTTCCCTTGGAACTGGGGAAGTAGCTGATATTATAAACAACATATTAAATATTCCTTCGGTCTGGTGTACTCCAGATATGATCTGAAGTTCTTGGTTTCACTTTATATATATGTCAGGTCTTTTTTTTTTTTTGCTGGTGTAGATCTACCTACATTTATGCTGGCAAGGAACACAGCCCATCAATCTTATAGTGTATACAAGTAGGGTACTTGAAATGAGCACAAAACCTGCCAGTGAAATGGGAAGCTCACTTTTCTTTGCATATTTTCAAGGTTACTCTCCCACATCATCCACATAGGCTTTGTATAATTCCCTTCTCGTTCTCGTTCGTTAGTGTGCAGAAAACGGGAGCTTATTCTAAACTTAAATATCGAATTAATCTATAGGGTTTGTGCCATGAATTCATAAAGTTTGAGTTTGGTACATTGCTGCCCCAATTAAAATATAAAGGCTCCCTTCCAACACACAGCTCTTTTAGAGGTACCAAACACCACATCCTATTTATCTTCCTGCACGGCACAGGTGTAGGAAGTCCCACAGAAATTAGTTGTAAAAATGCCATTCATTTCCACATAGTTAACATATTCAAGTCAGTGCAGATTACAGATTTACTAATTGAGTTTATAAGCTGTTCTGAATACGCTTTCAGAGACACACACTAATGTGTTTTAACACTCCAGCATCTGGGGTGACTCTATCAAAAATTAAAAAGACCCTACCTATTCCAAGTTTGTTACTCTATATAAATGCAAACAGTAGTTAATTAAGTCACCTTTGACAGTTTCATTACCCTTCTAATCATGCTTGAGTGCTATTCAAAATTTTGAGTGGATCAGGTTCACTATTGAAAATAGAGGCACACACATATATAAGCAAATTAATTACTTAAAATCAATATCTTGCAATTCTTAGGGCTGTGCCACTAAATTTTTAGAAATACTCAAGTACTGAAAATCCATTACAATATTTATGAATTTCAGAAGTTTAGCAATTTTGTACCAAAATTTTCTCCCCATCATTTCTCTGATAAAATGTTTTCGCTATCCAGTCAGAGAGCAGAAGCAATGTGATCATCACATGCCAGGAATTATGAATAACAAATAGCAGTTGTAGCATACAGTTTGTGTTTTCCTTCTCTTCCCTCAAATTATGTGGTGAATACTTATGCATGGTAAATACATTCACAGATCTCAAGGATGATTCACTTCTGACATGTAAATAAAGAAACAAGACTAAATTAATCTTGTTCCCAAGTCACTTAATAAAATTAAACCCCACCAAAGTACTTGAGTTTGATTTATAAAGCTTTTAAGGTATAATGTTTTATGAGACAGTTACCCAAGACACTACCTCTTTCTTCCTGCAGTGCCACAGAGGAGACAGACAGATGCTGCATGGCTCGCTGGAATAGACCAACCCTACAATACAGGGCACCACACACAAAACAACAAGAAGTAAAATTACAACCTTAGACTTCAGGAGGGCTGACTTTGATCTCTTCAAGAAACTGCTTGGAGAGAGCCCGTGGGCTAGGGCTCTGGAAGGCAAAGGGGCTCAAGAGAGCTGGCTGGTGTTCAAAGACCACTTCCTCCAAGCTCACGATCGGTGCATCCTGAAGAGCAAGAAATTGGCCAAGGGATGCAGGAGGCCTGCCTGGTTGAGCAGGGAGCTTCTGAACAAGCTCAAGGGGAAGAAGGAAGTTTACACTAAGTGCAAGAATGGCCTAACCTCTTGGGAAGATTACAAGAATGCTGCCAGAGCGTGCAGGGATGAAACAAGGAAAGCCAAGGCCGCCTTGGAACGAAACCTGGCAAGGGATGTCAAGCTCAACAGGAAGGGCTTCTTCAAGTATATTGGAGGCAAAAAGAAGACCAGAGAAGTTGTGGGCCCACTGTAGAATGAGACACCATGAGAATGGTGATGGAGGATGCGGAGAAGGCGGAGTTATTGAATGCCTTATTTGCTTCGGTCTTTACTGCCCAGCCTATCCCTCAAGAGCCCCAAGCCTTGGAAAAGGTAACGGGGAAAGAGGAAGACTTCCCCTGGGTTGAGGAGGATCAAGTGAGGGATCAATTAGGTCAGTTATATATTCACAAGACCATGGGCCCTGATGGGATGTACCCGAGAGTGCTGAGGGAGCTGGCAGAAGTCATTGCTGGGCCACTCACCACGATCTTTGAAAGGTCCTGGAGAACAGGCAAGGTGCCTGAAGACTGGAGGAAAGCCAATGTCACTCCAGTCTTCAAAAAGGGCAAGAAGGAGGACCCAGGGAACTACAGGCCGGTCAGCCTCACCTCCATCCCCAGAAAGATGATGGAACAGCTCATTCTGAGCATCATCTCAAGGCACGTGGAGGAAAAGAGGGCTATCAGAAGTACTCAACATGGATTCACCAAGGGGAAATCACGTCTGACTAATCTGATCGCCTTCTGTGATGGCATGACTGGATGGATGGATGAGGGGAGAGCGGTAGATGTGGTCTACCTTGACTTNCAGTTCTGGGCTCCCCAGCTCAAGAAGGACGGGGAACTGCTGGAGAGGGTGCAGCAAAGGGCTACCAAGATGATGAGGGGACTGGAACACCTCTCCTATGAAGAAAGGCTGAGGGAATTGGGTCTCTTTAGTCTAGAAAAAAGGCAGCTGAGAGGAGACCTTATCAACACTTATAAATGCATAAAGGGTGGGTGTCAGGAGGATGGGGCCAGGCCCTTTTCAGTGGTGCCCAGTGACAGGACAAGAGGTAATGGGCACAAACTTGAGCATAGGAAGTTCCACCTAAACATGAGGAGGAACTTCTTTACCTTGAGGGTGGCAGAGCACTGGAACAGGCTGCCCAGGGAGGTGGTGGAGTCCCCATCAAAACTCGCCTGGACGGGTTTCTGAGCAAGCTGCGCTGGCAGGGGGGTTGGACTAGATGATCTCCAGAGGTCCCTTCCAACCCTATGATTCTATGATTCTACAGCTCATCATTTTTAGTAAAAGTATTTTCATGGAAAGGTCCAGTAAAGGAGCATACCAGTTAGTCTGGTAAAGTTTGATGCCTGTTTACTTAACCTAATTCTCATGTCAGGATAGAGAGCAAGAGTTGATACTAGTTTGTCCTAGAGTTTTTCTTTTTTTGATCTCTGGAAGTCTTCAAAAATTACATATGTCAATACTGTTGTTGGGAAATGCGGCTCAATACCCTTACTAAACTAATATGCAATTAAATGAATGCACAAATATTGTAGACTCTGGAAATGACACAAAATTACATTTGGGCATCCTTATCCTCTGCTCATAATGACGTAATAAGCTCAGGTATTGATTGCAAGAAAAGCTGACATCAGATGAATGTGTGTAGGCTATTGAATCCGCACAAATAGTTCTCCTCACAGAAGAGACACTAGTTGTCTTTCCTGTTGTTCACAACAAAAAAATTTCTTATCTGACCTGGAATCATGGGATTCTTATGGTAGTAAATTTAATACTTGGCATGTATTTGTAGAATGATAACTTGAAGTATTGTATTTATAGTTGGCAGCACTCCTTATCCTTGTGTAGTATTCTACAAAGTTCGTGACCTATACCTTTGAACAGCTTACTGAAGTAAAACAAAACAGGAAGAGAAAGGACAATGAAAATATTACTTTTTTAATGCTTTCTAAAAGAGAAGACCAAGTATCAAAATGGCCAAAGTGATAGACGAACATTAATTTAGACAGTTTGTGTTTGTTCACCCTGAAATATCACCCCAAGCCTTTCAAAAGCACACCCAGATGACCGGTATCTTCTTTCATGTATCTATCTTAAGGTTAATACCGCTGGGAACAAATTATAAGAAATCTTGCCAAGAGCTCATCCCACAACACGCCATCTGAAATAACCGATAAATAAAATATCTGTGAAGGGATTCAAAGATACATAGTAAAGAAACATACGCAAAAAACAACAGTAACGGAAAAATAGCTATTTCTTATGACTAAAATTGAAGATGTAGGCATCAGAAACCTGGAGTTCCCTCACATTTTGGTGACCTCTGACAAAAAATGGCTGACGCAACTACAGGTTGTTTTTAAGGTGAACAACACTGTGTTCAGGGTGACAGGCCACCTCAGGGCCCTGTGCGCAGCCCCCCACCAGCCCCGTCCTGCTGGAGCCATGGGCAGAGGCGGCCCAGATGCCCTGCGCCCTGGCCAGGACTCCCTGCCCTGCCACCCTGGGGGAGCCACCAGTGCTTCATCAGCTGGAAACAGCTGGGCAGGTGGACCAGGGTCAACCACTGAGCATGCCTGGCACTACCACAGCCCTGTGCATGGAAGTTCGGCCATCCAAATCCAGGCAAGCACGTACATTTTAAGCACCTTAGGAAAGTGCAGTAAATGTTTCATTAGTTCTCCGTAAGAAAGAAAGTGTTATATTTGTGCCACTAACCACGAAAGGTATTTATAGCTATTTTAAGGCAGTGGCTGCACTGGTTAGGTCAAACAACAACGTGCAATTAAGAAATCTTAGAAATAATCATCTCTCTCTACTCAGGCAGTTTATGCAGGTGTGAGAGCTGCCCTCTCAGTACTTCTCTCATTGTACCTAGTAGCTTTCCAGCCTTTTGAATTTAGCATATTTACAGGTTTCCATGCTATTAAACCATTAAGTATACGTAGTCTGCAGCAATAAACTATAAGGCAAGTTCATTCATATGCTGAAGTACACCATCTCATTTAGCAAAGCTGTGGCAATACTTTCTAAAATACTGTGTCAAGACTTCATCCATTTAAAAACAATTAATTAATACAGAATTACTAGAGAAATACAAACCATTATAGAAAGAGTAAATTCTTTGCTTGTACAGATGAAAAAATCTCTACTGAAGTAAATGGATCTGGTCCTTATCACACAGGAAATGTGTGATATGCATGCGTATGTTTTTCATGCATTGTTGAAAGATCTCTGAAATAAATTTGAGGGTGAGGGTAAGGGTTGCAGTACTAATTCAGCTGGAAAAAACACAATTTGCATGCCATGTGACTAAACCCAAACAATTCACACTTTTAGAGAATGGCATTCACTTTTAGTTGGTCGGTTAGGTATTTTTACTTACTGCTTTATAAGTTCTCTTTTGTCCAGCATGTTTTCTGATTTGTTCTCCATTAGGCCCAGTTTCAACATGCATGGAATAGATAATGTCAAAGAAATCTTCTACCACGGCTACCCGCCGTAAAGACAGCTTCTCATCTACACCTACTCCATCCTGAAAAAAAAAGATAAAAGAAAAAGTAAGGAGGATGGGATGAATAGATAAATTATGATAATCATGGGACGCATTCTCCTTTTTTAGCAGGAAGTTAAAGACCTTTCCACTGAGATCTGAAGGTCACCCACCCTGTGAACAACAGAAACAGTATTGTAGGAAAGTTGTATGGTCAGTCAGATCATATGGACTCTTTCAGGCAGTCCATTTTGCCAAGCCAGGGCATTTGGTCTCTCAACAGAAGGTGACCTTTCACTCCAGTATTTAAAAAAGCGGAACAAAAATATCTGTGTTTCTTTCTCCAAATGCACAAACAAGATTCAAAGGCAGAGGCAGTCCCAAACACATGGCACAGAAATGCATTATGCGGCTGTTAATAAGAACACAACAGCTCTTTTATCCTCACATTCCCCTCCCAGTAAATCTGTACCTCGCACTTCATAAAGGTATTTAATAAAAGGTTTTAATTCACAGGTGACAGAGCTGACTGTAATTATGAATACAAAGGAAGTTGTTACAAACAATTTACCCCTGCAAAACCTGCTTGAAAATATACTCCACAAAGAAATATCACAATATGAGGAAAAGAAAGGGACATTTTTTAAATCTGTGATTTTTGCACACAGATGCATGGTTGGAACAAGTAACAGAAAAGTGAGGACACCTACCATCTGATTTTCAAAAGTGATAGTGCCATGGTAGCTGAAGACTTCTAAAGAGAAACAGTCCCCAGTGTCTCTGAAATTAATCAGTATAGTTCAATTCACGCCTTTTAAAAAGGACCATCCATATGAGGGAGTTTTTTATCAGCTGTCTATGGATTCAGTTCTAATGAAGGAGCAGGAACTGGGGCTCTTGTTTTTCCAAAGCAAGAATCTATCAAGCAGGCTGTGTTTTGTAATACAACATAAGTATATGAAGAACAAAATAAGAATGGCCAATTCACTTGTACTGCAACACGGCATCCACGCTGGAGGCAGCAGTGTCACCTAACCTTCAACATATATTTTAAGCAGTAAGTGCGTTCCAAACTTAACACATTTGATAATACTGTTACTGCTGCCGTAATTCATGCCACAACAAAACTCATTTACAGTGACCCTTTTGTGACAGAACATGTGCAATTATTGCTGCAGTGACCAAATGAAGACCAAGGATGAGAAATGAAAAGGCCAGAGTTACCTATGACTCCCAGTTGCCATCCTCCTGCTCATAACTTCTTGCTAACCCATTCCAGTAAGTTTGCTGGATGTGGACAAACATGATTTATTTTTCTCACTGCCTCTATTTTTATTCCAGCCCACTTACTTTTATTTTTTATAGACTTCATGGAAAGAACCCAAATTATCCCAATGGCTCCAAAGAACCCCCTAGGGTGACACAGAGGAGCTCTGACACATTCCCAGCAGTGCCGGAGAAAATGTCTGTGGCTCTGTAGCATAACTTCCTAAATGTGCATGACTCCATATTATATTGGGTTAGGAGTTGTTGATATGCTACCAGCCATAAAATTTTTGTCCTATCCTGCTCCATTATTGCCCTGCATCTCCCCACCTTCTTCGAAGAGGTCCCTGCCCAAAGCTACATTGTGCCTTCCATCTGCACAGCAGGCAGCTGGATCAGAGCAGAACTTCCTCACGTGCACAATGAGATGATTGCCGTAGTCCTGACAGAAGTGACTGTGCTGAGGATTCAAGGTGGAGAAACATGAGGAATTTGCGCTGCAGTCTCCACCACAGTTAAAGCCTCAGAGAGATCAGCTGGGAACAAGTGTTCTGAGAAGGCAAAGAGGTTCCCACCCCATGAACAGCCCCTAAAATTTCATTAACCACCAGCTCAAAAATGTTGTCGCATCACGAACGGTTCTGATATCAGCATCATTAAGAACCTGCTTGGTATTGCCCAGCATTATTGCCCATTATTTTAAAAAAATCGTTTAGAGATGGGGCCAACATAAAATCCAGATCTTTGCAGCTTTAATCTTTAGGGGAATTCACACGTGAGCCCTGCAGGGGGGCTCATCTTCAATCATTATTTTCTCACCACCCAAACAGCACGGTGGGATCCCTAATGATTTCAAACGCTCTTATTATGACGACACTGTTATCTCACGTCGCTCTCCAAACACTCAGAAGTTTATAGTGTTGATTAACTGATAAAGATTTAATCTGTTTATTACTAATGAGTTTTGTTTTAGGAAATTTCCTACGGGGCAGCTCTCTTTTTTAATTAAAGAGAAATGCATTACAACCACATTAATTTAAAACCTGAGATGCCACCTCAGCAGAGCTGACACATGCAAACATCAGGAATACATTCAAAGAAGAAACTCAAGAAGAAAACTCATTCTGCTGCTTTCGGTGGCCATAGTGTGCATTGCCCTTTTTTTGGTGGTCCTCCTGCCTCTCTCCCCGGACGCTGATACCCAAAGGTAGGTAGGCACAATGTGGGTGTGCTCTTGAAATTGTTTCTCCATCCAGCTGAATAAAACAGTAAGCGTTGCTACTACTTCTAAAAATACAAGGAAGCAACATCTGAACAAACTCTCTGTCATGCCTCTTAACTGAAGTACCAGAAAATGAACACAAACTTTCAAAATCCTGTCACTTAAAAAGGGCAGGAAAAAAATGCTTTACATTAAGTCAAAACTGCTTCAGGGGAAGACAGCAATATTACTTAACTTTTACACTTGTAACTTCATCATAACTTTATCCAGTGGGGCCTGGACAACGACCAGGTCAGGCTTCGTTCTACTTGGTGCTGTATAAGGCAACAAGGTAGACCTTGTTTGAGAAACCCGGCAGCGCTGCAGGTGGTGCCGAGTTGCTGTGAGTAAGCTGTTCGGTCCATCCGGCAACACACAACACTGTGCAGAGATGTGAGCCGTAACTGCAGAAGCAATACGCCAGCTGAGTAACTTGAACAAGGTAGCTGCTTCCTGAGACTTCTGATAACTCAATACTGACATCCAATAAGTACAAAGCGGGAAAACTGATACAACCCCAAATCTCCATTTAAACCATAAAGACTCTGAAGTGGTCACAGTTGTATCAGGCTTTCCCGCCATATGCCATTACACTACATTTTTATCCTGAAATTGCTATTCGATAAAGGCATTAACAAAGCAGCTCTACTTTATAAGCTGGCTCTGGGTAAAAAATTTCACAGTGCCTAAGGGGACATTTTTTTAACCTCAACTAAGGCTAAAAAGAGACGAATGAGGGAATACGTGATATGCTATTCAGATGTCTGAAAGGCTATGAAATGTCCACCAGGGACAGGACAAGTAATAGGCTTAAACCACAGCATGGGAGATTTACATTAGACATTAGGAAAAACTCACTATTGATGTGGATAGTCAAGCACAGTAATAGTTTGCCTGGGGAGGCTCTAGCATCTCTGTCACGGGAGGATTTTGAGACCAGGTTAAACAAATAGCTGTCAGGGACAGTCTGAGTAAATCCTGTCTTGGATAGACTAGATATTAATTGAGTTCCTTCTTGATAGCTCTACGACTGAGAAGCTTAAATGCCATTTTCAAAGTGACTTGGGTACTAACAACTCTGGAATAGCAAGGAGGATATTTATAAATCACTGAGGTATTTTTAGGACTTTCATTCGTCATGGCAAGAGTCCAAGCACCACTTTCAAAAATGACTTAGGAATGGAAGCCTCACTGAATGTTTCACTTCAAAAATTGGACTTAGACTCTTAAATCTTTTAGGCTGAGCTTCATCCATCACTGAGGTATGCCCCTGTCCTAAACCAGTTGTCTCAGATTCCTCTCTGGCCAGCAGCGTGACAGGCACTGCTAAAATACAATTCATCCTTATAACTGCTGGAATAGTTTCAATCTCTACCAGTGAGAAGTTACTTAATTTTACTCTTTACATTGCAGAGTTTCCTGTTTATTCTTGACTTTATGTGTATTCAGTGTTCTTCCTATGTTCTTACGATACAAATAAATAGACGATTCTTTTCATTTTCATCCCTGCAAATTCCTGAGATTAAAGTTGGTTGGTTGGTTGGTTGGTTTTAGGTATCTACACAAAAAATATAGGAGTGACTTTTACAGAGAGTTGTGCACCTCTTGGAAAGTGCTACGGATCCCTTTGAACAAGGATGGTTGAGGAGAGAGTCAGTCTCTCTTACTGAGGAGGAACCTACAGGGCTAGTGGAAGTGAAAAAGGAAAAAAAGTTTGCCAGTGAAGTGAACAGATAAAACCTTAGTCAAGACAGCAAAAAGATCTGTTAAACAAAAGGCTGTCATTTTTACAGTTACTTTGCAGAGGAGAACAAAATTTAATACAAGCCTTTAAAATTAAAGCCACTGAAACAAAAGTGCTTGCAATTCCTTGCTTGAGAATACCTACACTATCTCATGTTGAAATTTCTTGGGGGGGAAATAGGTCTCATAAAACACCCTCTTGCTTCAAGAATGAATATAACTATCAGCATCTTTACAGTATTTGAAAAATATTCCTATAAATACATGATAGACTGAAAGAGAAAATAAAAGTAAAGTCTTGGTTGGTGGTTTTATAGAAAATGTTCAGGTCTATAAAAACCTCCGCTGTAAAAGCATCAAAGCCAGAAGCATCTAAAAAACATTAGGAATAGGCGGAAATAACAATCAACCTAAAATTCCGTTGCATACCATAAATCAAATATAAATGTAATAGTGCTCTGAATGCAGAAATACAATGTGTAACATTTTTTCGATCTATACCAGGTCAGACAACAGCAGAGTTAAAGCACATTTGTGTCACCACAACTCTGCTGACTAGTATCGCTTTTTTGCAGTCTCAAAAAGGCATTTCCTCTGGATAGGAAGCAAAGACTTGTGCTGACTGAAACATTATGCTCTGAATGAACTATATCCTTACAAAAAGTTTTACTCATAAAGCCCCGCCTTTTTAGATTCTGCATAATGAGCTCCTGACGTGATTGCATGTAGGCGCTTTACTCCCTTTGTATTATAGCTGTTAGGAGGAACCAGTGGTAGTTTATGTATAACATGAGTCTTATATACATCTCTGCAGAAATAAGATAATAAATGATCATATGGAAAATCCCGTTATACATTATTTCCTTTATCTGCTTGCTCAGTAACTGGAAAAATATTACTATTTTTAAAGAGGGATGACCATTTTAGAGTGCCTCTTACTCCCATAGAAATGAACAAATCTAGTTTCATCAGCGTGCTGATTTGTATTCACAAGTTATTAGTACAACCATTTGAATATTTAACTCATTCCTGTCAGTGCAGTATAAATCCACAACAGATCATTATACTACTAAAATAATAGTATTTTATAGCTATTATTAAGCAGACTAAAAATAAATTTAGCATTTCTATCCAGTTCCTAATGGAAAGTATCTATAACAGTGAAAGGGGTATTTATTATTTGAAATTTATAGTTTCTATTACTCATTATAATGAGTGTAATAAAGGATGTTTGAACAGCAAATCTCATCTTTTACCAGCAGATGGAGACATGAAAAATCAGAGTTATATTAAGGCAGATACACACTAGAACCATTTCCAGCTCTCAAGTCCTCTCTCCTTTAGAGCAATAAACCCTACAAAGACTAAACCACTAAGATGGGATTTGGCAGCAACAAGTCAAACTAACTGTGGAAATAGATCATGAAAATAAAGAGAATAAAGTGAAGTAAAATGGCAAATTAATATGCCATTTGAGATGAGAGCCTAAAACTAAACAACAAAGTTTGGGAATTTTATGAAAGCTGTAGGTAAGAAAAAGTCCTCTGTCTGTCTTGATGAGGGAGTTTGAGAGACCCAGGAAAGATAAGAGAGATCAAATCAACACTGAGCAGAAGTCCCTTTCTCCTTTATCTCTTGGACCACTCCAGATGATGGGAAAGTGCCAAAGCAAGATTTCTGTCCACAAACAATCAGAGGTGAATGCTGACTGCTATGTAAGATTAAAAGATCCCATCTAAAAGGACTATCCTACTGAATCATTTCAGGTGAGGCCATCATCTGGTGTCAATCACTAGCTCTATTAAATTAATCTCTGGCAATTAGAGATAATGTGAAACCCAACCTGCCAAACTGTAAAGGGAAGGTCTGTCACCTTTCTTCCTTTGAAGTGTAGTAAAATGGGCCTGGAAATTATTTCATGATAGACAAGGTACCTTCAGAGTCCCTTTTGGCATGAACAGGATAATAACCTGGACAGTGGTCTCTGAGATAAATATTTAAAGCTCTTTCCGTACTGGAGTAGGGCAGAAACTTTTCTTTTTTAATCTTTCTTCATAAGCGTGGATAGGTAGGCAGACCTACCATCATCACCGCTAGTGCAGGAAAAAAGCTTAGAAATGAAATGTGGAACGTGTCTATGGACTCTTGTGTCTCCTTCAGAAAATAAGCAATAAGAGGCAATTTCAAAAAGCCACCTCAAGATCAAATGGACTCAGAGCCCCAAAGGAATAGCAGAGAAGACCCCAGTGAGAAGTACAGGACAGGCAAAGCCCTGGCTGCAGTTTACTCTTCATAGTTAAGAGTTGCTTCTTAACTGAGGTCTGAATACTGTTTTCTCTCAGTGCACTAACACCTGATTATTTTTTTCCCTCTGGTGCTTAAACATTTACACAACCATTCTGAACAAAAAAGGGTCACAATACAGGTCACATTTGACTATTTGTGAAGTCCGTTGCCGCAGGCTAACCAAACACCACGAGCCGTATCTCCAAGAGCAAGTGGGGCAGCACGGGAGCAGCAGATCTGTAGAGCAAAGCGATGGATATACCCAGGAGCTGATTCCACACTCTAAGTATTCCAGACTAGCTCTAACTTGATCCCCTACACTGGACACCCACTTCTGGTTGCAATCCAGTAGGTGTACTTCTGGAACAAATGACAGTTTTCTTTTACTGAAAGGGATCTGTTTCCTGCACTGAAAAACCCACGGCAGTGTGAAACAAGCACAGCAAGCACTGTCAGGGGCTTTGTTTCAAAGGCACATCCCTTTTCCAAACTAAAATGCCAGTGTGGATGCAGCCATAGCTTCCTCAGTAAGACAATAAGATGGGATTTTTCACCTGTGCATGTTGTGGTGAACTTTACCCAAACCGATGAGAAAGATACTTAAATATCAAGCCCAGGGACACACAGGACCCTGGTAAAACTGCAGAGAGCAGAAAGAAGCTTAACAAACACCTATTCTGACATGGACACCATATTTGCCACGTTACTCCCTCTACCTGCCTTCCTCTCCAGCAAATTCCTGCCTACTTAGCCTGTTAAAACCACAGCTGATGCTTTCATCATTAGATACACAGTATTATTACAGCTCATCTTTTTTGCCTGCCTTTTTTTTTTTTTGTCAGAGAAAGCAAAATAATGCAGTATTCTGTCTACAAAAGTATGCTGAGTTGTTATATTTAATATAGGAGCAATTAACCTAGCATGAGACAATTCCAATTAAACTAAAGCTAGAATTCAACAGAGAGAGAGGAAGAGCACATTATAACACCTGTGGGGAGATGGCAGTTTGCACTCTCAAAGTGAACATTTTGGTCAATTTCTAACACATGCATACACAGAAATATAATTCAGCAAATTGCAATTAATTTTTTGGTGAATAATTTGAACTTTTAATATAATTTACCAATGAATTCTTCATTTTAAAAAATCATCTAGAAAATAATTTCTGATCTTAGGTCATTTCTGAATAGTTTATTCAGAAGTCTATATTTTAAAAGAGAAGCAGTACAGGTTTTTTGGGTTTGGGGGGTTTTTTTATAAACAGATTGTATTCTTTCCCATTCCCTGAAAGATGCTGTCTCTTTTCTAGTGAGTTGGTTGTCTACCAGGAATAATTAAGTTTTGACTTTGAAGCCTATTTTTTTTTAAATATTCACTACAGTTCTGTAAATATCCAGCACACTTCACTTGCCCACTTCAAACTCACTGTTTGGTAAGCAGCTGAGAGCTAATAAACCCAGCTAGGACATCAAGGACTAACTGAACAGAGAAGTGTAACACAGCCAAATTTAACAGAAGTTTTTGTTTAAGCTCACATTCATGATCAAAGTTTTAATGCGTTTATTCCTTCTCAATGATTCATTAGAGGATTCAGATAGGTACGAGGAACTTCTACCAGAATTTTCTGTAATTGTGTGAATTCTAAGAAACTGCAGGTTTTAAGCTTGAAAAACTGCCAAGACTTCAATTCTACCATGAAACAGGATGAAAGCGTGTGAAAATTCACTCCACTAAAGTAACATGTTATTCTTTTACTGAAAGTAAAACTGAACGTAGAGGTAAGTATTAGGAGAGCTGTAAAACAAGATTTCTCCTAACTAAGAGATACCAAAAAAAAAGTTCAAAGGAGCCATTCTGAGGCTGGTGGTAATCTTTCTGTTTACAGATTTTTCAGTTGTTCAAAAAATTGTAAATACACTGTCAGGCTAAGTGAAAAAAATAGAAGGATAACAACTCAGTGAAGCACAAGTGACCACTAAGTGTACAAATACTGAAATGACATTCCCTTTAAACACTTCTTCATGTCTTTCTACTCTTCATATATTTTACAAGACAATTCTATCTGCCAAGCTGTAAAAAGTTACTGCAAGACTTTTCCAGAGAAAACTGTGATGCCAAGCTAAATGCTAACTGCCTTTTCAATGTCGCAGGTAATCTGGACATTATTACAGCTGATCTTTTTTGCCTTTCTTTTTTTTTTTT
>VXBO01009102.1:78231-88940 GCA_013400135.1 Rhinoptilus africanus
TTTTTTGCCTTTTTTTTTTTTTTTTTTTTTTTTTGGTCAGAGAAAGCAAAATAATGCTGTATTCTGTCGACATTTCAATGTCGCAGGTAATCAGCTTCTCCTGCCGAATATTTTGAAAGGAAGGGACTTCATCTCCCCACACCGACAACTCAGCACACTGTACATTAAATTCCATGAAAATTGGTTTCTAGAAGTTACTATTATGACAATACATACACAACTTAGTTTTACTTTCAACTCAAAATAGACAGTTCTTTGTAGCTATACAGTACCTTGGTGAGCATGAAAAGATTTGCTTTTCCCAATAAGGTCACCAGGACGAAACAACTGATTGTCTTCAAATATTTTTGACTACAGGGGATTTTAAAATGAATGGGTGTGAATCCTAGAGTGGACCTGTTTGGTATGTTTTGGGTTTTTTTCTCAATTATAATATCTGGTATTGTCATTAGTTCAGCAAAAAGAAATGGGCAAGCTACTAACTAAATGTTAACTGTTAACATTCCTGTCGTGTTCCAAAAATGAACAATTACACAATTTAAAGTGTGCTATACTTTACAGGTATTCAAGCACTAGGGGAATGCAATGTAGATCTATAATGCCACCTTTTTTCAGACTGATGAAATGCAACTACTGTACGCCAAAAGTAACCTAACACTAAAGTGAAGCTTAAATAATGAGAACTCATTACCCTAAAGTGCTGCCTGTGAAAATAAATGTATATTTTAACATTATAGTCCAAATACTCAGGAGCCTCTGATGCAAAAGCAGTCACAGAGGGAGCTTTTTTAATAAATAAGGTGATATGCAAGTGCCAAGAGTTACACACTGCACTCAGGTGTGAGGAAGTTACCACACCGCAGATCAATACAGCTCAATGGCAAAACTAAAAAAAAAAAAAAAAAAATCACCTCAAAATCTTAGTTAATTGGTAAAATACTTCAAAAAGTCAGGGGAACAGGATGGATCAGAAGACTGCTAAAAGGATGTCATGGTTTTGTGTCTAGATCTCTGGGTCCAACTCCAGTAAGGACTTTTGTCCCTTAGAGTTGCTTCTACCTTCCACCTGCTGCCTACTGCAAGGAACAGCCCTGGGGTGGCAGGGACATGAAGTGTGTGACCTAATCCCTCCCGTCAATGTTTCTGCAACAGCTGTTCACTTGCTTATACAAAATGAGTTCACGGTCTCAGCACAGTTCCCAGAGGACAGCTGTCTCCATCACCAAAACCACTGCTACAGCAGACCATTAGGTGCCATTAATTGGTAACCTCATTAGCAACATCAGTAAAGACTGGGGATCAGATTTTAAGCTGCACTGGTGCCATACAGGCAGCTTATGGTAGGGACAGATGAGAAAACATTAGTGGCTTTGCATCACCCATGCAAAACCTTGGTGCTGATATAACCCAGGCAAGTTGGCTTGCAAAGGCAAAGCGCAGAACAACAACAAATGTCCCCAGCTCCAGTGCCAAAGGGGACGGGAGCCTCCAGGGCCCCCGTGCTCCATGCGTGGCCTGCTTCTCCGACCACACTACCAATATACTTCCCACGCTGGAAGAAAGCTCTTTGTTGCAGGGAGCAAAGAAGTACTTCCAAGACTAAATATTCTGGGAGTATAAACTAACAGCCTCTAATGGAGGTCCCTCAAAATTTCTGCAAGGGCAAACAGGCAGGGATGAGGAAGAGGCTCACTGTAATTGCACAGGTAACTTTACCTGACCAAGGATACAGGCCACCGGGGACGCAGTGGTCAAATTAATGCAAAACTGAATGTACGGGTCTGTGCTTGGCACACTGACTTCTGCCTGCAGGTGGTTTTAGCAGTAGTGGTGTTACAGCCCTGATGACAGACGAACATAAGCAAAGTAGAAACCATAGGGAGAATTCGGGTCTGTTCTCAGATGAAGCAACACAGCACCTAGAAAAATCTGGCAAAACATTGGATACACAATCTCTCCACCAGATCTGGAAACAGAAGCAGCAAATGTCAGATACTGGAAATAAGTTTTTGGTGTAGCCAGGAAACGCCATAAACCAAATATCCAATTCATTAGGAGGAGTGCAAAAGTTATCCTTCCAAAAATACATTAAAAACCCTAAGTTTTTTTGATCCTATCTCAGACCTGAGTGCACCACCTTCTGCACTCAAAGATATCATCAAACTAAATTAGTTGGTAAATAAAGTATATTGCATTTTTTTTGTATTACTTTTGTTAATACATGTATGTGTGTGTATGCACAGATCACGTTTTACAGAATGAAATAACCTCAGCAGACTTATGCAGGTCTCTTTAACAACTTATTGGTTGGCTTTTTCTTTAATTAAATTACATTTCCCTAGTTCTTTTTTTTTTTTTTTCACTCCTACAACAGCACTTTTCTCTCATGGGTAACCTAGGCAAGAACAAGTGCGAGATGCAAAAACCTGTGCTTCTGCGAGCAAGCACTGTTGCAGATAGTCAGACCATTTACACCGATTTTTTTTTCTCCTTTTCTTCTTCCTCCCTTCCCCAACTGTAAACAAACTCCACAGCATGAAGAGGCCAATCCTTGCCAGCAGAACCAAGTTTTGAAAAACACTGCTCAACCATATGTTCAGTCCTGACCAGCGTGATAGTGAGGCGGCTGACATCTGCAGATGGAGAGTTCATATCACCATTCAGCACAAACATGTTGCTACTGTACACTGAAGTCAATATTAGCCAGACTTTGCTTAGGAGAAATTTTCAACACTGGTCTACAGTTTCACCTTGCCAATTCATTTTTTGCTGCACCGATGTCAATGAAATATGTATCTAAAAGGAGTCTAAGAGAAAAATGGTGGTGGCAATTGAAAAAGGGAGACGCTACGAAGCCATCTCCTTTAGAAGGAAAATAATTCTGTATGAAATACTATATTGAAGCTGTTCATGTGATAGAAAACACTTGCTAGTGTTACACATGATGAACCTTCATGCAAGCCCACCAAAATCTATTTGCACTGAGAATAGAACCATCTAAAACAGCCTCCTGAACGAACTTCTTTGAAGGCCCAGTAGACTCTGTCTCTAAATAAACTCTACCAACCTTTCTTTCAAGAAGCACTATAAGAACTGTCTTACTTAAGTATTATTCTTATTACCATGTTATTATTATATTTATAATATTATACAATATACATTTTATTACATTATTCTTTCTTATTTCCTTCTGGAAGTGATAAGAATACTCAAATGTTTGGGGGAGTGATATTGGTTCTCCTTACATAAGCAGTAAGATAAAATGCCTTTTCCCCACTACTTCCTACTTTTTCTCCCCCTTACTCCTCTCTCAGTCAATCTGCAGCTCCTCATGCAGTCCAAACACTTTTTTCAGGGCTTAAAAAGATCTATGGTTAGCAATTTCACAGGGACTGTATGCATGTTCTCTCAGGCATGCTCAGGCACCACCACTCATCTGAGGGCTGGGAATCAAAATCTCTTTCTGTTCTGACACTGGCAATGAAATTCAGTGGGTTCATGCTTGTTGTGTCACTCATTCAGACTTTTACTGCGTAGCGGTCCCCTTCTCAGAAAGCCTATACTTGAAAGATATGCCTCTATGAATTTTCTTTTAAATGTTTTGCGGTCTTATCTAACATGCACATGTATCACTGATTATAAAATAGGAAAGTCAATGGACCTATTTTCCTTCATTATGTTGCTTTGAAACTGAAACGAACATAGATGTCTGGACTATAAATTCCTAGTAGAAATTAGTTAGATCTTCAGTTACACAGATTCTACTCAGAACATTTCCTGCATCAAATCTGGAGCATGCCCTAAACAGCAGAAAGTTCAAATCCACAGTAGTTACAGATTGCAGCGCTGACTTTGCAAATGCTGCTGTAAATTTGTCTTCTCAATTTTTTTTGTAAATTTGTCTTCTCAATTTTTATAAATATCAGCTTCTTCATTTTTTTAGTGAAGATAAGAGGTCCATCCTACTTCTGATCACTAATGATGCTGACCACCATCCCTTTTCTTTTTTTTACAGAATCAAAGAAACAGTCAAATAACGACGGAAAACATATTTTCTCAACAGTACTGCAAAAACGGGTGTTTGAATAAGGAGGTAACCAGATTTACTCAGTATCTGATGCACGATAGAAGACAGGAAATCAGAGTATTTGCAAGTTGAAAACTCCCTATTAATCACATGTTTGCAAGTCTCTGACTTAATCTAGGCATGCCCATGAATTTACTACCATACAGTATTGCTTCTCATGCTAATATTAGTATATGTAAACCACAGTCAATGAAAGAAAAGGAAAAATGCAGATGAAATAGTCTGCTCTGTATAATTGAAGTTCATAGTTATACTTTCATAACTACAGCAGTTGATATGCAAACTATACGAATGTTTGTAATTATTAGTACAATTCTGTGCTCAAAACACGAACCAAGCGCTATATTATTTTTTCTTTGAGTATGTATCCTTACTTGCACTTTCTCTCTTTATATAGAAAGAATAAAGTTTTAAATGTCTCAGCTGTTTACTAGAAGAGTTTGGGTTAGAAGGGTATAGCATTAGAATTCAATTATGTACTAAATACAGTATAATGATATATTATTCATCAAGTTCACCAGAATTTGGTGCTCTGTCTCCCAGTATCTTAGTTTAAACTACTGCATTCAAACTGTAGCAAAACCATAATTCACCAACATTAAGTGACCTGCCCATTTTCTCGTTCCTCTGTGTATACTGGCTGTATTAAGATAATGGGACACGGCACTCAAATGCCTTTAGTAATAATAATGACAACAATGTTTCTCTTCCTCTTATTACGTACACATGCTGTGTACAGTTTGACTGATGGATACGGCCATCCAACACAGAGCCAGTTATAATTCACAGTTTAGCTTGCAACATGCTATGGGATCTCCTGAGATTAACAGAACTATACAAAGTCAGGGACATTACAGATGAAAGAAAAATCAAATAGTCACTTAGCCCATCCCATGACAGAAAAGGAACTGTCTTCTCTTGCTCGTGATGTACTTTCTTCTGTCTTGTCTTAAATGACTCTTCTGAGGTAGCTTTCATCACTGCCTCTGAGAGAGTATTTTACAGACTAGCAGAGGTAAATACAGAACCTTTGGCTGAGCCAAAGGGTTTGCAGACTGCTGTGCTGCTGTTCCTTAGTTATGTTCACTTGGAAGACAGACACGATGCTAACACTCCCTAGGTCTCATTGGGGGAACAGAGTTTCTCTGCCGTACGAGATCATATCTGCTGAGGAAGAGTCAGCAAGGTCCTCTCAGTGGCAGTGAGAAACAGGTGATCACCACCCTAAGGCTTTGCCATATCACTGCCTTGTTTCCAGCCTAGCTCCCAATTCCTGCTTGGCTCCTGCCAAGAATAGCTTCCCTTGCAAGGGGTCTGGCACATTCTTTCTTCACGAATAATAACATAATTAAAAATCCCACTGAAGACTCATACTGATTTTAATAAACTACAGCTCAACCTCCCAAATTGTCCTATTCTCTCTAAAATGATGCTCTGCGTGCAAAGGACTATAGGGACAGACCATCATCAGTTTCAGCTCCTCAGCAAAGCTGATACAGAGATCACAGTTTTGCATACACATTTGAGATGGCTGAGGGTATAAAGCTTCGAATCTATGTTACAAGGACAGCCAACATCTATTTTCGTCTTGCTGACAACATGAATGACAACGTTTTTATTCTGCTGAACAAAACATTGACAAGGACTGAATTTGCAAATGCAATTATTTTGCTTCTTTATGCATCAATTCAACATTAAACTGCATCTTCTGAGATGCTGCTGTGCCTACAGGAAGCTTCAATTTGCTTTCCCAAACCTTCACCTTTCCCTTACAGGCTTGATTCTTCCTGGACTACATTTCCCAAGATACACTCTGTATCGTGAAACATTTAGTAAAACCAAGGATGCCAGTGTAGTAGGAATTCTTGTATCACATCTCTCTCTTTGTAAATACATTGCACCCACTCATTTGCTTGCACTTTATAGCAACCACTGTCTCCAAATAACCTAAAAGGCTTTGCAGCACTTGCACCAACAGATGGAGTCAGCTATGTGGACTGAGTATGTACTTTAGCTACATCATTTAAGCCCTGTCTGCTGTAAGAGAAATATGCTATTACTTTATTGATGAATCACACCTGGTACCCAAACCACACAGGCGGCTTGTTCTCCCTCACTAGGAAAACTCTAGATTCAAAATCCTACATCTACAACTGCCAAATCAGCATGGATCATCAAGATGGTAAAAAGACCACGCAGACAAGCCCTGCTCTGTTCTGTGCAAATAGCCTATTACAGTACTATATTTTGAGTGCTACAGTCTTTAAAAGGAAATGACACAGTAATTTCCCATCAAATCAAATCATTTCTAGCATAACTTTTCATTGGGGGTATTCTGCATGTATCCTGGAATTTGCTTTCCGAGGAGACATCAGGCACAGCTGTATGTTGGTAAATATGTGTGTTTGTTTTTTTAAATATGAGTGTGTGTGAAATTAAATTCAATTTGATTCAATAATACCTTACTGTCATGGCAAGCTGGATAAACGCTGCCTACGAAAAACGAACAAACCATTGAGGTAGCTGTCACTAGCTCGTACAATGCCTTTACGATGGGGTTTCATTCTGTATCTGGGGTTTTATCCCAACTATCTGTTCACCACTACAGCCCATTTCCCTTCTTGCTCAGTCATTTTTAACAGTAACCTGCCACCTGAGGGTACTTCACGACACAGTGCCATCATTGCACCCTCTTTTTCTCCAGGGGTCAGGAATACTTTTTCTTCAGGCTTTTTGACGAACACATTTTATGATTTCTGATGATAGCAAAAAAAATCCTTCTGAAACTCCCTCAGATTCTGGATGTTGAAGCAAAAAGATTGCTCCATTTCATTTTCTCCTATCAGATTTCCTGCTCAGATGCTCCTTTTTTTGGTTTTTGTCTTTTTTTGTCTCCTTGTTTCTGCTTGTAGCTTATAGACACTCCTTCTCCATTCAGTACATCGGTTTCACCTCTGTATATTCTATGATTCACTGAAACAGAGAAAACTATTAAGATGACAACATCCACCCTAGCATCCTATAGTTTGTATTCATCCTTTCCGGACCTCAGTTATATTGGGTATCAGGAGTTACAGAGACGCTCATAGAATCATAGAATGGTTTGGGTTAGAAGGGTTAAAGATCATATAGTCTAACCCCCTGTCATGGGGGTCACTAGATCAGGTTCCTCAAAGCACCGTCCAACCTGACCTTGAACACTTCCAATAATGGGGCATTCACAACTTCCTTGGGCAACCTGTGGTCAGTGTCTCACCACCCTCATTGTAAAAAATGTCTTCTTTATAGCCAATCTAAACCCACTCTTGTTCAGTTTAAAACTATTTCCTCTTGTTCTCTCACTACAGGCCTTGGTAAAAAGCCCCTCTCCATCTTTCTTATAAGCCCTCTTTATATATCAAAAGGCCACAGTAAGGTGTCCCCAGAGCCTTCTCTTCTCCAGGCTGAATAACCCCGACTCTCAGCCTTCCTTCACAGGAGACGTGCTCCGTCCTTCTGACCATCTTCATGGCCCTCCTCTGGACCCACTCCAACAGGTCCATGTCTTTCTTGTACTGGGGACCCCATAGCTGGACACAATACTCCAGGTGGGGTCTCACCAGCACAGAGGGGGAAAATTACCTACCTTGACATTCTGGCCGCACTTCTTTTTATGACAGTGATGATTATAATGGTTTAGAAGGAATCATTATGATCAACTCAACTCACGCTACGTATATCTCAAGCCATATAAATCCTCTGAATTAATTCTTGTGTGTTATTTGTTGTATTAATTGTAGCAATTTATTTTGCGTTTTTGGTCCCACAGAAGTCAACCCATTAGAATTATGGGGCCAAGAAATAATGGCATTGATGTTGCTTTCACATTGCGTCCTCCTGTGCTCCTGCAGAAGGAATGCCTCCTGGTTGTGGTGAGATGGCACCTGGGAAATACGGTCTTCAGCAAGCCGTTTACTAGAATGCTGTCCTTCTCCAGAGCTTGCTGTACGGCACCGCAATTTTTTTTCATATTAAGCTTTTACAATCTGATTTGTAAACTTCAGAAACTGAAGCTTCTAGACTCCCCTATTATGAAGCTGAGCTTCATATAATTTAAGATGTATTCAGTGTTTCTATCTCTGTAATTAAATTTTAGTCTGTTTTTGTTATTTTGAGCACCTTCTGAAATTTTTTTTTCAAAGAGCTTACAAGACTAGGCATTATGTTGAAAGTATTCTGCTGAAATGTTATCCTTCATTTTCTCATCTTTCATATTTATGGCCTTTGTTTTAAGAATAATTATTTAACTGGCATTTGAATTAATGAAATGGGGTATGGAAAATCACTAAATTGGTCTGAAAATTCTTACGATTTAGGAGAAAACACACTCATTTTGTTTCCTGGTTTCAAAGTCTGCAGGGTCCATTTGGGGTATTTGCAGAGTTTAAAGTGAAAGTTCTCCAACAGCAACCTGCAAGACCGTTTTCAATTTATAAATAAACACTGTCGGTCTCTAGAACCACACTAACCACTAGCATTTTATGCACTCATCGGTCAAAAGGCTGATAATGAAATACCCACGGTCCTTGAGAGATTTTGAGAATTTACAGTGAGTTGCTGCTAAGACTGACAATCTCTTCCACACAGCTATGGGGATTGCTAAATGATTTTTGTCTGATTTTTTTTAGCACGAAAGTAGAATTTTCATGAGCGTTTGACTGGAGATGGGATTTTTCAAGAAAAAATTACAAACACCATGGGAGTCAATGAAATTGTAACAACTGATAACACTATTTTTAAGGTATTTTAACATCTAAAAAGAGAAAGCTTCCTGCTCTTTTTTACATTATCATCTTTACAGATGTGGATTTGTGGTTAGTTTTTCACAAAGGAATTCAATTTTTATTTTCATGGGTGATTTTATTACTGGTCAGGTATTTTACTCTCTTTTTAGGTCTCAGATGTGTTCTATTAAAGACAATGGGAGTCCTTCAGCTGTATTCGATGACACACAATCCAGCATATAGTGAAGCAGAATAGTTTTCTCTTATTACAGCTAAAAGAGAAACCTCTTCTAGTACCTGGGGGTAAGGACATTCCTCTGTCCACCCCTTCTTCCCAGTTCCTGGGCTGCTCCTTTCAGCTACATGGAGGAAGGGACTCACAAGCTTTCTTCAGAGGAACAGGCCTGGCTTCAAAATAGAGCAGATTAATATTTGCACATCAGGGACCCAAGACCACATTTTCACATCAGAACTCTATGCAAACGTTTGTATTGCCTGGAATAGCCAGTTTAGCACCCTGAGGGCCAAAAGCTGAGCAACACTACTTTTCTGTGATAGCTACAACTATATCCTATGCTACATACCACATAGCTACATACACATGGCAAGAGAGCACCAGGGCTGGCAAGGAAGAGGTGTCTCAAGTGCTGGGTTCTGTGAAAAGCAGAAAGCGAGGGTGAACACTAAGCAGTGACAGTGGCACAAGGTTTTATTTCCATTCCCTGCACCGCAAGCCATGCCAGCCATGACACGTCACTATTTACAGCAAGTACACGTAGCTGTCGTGCCGTTGGGCAGCCCTACGTCTGCCAGCAGGCTCTCATGTGGCATTACGTATTGGTACGGTGAATTTACTTAAGAGACTTGGGGCTTGCTTCCAAAGACAAGGACTTCCCTGTGTCAAACCGCTATTTCCCACGAGGCCTGTGATATCCACAGGCTAAATGGCCACAGTGCAAGAGTGCCACGGGCATCTGGGACCGCCCTGATGGAATCAGTACCAGCCATATAGAACCATGGAACTGACTAGATTGGAAGGGACATTTAAGATTGTCTGGTCCAACCATCAACCTGACTCTCACAAAAAAACACCACTAAACCACGTCCCTAAGCACCAAATCTACCCATCTTTTAATTACCTCCAGGGATGGTGCCTCAACCACTTCCCTGGACAGCTTTTTCCTAATATCCAATCTAAACCTCCCTTGGTGCAACTTGAGGCCATTTCCTCTTGTCTGATTGCCCCTTACTCGGGAGAAGCGACCGACCCCCCATCTCCCTACAACCTCCTTTCAGGTAGTTGTAGAGAGAAACAAGGTCTCCCCTCAGCCTCCTTTTCTCCAGGCTAAACAATCCCATCTCCCTCAGTCGTTCCTCATAAGACTTGTTCTCCAGACCCCTCACCAGCTTCGTTGTCCTTCTCTGGACACGCTCTACAACCTCAACGTCCTTCTTGTAGTGAGGGGCCCCAAACTCAACACAGCATTCGAGGTGGGGTCCCACCAGTGCCGCACACACACGCCGGCACCCACCCTCTGCGGGGAACCAGGCAGGCTGGCGCCCACACCCACCCTCGGCCGCCCCCAGCAGCGCCCTGGGGCTCCCATCTCCGGCGCTGGCGTGACTCTGGGCGCTGCCAGCGCCATCAGTCACCACCAGGCCGGGCGGGCACGGGCCACCCGCTGCACTGCTGACACGCCGGAGCTGCCATTTTACCTCACGACACCGGCTGCCCGCGCGTTTACCCGCGGGGGGGCTGGCTGGCGGGGGGCCGGCAGGCCCTGGCGGCCGGCGGGATGGCGGCTGCGGGCCGGCTCGGGTCCCCCTCCGCCCCTGACCCGCCGCAGTCCTTTCCCTGG
>VXBO01009102.1:89151-102501 GCA_013400135.1 Rhinoptilus africanus
TGTGCGGCACCATATGGCTGCGGGGGGAGGGGGGAGGGAAATGTCTGCCGGCGGCCGAACCGCTGCGCTCATTATGTCCCATGGAGTCAGGGTCACCGCCGCCCGGCCCGACCCCCCCCGCACCGCGCCCCCGCGGGGGGGACACGGGGGGCGGACACACGGACACAGGCACGGCCCGTCGCCGCCTCGGCCCCCGCCACGCAGCGGGTTTGGGGTAACGGCGCGCCCCGGGGCCGAGGGAGGCAGGGCGTTATCGCCAGGGAGGGTTTGAGCTCCAGGGAGTGAAAACGGGAAAAAATACAGCCCCTTCCCCAAAGCCTGGCTCTGTGTTCTGTTGGCAGCTACGTCCGTCCTTTGTGCACAGGGGAGCGCGGGGGATACAGCTCTCTTCTGAATCGCAGCCCTTGGAGCGCAGGAGGGGGAAATGCAAAATAAAAGAAGTCACCCGTGTTTATTATTTTTTGTGGTGTGGTTCGAGGTGAAAACCTGACCCGTTTCGGGGCATTTCTGTGGATTGCTGTCACGTATTAAGAGTTGGCGTGGAAGTTGTGAGCGTCAGACGCTACAGCGAGATCCGCAGCGATTAATGCTGTTTATTTTTTAATTTTTTTTTTTTTCCCCGAGGGAGGCAGTCATTCCTTTCTGAGTAAGCCTCGCTGATGGAGGCACGCTGGGTGCAGCGCATCCTGCCTCCGGAGAGCTTCCTCGGCTCGGGGCAGGGGAAACCCTTGGAAATGGCTTGTGTCTTCTCTCTCAATGGTTCCTAAGATAGGTGCTGAACCTCGGTATTATTAGGGAGATAAAATCCACAGACTGCGGGGTCTGATAATAGGCAACGATACGGCTATCCGTATTACCTTGTATAAATTGAAGTATTGATTTTTTTTAAAGCATGGTTTGCTACTTAGCAGACCAGTCCCACCGCTATTGTAGTCAGTGGGATTTTGCTATTGACTTTAGTGGGAACAGGGGTTTTTGCCTTTAAAACGGTCTATTTCACGTTATTATGGTAATGTTATTCAGCAATTCTTAAAATCAGCCTTCTTGGCCTTGGATATTTTAAAAGATTAATGTACACATTATTTCAGCTCAACTTATTCACCTCATTTCTGCTCATGTCATGTCCGAAGTTTTCTTCAGATAAATAAGATAGATAACTTATTCCTCCAGATGGTGGTGGGTGGATTGGACCTAATAGATTCTCCAGTTTCATGTTTTTAAGATTTTGGGGTTGGGATGTTGTTTGTTGTTTTGTGTTTTTTTTTTAATTTTACAAGCGGCTACATTTAGAAACCCATTTGCAGATCTCCTCTTGTGTGCAGCTTAGACTGCCTTTGGTTGCTCACCAAAATAGCATGCCTTCCAGACAAAGATTAAAAAATATTAAAATGCAGCCAGCACAGTGAGTGGTTCAGTTCAACTGATGTTACACAAACGGGCTGATCCTACTGCCCACAGATAATATACATTTGAATCTTGGCACCTGCCATTGGATTGGAATTCAAAACGAGAAACAGCAGGCCTCGAGGTCTGGAAATAAAGGCAACACAAGGGAAAAAACATGGTTCTCTGCCTATTAGTAAATAATAATCTGCAGCAGCAAAGACAAATGACAAAGATCGAAGAAAACACAGCACTGCAGACATCAAGTAGATATTTAGGCTATGGCACAATGGCGAACACATTCAAATTCAAATTGTGAGGTGTATCTATATTAATTATTTGCCTATTTGTATAACAACAAGCTTTTTAGCATCTAGCGATATTCCGCTTAGCTACTTTCTGCTATATCATGCTGTGATACTCATTAAAGTCAATGTTGACTAATAAACTCCAATTTGGAATAAATGCTGGGGAATAGACATAGAATTTGTTCACAATGTTGCTGAAATCAAATTTCCATGAAAAATGCCCCCCTCCCCCCCCCAAAAAAAAAATCAAGGTTCATCTTCCTCACATTTTCCAGGCAGTTTTAATTGTTAGGTGGATAATATCTTAAGGTTGTTTCGTTCTTATAGGTGGCCAACAGGTATGCTCAGCTGCTTAAATACTGGTTTTGAAGATCAATAGTAGTTTTATTACCAAATTAACAGGAAGTATCAGCCTTCTTTTACCTGGCTTACTTCATTAGCTTCATTATTATTGTTACTGTGAAATGTGTTATGTATTTTCCGGGCTTATTTTACTTTCCGCAGCCTCCACCTTTCCCAAAGCTGACTTTCTTGCTTTAGGATGAGCTCACAGGGAGCTATTAAGCCAAAGTTTGTTTATATTTGATTGGCTTTAACACTTTACTCCATTTGTTCTCTCATCTCACTTTTCTTCCACTCTTACAAGAAGCAGGATTGCTCTAATGCAAATTTAGTTCAAAGAGGGGGAAATGGGAAAAGAGAAAGAGATTTGAGTTCTCCCCATAGCAAATGTCCTAATGCAGTATCTGTAGAAAACAGAGAATACTCAAAAACAAACAAACAAACAACCTCAACATGATAATTTAGGGTGAGTGTATGTGTTGTGTATGTTTACTTGAGAAGGGGAAAGGGTGAGAGATGGACTTGTAATTGACTTAAATATATGGAGAATTTAAAGACCTAAGATCAGGCTCGTTCTCCAGTTTGGTTTATTCCCTCCCTAAACAATCAGAATATGGGGATTTCTACAATGAGAGCTGTCTGTACAGTGCATTGTGATGAGTGCAACTCTGGCATTGCAGAAGATTATGAAAAAAGGACTGGGAACAGGGTGCCCCTAGTATTATTTTACAGCTCAATTTGTCCTTGCTGTGATTAAACCTTTCTAGATATTTTTACAGATTTTATAAACATGTCTATACACTTATGAAATGCTGGTCTAGGACACTGGAATACAGTGTGGCAAAACTGGATAGCAGTTACAGGAAAATTATTCTTTACAAATACAAAAAGCTTTATCTTAATGTATCCTATTGAGAATTCAGTCACTGCCAGCCAGTCAACCAGTACCATCTGATCGAGGTGTTGAAAGCACATGGCGGATGCTTTGTGGGTGGACTGGCTTCCCTGGGCACTGGCCATTACAAAGCCTGAGCATCACCCAAGGACTGCATTATGCCTTCAAAACAAGGGTGTAATCCTTGTGCCAAAAAAAAATGATTCACAGACCTTCTGCTGGTCCGATCCCAGGAGGGGATTTCATCTAGCACAAATTAGGGTGTCAGAACTGGTCCTTCAAAGCCTCACAGATTTTAGCGGATTGACTCCTTCCAACTTCCTAAAGCTACAGTTTTTCATCTCTTTTGTAGGTCTGTTAGTTTACTCCCTGGATCTATTAGGCAAAGTACTAATTCCCTTTAAAATCTTTTCACATAACCATCTATACTGTACTTTGTTTATTTTCCTGCTTTCGAATTACAGCAAGCATCACAATGTGAATTTGTTAAAATTTTAAAAGTCTATATATGTGAAATTTTTCCCAGCTTTACACTTATTAAGAATTAAATTTCTAAAAAAAAATCTGGTAATTACCTATGAATTTGTTAAAGTTCAACGATAAGTAGCGGAAAAGACATAGTTCATTAGAATTCTATTAATTAAAATGTTCTAGCTATTATTAGTAATAAATTTTGACCTGCTTTCTCCAATTTAAGAATGCCTTTTCCTACTCGGTTTTTGCAAGCAGTCCGTTTGGTTCAAGTTGAAAATGTAGGGTTCAATTAGGAATACGGGTAAAACAATCTATCAGTTCCACGGTTCCCTCAAAGTCTTGTCAAAATTGGGCTGATTTGAAGAGAATACTAGAATTTGCTGTACAGAAGGGCCATTAAAAATGAAGTAGTTTTATTTTAACCAGCTTCATTCAGCTCTAAACCTAGCTTTATTTATATTGCTTTGTTATTTGCTTCAGTGCAAATTAAACTCCTTGAAAGCTCACCATATGCCCAATTCAACTCTCAGTTACACCAAAACAATGATAACCAGGCCTTATGCACTGGTAAAACACAGTAGAGGATTATGAAGGTTTTCTAAAAAAGCAGAGTCAAAGTACAATGAGTTTACAATATACGGCTTTTTGAGAAGTTCTGGGTTTTGCTGCTGCATCTATACAGAACTTACTACCCCATTTCCTTGTTAGATAAGCCCAAATTTAGACAAAACGGGGTAAATAGATGTGGTCTGTCTGAACTACAGGTTTTAGACAGATGCCTGGAACTGGAATACAGCACTCAAAAGAAGCCTGAGCTGTTTGCTCGCTACGAATGAAATACTTTGGTATTATGGCAACCATGGCCGTGGGGCTTTGCTGAACTCTCAGAATACAAAAAGGTAAAGGTTATCAAAAGCTGTCATTAAAAAAAAAAAAAAAAAGACTATGTCTAGATTAAGGGAAAAAAGAATGTTACATTCTTTTTTCTATTACACTGCAATTTCTTGAGAAATGCAATGGGACGAATCATCTAATTATATATATGCCACACTTGCTGGTCAGACTGGTCAAAAGCAAAGTCTTCCAGAAATTGTCATCATTTGAATTAGTTCATTTCCTCTCTTATTTTCAATAAATTCTCTAATAATTTGCTCTTTTTTTCTTTTCTTCCCACCGCACTAAGAGTTTGGTAATAGTGACAAGAAATACACACACAAAATACTAGCACAAGTAGACAAAAATACGGAGGTGAAAACTGCGCATTACTTCTCATGACAAGTGGAGTAAATTGGAGAACAGAGGTGGTTCACTGCAAATGTTCTGTATAAATCGCAGTAATGTCATGCACTGGTCCACATGGGATAGTGCTGGAGCTCAGAAAATTGATGGTCTCCTTCCTTCCTCCAAACTAGTAGTATCACTACAGCAACGAGCCATAGAAACTGCTAGTCAAACTAACCAATGAACCATCTAGCCCCAGTCTCCAAGGGAGTCTGCAAAAGATGTTTCAGAGCTCAGCAATTAGTAAATAAACAAATAAACCCCTAACCAAAATACAATGCTTCCAGGTCCGTTGTGCAATAGTTATTTTCCACTGCTATCTTCAGACAATCTAAGAACACATACCTAAAACTTAATAATCTATTCATGAAACAAGAGCATGAAGGCTGAGACCACCAGCAATACTAAAATTCAGTACAAGGGGGAAGGGAGGATGCTGGGATTTCATCACGCTCCACAAAGTCTTTCCTTGCGTTTACTGTATGGGCTGGAACGTGACTAACCCTGATAGACGCTCTTTGGGAAAACACTGCAGAGATGCTCTGATACACCAGGTAGCAGCAAGGCAGCGGGGCAGTGCCATCACCAATGTCCCCGTCCCCACGGGCACGGAGCGGGAAGCAGGAACGTGACCTTGTCCTCACTTCTGCTCCAGCCAGCAAAGCTGAACTGACGTAAAGAGCATAGTACATCCTTACGAGAGCCATGGAGCTATCAGCCTCTAGTAAAATCCTTGGACAACATTTTGGCTAAATCAGCTCTAGTTTCTCTAGGGGCTGCAATGCAGACTTGCCACTCCTAATGTCATGGGTTATGAAACAATGGCCTAGCTTTGAATTTATCTTTTGAGATGGTTGTCAAATGAGTCTTAGAAGATGGAATAGGATTAAAAAGGGTGGCTGCCAAATTTTCTCTCTCTGCTGTTCATCAGTATTTATACCACATAATTTCTCTCAGCTTCTTTCTACGTCATTTCATCTCTGTTTTCTACTGTGCATGTTCTCTTAACGTTCATCTTTCTGGGTGGCATAACCATTAAAATCTATTTCTCTTATAGTACCCCTTTTCTCTAATTAGCTTAGTTACCTTCCCTGGACCTTTCATCTGTCATGACCTTCTAGAGATGAGGTAAATACACTAAGCATGTTATTAAAGGCAAGGACATACCATTTAATTAACAAGAAGGATAAGTTTTCAATATGGTTCTCTATACTCTCTTAATGCCGATTTTTGTTATCCCTGCTATGCTTATTGAAGATATGCTTATTGATTTGTTTGAAATTATTCCTAAATATTTCCTGTGAGAGGTTATACTAATTCTGTACATTTTAAATGTGATTGAAAAGCTTGAGTTCTTTCTTTCGTTTCAAAAAGCTAATGTCACAATGGCATAAAATGTAAATTATCTGGCAACAGTCTGTAGGGAATTCTGCCTGCCATGATTTCTCCTTTTTTCCTTTGTCATGATATTTCTATTTTCCCTCCCAATTCTTCCTTGCCTTCCTTAATGTAATTAATTTCCATTTCCATCCAGTGTTGAAACCCCTTCATTTGTCTGAGTTTTATGTGTATACATACATACTTATGTGCGAGTATATACACACATTGGACTGCATTTGTATCCCTCTCGAATACTTCCTACGGCTTTCCAAATCTTCACCAGCTTTAATGTGTCATCATAGCCAAAGTAAAGTCAGTATCAGGTTGGTTTAATTTCAGAAGGAAGCCAGGACCAATGTCACCTGAAAATTATTTGAAAGGCTCTGAACGTAACAGGTTGGAGGAACATAAGTAACCTTTACAAAATCCAAATTAGTTGTACCAACCAGGTATAGTTCGTATTGACACTTAACAACTCTGTTTTTAATGATTTTCTTATTGATTTTTTTTTCTGGTGTTGAAATATGGTTCACTGGTCTGTCATTTCTATGAACTATCTTTACCACTTTTTTTTTTCTCTTTCTAGTACATTTTTGGCCATCCTCCAGTATGATTGCCGTCCATAGTAGCAAATGATATATTTTAATAATATTTTAGTTACTTCATTCTTAAGGTCTTTAGTGTTCTTGGATTTGTACAATTTAATATCTTGATACCAGGACAGGGGTTTCCTCATCGCCCACGACAGAGAAGATAGATACACCCTGAAAAATGAAGTTCTGTGAAACCTTCTTATACTCCTTGTCTTTCCTGTCTGCTGAAACCTCTGGCCATGCCTTAGGTGTTCTTGTCTTATTATATCTAAATACTTGTATATACACTTCTGTCAGCTCAAGGTAGTGAGCATTCGTCCATTCGCAAGTTTGATTTGCCACATGCCAATGCAGTGCGGCTTTAGCCTACAGAGGTGATGATTTGGTGGCAGCTACTTCAACTCTGGACCTGCCTTGAACAAAAGTTTTCTAGAAAATCCCGCTGGCAGTGTTAGTAGTGGTATACATAAGTCCACAGGCAATAAAGACAGCAATCACAAGACATATACACTTAAAAATTGTGAGCTAGGGTCATAAATTATTTATGTGCAAGTGATATCACCCCCTAAATTTTCTTAAGTACAGGCAAAATGGTATCACATCCATCTCTTGTTGTATCAAAAACTTTAGGGGTAACAAAATTTACAAAACTTTCAGACACACAGATCTTACTGGCAAGATAATGTATATAACCTCTCATTTCCCAGAGGAGCTTAATTACAGGCTCTCCAGTGAAAAAGGCTGAATGAGTTTCATCCTAGGCTCAAGTAGGTCATTTAATAAAAATTGTTCTTCCAAGTCTATACAGAATATTTATATCTGAAAAAAGTCTTTACTTGAGGTTAACTCTAACATAGATCAGATTTGTTAAGTATAATGTTCACTGCAGCTAGACCCTTAAGTTGAAAAGTACCCACATACACAACTAAATGGTTCAAACCCTACAATTCAATTTCAACAACTAGCTTTAATCCTTGCAGATGTACATAATAACTGTCAGGTTTTGCAGCTTGCAGAGTTATTGAATAAGCAGTTAGAAGCCTGTACAACTGCCTGTGATAAAGTTGATCATCGCCAAGAAAATCCATTTGCATCCAGGAGAATGCTCAGTGCCGTAACTCGTAGCGAGTCTTTCTTGCATAGTGGCAATGCCTACCTGGATATTTTATGTCTATAAAACATTAAAAAATACCTCACTAATGGAAATGTAAGGTTTTGAGGCTCATCTATTTAAATAGAACAGAAAGGTAATTTAAGAAAGCTACAGGATCACTTTTGGTGCTGCTGTAGGACAATGCAAACAACTCACATGCAGCAGCTCCTATCTCAGGGTCAACCTGCTCAACAAGGAACAAAAGATTCCTGTAATGCTGTGGTGCACAGGAGGCTACAGAATCTGGTAGGATCCTGCTGGAGAGTGTTTCCTGCCATGCTGTATCATGGTCTTTCTCCTCATCCACCTCCTTTATATCTCTCTTCAACATTTGCCCTGCTTGTTCTGTTCCTCTTTCACCAGCAAGCTCTCAGGAGGTGTGTCCTGCATACAGGGAAAGATCAGGACCCTGATAGCTTCCTTCAGACCTAAACCAACAGCTGCTGGTTACCTCCCTTCAACAGCAGACACGTTCAATGTCAGCCAATTTTAATTTATTTCTGTAGTGTAAAATGAAATTTGAATCATTAACTCCCATATTTGTCCAGCACCAGGGCCTGTGTTCATGATAAACCCTCTCTGCATGGAGTCCTTCTGTGTATGTATGTGTATAGTCTCTCCGACTTGCGTCTCCTTTCTGGCTAAAGCATTGAACAAGAACAATGGTGATCACCCCAAAAGTTAGTGAAAGAAACAGTCTCCATAAAAAGATGAGAAGTAGTCCCATTATGCTGTACTCACGCCTATCAGGCCATTTTAGCACCAACCTGCTAGCAAACGCCTGCTTGTATCTCCCTGATCACATAGCTATGTAGCCGGAGAAACAACACGCAGCACCTCTGAAGAACATCGAGGAGAAGTGTCAGGGATGGAGTCCCTGCCCTGCTGCATCATGACTGAATCCAGTGCAGCTTCACTGGCAAGAGGCTGAGGGTAAGACACTGAAGAACCAAACTCACCGTCGCCTCAGCCTTCTCGGCAAAGGGTCACAGCAGCGTGAAAATTAAACTGGGAGGTTTTAGCTTGGATCACTAAAGGTTTGGGCTTTCAAGCTGCAAGCCTGGCCTGTACCATTCAGATACCATTCAGATAGCACTGAATCTGTCATCCTGTCTCATTACATGCATGGGACGGATATATCAGTAGTCAGTTTTGTTATGGTACTGCTCCACCCTATTCAATGCTTCTGAAGTAACATTAACAGTTTCTAGTTTTGCAGAAGAAACACTTTAAAATGCTCCCTCTTTAAAAACTTGCTCTCTTTGGCTCACGTTTCTTTGGAAAATTCTAGCTTAACATTGTCACCAAGAAATCTCAGGTCCTCCTCTCCCTTTGCCTCTCTCTCACACACACCCATGTGGAGATGGTGTCTTACATATGGCCGCTTTAACATTTTTAAATTTCAGGACAGAGTTATTCTCCTTATTCATGAACACTTCATTGAATGCCTGCGTTAAGAGTTGCCAGCTAAACCGGTTTTGTTCCATCTGCTATGACCCTTTTCCAGCACTGTCTGTCTGATTCACCAGCATCCCTCCTCACCAAGTCCATCGGGAGGTCTGCAAACCGGCAGGGCAGAGGCTGCAGGTAACTGGAGGAGACAAAGCTCTGCAGACCTGGACAAGGGTTAAGGAAAACGTGGTGGGCAGTTAAAAACGGGAGGGATACAGCAGGGCTCGAATGTCGCGTCTGAGCCTGGAAGGTGCATTTAAGGGGACTGTAAACTACCACAGAATTGTACCTTGGGATAAATTATAGCTCACCCTCAGCATCACCTTTCTGTGGTACTTACTGACATTATGTGCTGGCAGTTCAGTAGGCTACAGAGCTACCAATATATATTTGACAAACCCTTTTATTCATTTTTTATATCGATGGCTACAAAAATGGGGAGAAACATAATGAAGCAAAGCTGCGCATTTTCAGACTGCTATAAAATGCCCTAAAATAATGAACAATTTAAAGCAGAAGATAATTTAAAGCACCACATTTTGACATATAAGCTATTTATACTGTGATCTGTTTCTTCTATTGTTAATAAGCAAAGACGTTTATATAAAATCAAGCAAACTATAAACTGATACGTCCATCTACTATTCTTCAGCACTAACAGAACAAGAGGTGGCTGGGATATAGCCTCTTCCGTAGAACTGACTGGCCGGTAATTTTAAGCCCTAAATCCTGTAATCAGGTTCAGTAGTACAGCCCTGCACCTGCAGAGAGCTTCCCTGGGCTGCTAACAGCAATCCAAGAGGTACCAGATCCTCCTGGAGGATCTAAAGATTTAACTAAACAGGACAAAATGTGGGTTCTGAATGAAAGTTCATTCTATGCTTATAGTTGAAAAAATATAAAAGAAGACATAGGAAAATTCATACATTATTAGGCTTGTGATTTCATTAAAGTCATTTCAAATTAATAATACATAAAAGCAATCTGAACTTGGCCTTTGAGGTTATATTCTATTAGTTTGGTAATACCGTGTAAATTCTGTATTTGAGAGGTATCCTGCAGTCATCTTGGCTCTTCTTTTTGAAAGGAAAGTTCTGCTTAGAATCTGCTGATACAGCTTGGGACATTATTTTATAACATATTTTTAAATCAAGACTGATTTTAGGAGCCATATTTGCGTCTATGGACAACATCAAGCAAGAGAAAGGAAAGTGGCGAAAATAAATTTGTTTTCAAGTTGCCAATTGATAAATAGTTTCAGTTAAAGAGCTATGCAGAAGATACACACCAAAAAATCCACCATAAAAACCATGTATACGGTTAGAAAAGACACTGTACTAGAAATATTAGTTCCACGCCTCCTTATGGATTGTGAGTACCAACCATTAGAAGTCGATACTGTCAGCCATTTGGCATATTTGTTGGCCTAACATGTTTATACCGTGCATCTAGGCTAGGCATAATTTCACTACTTTCATAAAGTGCAGCTTGGCTTTAATGAAAGAAAACCTACGGTGATAAGATTAGCCATCTGAAAAGTTGCAGAAGTGAGATGCTCGCTTATAGGTTGCATATAGGAATACCTTGCTGTGTGCTGTCCCACGCTGGACCTAAAATGGCTGTTTTGCAGGGAATGTTGTTGCCTGGTGACCAAAAGTGCATCTCCTAGGCCACAGAGGGATGTGAACATGCAGAAATTGATTTGTTCCTGTTGCTCTTGAGGAGACCATACCCGTAAAATAGATTAAGCTGGCGCATAATCATCTATGCATTCTCCTTGCTGGCATGCTTAAACATGATACTGAAGATGGGACTGTGATTTTGAGCTACTTACCAACGAGGCAAGGGAAAAACAGGATAATACCTCACGCGCTTTTGCCCACAGAATATGAAAGTAGACCAAACCTCAGCTACTGTGAGACTGCAAGACACCCCTGCTTCAATTAAGTCTGTGTTGTACATCTAGCCTGTTCCGGTGCAACCTCCCAGTTGCTATCAGGCTCTCTTTCTTTCATTAGAATCAAGTAGTTAATTAGCCCCAGCCTGTCCTCTCTCCTTCTCTCTTTCCCTTTAACGCAGCAGTAATGATGTCTAATTACCAGCAGCAGTGGATTACAGCACCATCAGGAGCAAATCTCTCTGGCTGACAGCAAAGCCGAGAAGCAAATCTTAAAGCTTCAAGGAGAGAATAATTCCTAATGAACTATTTGAATATTTGCTTATTTTTGACTAGCTTGTCACTGTACTGTCCAACTTGTAATTTCATCCATCCTGTTACTGCAGAGGGAACGCTCATGCTGCCAGCGGTGATCGATTTTAAATTGAAATTACTTTTACCTATGGTGAGATCAAATGATGGACAAGAAGAGGGAAAGGATGAGGGAGAGATTCACTGTTTGGGGATCTGTTACTGTTTGTGGCTCTCTCTGCAGATTGGACAAGCGTATGGGATAACAGAGAGGAAAAACCAAAACACTGTGGATGTTTCTAAATGTTCAAAAATTAATAAACTCTTAAATAATTAGTAAGAGTTAAAGAAGTGAGAGAAAGGGCTTTTAAGGCTTACCAACAATTACTATCTGATGAAAATCCAATCTTTCCCCTTATAACTTATCATCTCTGGCTGGGTGAAATCCTAGGCCTCGTGAAGTCAATAGAGTTTTGCCACTGGCTTTCTCCAGGCCAGGAGCTGCATCCCTGTTCTGTCAACCGGGTTGTTTCTGAGCCTTCAGCGCCTGGTAGGCAATGCCCCTGCCCTGCCAATAGCTTGTACAAACCATCGCCACCCCACACGGCTACTTAAATGCTCCTCTGCCTTCTGTGATGGGATAGTGACACCAGATTCATGGGTTTAGGAGGGGGGCAGCATTTGTTTCTGAGACCTGAATGTCTTATGACTCCCTAGTATCACCTTTTCTCATTTATGTTGGACAACAGATTTATGTTGGCCAGCAGGAGGAAATTTCACCTACATGCAAGACCTTCTCTGTAAGGATTTATATGTCATTGCTCAAGTAATGTACAGATATTCGGGAATTGCTTACAGATAGGTCATGCTAACTTTCCTCTCTTGGTTTTATTAGCAAGTGTCCTTATGTTATTAGAATGCCTGCTTGGTTGCTTTTGTATGAATATACGTATACATATAGGGACATAGAGAGAGGGTATGAGGGTATGATTCCCCCAAATGAACAAAGGTAAGATCAGCAAGGCACTCAACCTCTGACTGAAATCTCTGAAGGAAAGAAAAATGAGAAAAAAAATTATTTGATCTGAAAATAAAATAGAAGAGGGGATGCAAGGTGGGACTCCAGGCTTTATTGGCCTAGCAAAGGTGAGAGAAAACAGGCAAGGTGATCATCACTGAGTCTTGTGTTTCAGAGGCCCAGAGCGGAACTTAATTTTTAAATTCCATCATGTAAGATTAAGGTTAGACTTTTTATTTAGAAGCGTAGTCAATATAATTTTTAAAAATACTGAATTTGCTTACAGTTTTGAACTTGCAGTGAAAAGAATAGTCTTAGGAATAAAGGATCTTGCCTGCTGGCTCTCCAAAATGATTATTTCAGTAAGCAGAGGAGATGTTAAAAAATACCAAACTCATTGGAGACTTCTGCTTTAGACATCATTTTCGTTACAAATTGTATCTACCGTACCCTCTGGGGTCAGAGATTCGCAATCAGTCATCTAACGCTAGAACACAGAACTGCCAAATAACCTGAATCTATAGGCAGACCTAGAACGCTTTGGTGAATAAAAACCACAGAGAGGGAACAAACTCTGTCCAGAGCTTCTCTTTCACTTTCAGCCTTCCTATCTGTAAACTCCTTGAAATTAATTTCCCACCTCTGCCTCCTCGCAGCCACGACGGCGGTGATGACAAGGGGGCAAATACAAGCCGGCCCCCGGGAATGCCCAGGTTTATGACTTCAGCAAGGCAGAGAGAGAGGCAGATTTCCCCGGCAGCCTACGTCACAACCCAACCCAGAATACTTTCCAAGAAGCCCCCTTCGCTGCGCCACCCAGCAACCTTCCCGTTAGGTCAGAATAAGCTGCTGCTCCATCAAAAAAAAAAAAAAGAAAAAGAAA
>VXBO01009102.1:105201-143889 GCA_013400135.1 Rhinoptilus africanus
ATCCCGCCCCGCGGAGCGGCGGCAGCGCATCCCGGGCTCCTCCCGGCGGGCGGGAGCCGCACGGCGCAGCGCTGTGGGGCGGCTGTGGGGTGGAAGGGGGGGCCGACATCAGATAAACCCCTTTTCTCTTCGGTGGCGCTGAGATGAAGGGACTTTGTGGGGCTCATGGAATCACTGAACGGTTTGGGTTGGAAGGGACCTTTAAAGGTCATCTGGTCCAGCCCCCCGGCACCGAGCAGGGACATCTTCAACTAGATCAGGTTGCTCAGAGCCCTGTCCAACCTCATCTTGAATGTTTCCAGGGATGGGGCATCTACCGGCTCTCTGGGCAACCTGTGCCAGTGTCCCACCACCCTCTTTATAAAAAATTTCTTCCTTATATCTAGTCTGATTCTTCCCTCGTTTAGTTTAAAGCCATGACCCCGTGTCCTGTTGCAGCAGGCCCTGCTAAAAACCGAACAGGTTTGTCCCTGTCTTTTCTGTAAACCCCCCTTTAGGCACTTGAAGGCTGCTATAAGGTCTCCCCAGAGCCTTCTCTTCTCCAGGCTGAACAACCCCAAGTGCCTCAGCCTGCCTTCATAGGAGAGGTGCTCCAGCCCTCTGATCATCTTCATGGCCCTCCTCCGGGCTTGCTCCAACAGGTCCATGTCCTTCTTATGTTGGGGACCCCAGAGCTGGGTGCACTACTCCAGGTGGGGTGTCACCAGAGCAGAGCAGAGGTGCAGAATCCCCTCCCTAGACCTGCTGGCCACACTTCTTCTGATGTGGTTGGCTTTCTGGGCTGGGAGCGCACATTGTCGGCTCACATCCAGCTTTTCATCCACTAGCTTTAACCTGGTGTCCTCTGCAGAAATCTTGCCAGTGCCTGAGGTTCCAGTCACTTGGGGCCTGGAAGGACCCAGTGCAAAGGCAGCTGTGGATTTTTGCTGCCCAGGCTTGGGCGGTGACGAGCACCCTACGCTTTCACAACTGCAGGAAAGGGCTGCCTTGGGGGGGCTACGGTGCCATCAAAACTTTACGCTGAGCCTGGATTTCTAGTGCAAAAAGGGAAGGTGCTAAGAAAACTGGGACAAGCCCTTCCTCGCATACCCCAGCCAGACCACACCGGTCCATCGGGCCAACCCGGCGTGTGGGCAACCGCAACCCGGTCTCCATCTCCCCGCCTGACCCGACTCGGGCGCACCATCGCTGCCCTGCTCCTCTCTCCCTCCCCCTCGACCCGTGTTTACTCTCTGTTTTTCTGCTTTCTGTCTAGAAACACCGCCGCAGACGCAGGCAAAGCCGGGAGAAGACTGTTGTTTAAAAGCAGTGCGCTGAAGGATGCTTGTGTTGCCAAAACCTCTCCTGGCATCTGTAAAATCAGAGAGGACAAGCCGGCACAATGGGCGGAGAAAAGTAGGACTTAGAGATAACCCAAGGAGGCCTGAGACTTTTTGTTGGCCTCAGGGCTCGTAAATTATCTTGGCAGCCCCGTTTTAGTGTCGGAGGCGCGCAGGACTCCCGTCCATCACAGGATCTGGAGGAGAGGCAGTAACAAAGGAACTGCTGTGCAGAAGGGAAACGAGGGGAACCTCGCTGAACCCTCACCCAGCAGGCTTTATGAGATGTAACATTACTTTAATGTGCCATTATATCTACATTTAGAAAAAGGGTCATCACACAGATTGGGCTGCGCTGCTAAACAAGTCTGTCAGATAATTGTTCTCAAACCCACCTCCTGCTGAGGGTCTCGGTAACTTCCCTATCACACTGATACTGTGCTCTGCCTGAATCCAAAGTAAGCTCACAAAGCAAGGGAGGGAAAGGAAGATGTGACTTAGCCAGGAGTGGTGATCCAGACAGTTAGAGCATAGTATGACTGAAATGCTTGAAATAAGCAGGAGTGCTTTAGTATATCAGAAAATAATTCCATATCCAGGATTACTGCTTTGGATCATGTAAAGAACCATATGCCTTCTCAGCAGAGACAAATTCCTAAATTCAGTTGAGTTTGGACCATGCCTTAAAGAAACGAGAAATATTCATTATTTTTTTCAAACCGTTTAATGACAGGAGAGAGAACAAACAAAAGCGGATGAAAACCAACTGTGGTGTGGAGTGGGGATGGAGAGCTGAAACTAGCATGGTATTTAACTCAGCTGGATTTGTTCCTTTGTTTTACAGTTAGGATTTTTGATTTGCGTTGGTGAAAGGTACGGATGTTTTATTACTGCTTCCATTAATCACTTGGCCAAAAGTCCCAGGAGCATCCTGGAACCCCACCATGCCAGGCAATGGATCAGCATAGGACAAAAACATGATGCTTACCATGAAGAATTTGTCATCTAAATACATTCAATTGCATGGCACATGACTTCTCTTCTATATAAATGTACATTGTAGAACATATCTGCATAACCTAATGCTCATTCCATATGTCCATATATGATATCTATAGTCCTTTCAGTAGAATTTATATGGTGAATTTAGAATGCAGATTTTTAATCCCCAGTTTTTAAGTCACCTGAGACTCTGAAATTAGTACAGTAAGATTATAGTTAGATAAGGAAAATTGCATGAGGTTAGGTTCACCATTCTGTTTTTTTCTGGTATCAGAATTGAGAGGGTTTAATAGCACAGACCGGAGTCTCCTTGCAATGAAAGGGGCTTGCACAGCCCCTCCTGTCAAGACTTCTATTGACACCCCATTACACAGCTCAACTTGAAGAAATCCCCTTAGCATCCTTGGGGAAAGGGGCTGCGTCAGTCCCTCGATGCCACGGACGGAGGGTCTTCGGAGTTCCACCTTCTGCGGAACATGCTTGCCTTTGTCAGAAAATGAGAGTTTCTGTCCTCTGATTTGGAGGCAGCCAAATCTGTGCCTTGCTGGGTTGTTTGCTCTGCCGCCAGCCCGAAACAATACAACACCAACAGATGTGTGAACTTTTCCATTCAGTGTAATGAAGTGTTAGTGGCAAAACAGAGTTTTGGCAATTTAAATTGCCTCGTGTGCATCAGGCTGTGAAAGAGGTTTAAAATAAATCTCGAATAAGTAAGTTATAAATACTGTATTTTTGGAATTATCAGCTCTAACAAGTCCACTGGCAATAGAAAGTGAAGATTTAGGCAGAACGGGGCCTGATGTCTCTCATTGAAGTTACCAGTGTTTCTCGATGAAATTAGTGTTGTGGTGACGTAGCACTGAGTCCATAGAAAAAGCTGAGAAGACACTTTCAAGGTTTTAAAACTGGCTGAAAAAAAGTGAAGGCTTTTGGCTGAAATCTATCATCCAACTTCTGCCAAAGAGGAGTGTTTAGAAAACGTGCCCTGTAATATTTTGGCGCAGTGCTTGATATGGAGTTATTGGATGGTTAAGGGTAGCTTTTGAGAGTAAGAGTTTTCTGCCTCTTTTGTGTTTTTGTTCACTGTCAGAGTTAGAAAAATTATTTTGACACTTCCAACTTGCCAGGTGCGTGAGTTATGATGGAAAGTTCACTTTCTGTGCAGACTGAAAATCTTCCTTGCTGAACTGAGAGAAGATCATAGAATCACAGAGTCATAGAACTGCCTAGGTCATAGAATTGCCTAGATCATCCGGTCCAACTATCAACCTAACTCTGACAAAAAACATCACTAAACCATATCTCTAAGCACTATGTCTACCCGTCTTTTAAATACCTCCAAGGTGGGTGGTGACTCAGCCACTTCCCTGGACAGCCTGTGCCAATGCTTAATAGCCCTTTTGGTGTAAAAATTTTTCCTAATATCCAGTCTAAACCTCCCCTGGCACAACTTGAGGCCGTTTCCTCTTGTCCTATCACCTGTTACTTGGGAGAAGAGACCGACTCCCACCCCTCTACAACCTCCTTTCAGGTAGTTGTAGAGAGCAATAAGGTCCCCCCTCAGCCTCCTTCTCTCCAGGCTAAACAACCCCAGCTCCCTCAGCCGCTCCTCATAAGGCTTGTTCTTCAGATCCCTCACCAAGTTTGTTGCCCTTCTCTGGACCTGCTCCAGCACCTCAGTGTCTTGAGATGTGCTGAGGAATAAAGAAACCGCAGCTCCAAACGATTTAGCACCTGCTATCACTTTTCCTCTTTTCTGGAGAGAATTTCAGGGGAAGTCGATTGTTCTTTATAGCCCCGTGATGGCAGCACCGATGAGCACTGTGGAGGTAGAGGTCAGTGTTCACGCACTGCATGGGCTTGTCTGTGCTGTCTTCCTTTGGTCTTGGGTGCGAGACAAAACCCCCCGAGGGCTTGGATAATCAGTCGCCTTGGGGCCATAGGACTTGGCTGTGGCACAGCTTCTGCGAGGAGAAAATAGTCACCGTTCCACCTATTTATATTACCTGGCAAAGGACCACTCTAGGAAGTTGTTCTTAATAATAGCTCCAAGGTGTTTGCTGCTTAGGAGGTCAGAAACTAGAGAGGTGGATACCTGGTGGTATTAAGGTATGAAAAGTGCAAGCAAATGAATGCCTCCTGGCTTTTGATTTATCTACTGAGTGAGCTATTGTGAAGCAAAGCCTAAACTATTCATTATTGTTGAATATAAACATTTCCTACAAATTCTTTATTGTTTCCAATTCCAGTATTCTTCTCTCCTTTTTTCCAGTAGGTTTTGATCAGTTACTGCTGACTCTGGAAAATTAAGAGGAGGTAGACCAAGGCAATGACTTGGAGATGGATTATAAGAACAATTATAAGATTGCTAAATCTTCGGGGGAAAGAGACTGTTGTTCCTGGATTTATAAAGAAACAGGAGAATGGTGCCCTCATTCTTGTTAGGATCTTTTCACATAGAGTGATGTTGATGATGCTGATGAGAACAATATTGGGATATATTCTGTCTTTGCCTTTTAACAATCTTGTTTGGAGGCATTTGGAATCTCTTATGGAAAATACACAAGCTCACTTTCCCTTGCTGCAGTTAGAAAAATTCAGACTCGGCTTTATTCTACAAAGCTGCTTTGCTTTAAGTAGCAGTTCTGCAAAACTTAACTTCACATATTTCTTTTACCCTGTGCTTTATTACTGAGAATATCTGCATGAAAACAGGGTCTTTGTTTAAAAGTTCCTGCTTCTTATTCATCACAGCTCGTTGGTTGGAAGCAATTATGGTACCCTCTGCAGAAAGCTCCGATCCCTTCAGAGCAGGAAACTACAAGCAGGAATAGACAAACTTTTAAGAATCTGAGCTCTTGTTTTCATGCATATGTCCTCATTTCCTTAGTAATAAAGAAAGGAAAAGGGAGTAAATATGAGACATAGAGTGGAAAAAAAAGAACGTTTCAAATGTGTTAAGGTTTGTATGTGGACATCAAATGTTTTTTAATGTTATAATGATGCCTTACATTGAACTTTGCTTGCTTTTACCCTGGAAGAGAAGGTGTGCACACAGGATTTTATACTGTTTTTGTGTGTGTGTAGGATTTTTTTATTCTTTCTACAAGTAACGCATCTTTCTCAGCTAAAGCAGCACCAGCCTGAACCAGCTACTGGAATATCACCCAGTGTGCCGTCTAAATCAAGCCAGAACTAATAAGGCAGTGCTGAAAATGCTAGCAGCCTATCTCTGTTAGCATTCTCAACTTTATTGCCATGGAGGAAGATGTGGTGATTGGGATGTTTTTCCAGAAAGTTCCAGATATGTCTCCACAGCTGTCATGTCAGGCACTACTAGACAAAGCCAATAGCGGAGCAGAGTGTGGTTAACCAGCTGGCACCGTCCTCCTTACAACAGGAGCAATCTGTGGAGGAAGAAAAAAAGAAGAGACTTGCTCAGTCTGAAATATTTGGCAAAATACAACATTAATCCCTCTCTGGTATAAAGTACCATCCAGATTTTACTTTTTGCATCAGCAGCATCGAGTCCTCCTGCCCCTCTCCAACATTAGAGATTGCAAGCTGAAGACCGAAACAGAAGAAATGAGTGTCACCTCTCGTTGCAGGTATTACTTCCTTCACTATTTTATGGGTTTCAGCTCCTTAACCTAATTGACCTTCCTTCACAGGTGAAATCTTCTCAAAGGCCTTCCCAAATTTTTGCCACTGTAGTTTTACTATAAGCTAGCCATGCTCTTTAAATGAAAACGCCATGCATGTTTTGCAGTTTTATGTGTAGAGTCCCAGAACCCTCATTAAAAAAGTGCCCTTTCAGAAACTGTCATTACCGGTAGCTTTTGACTTGGTAACATTTATGTGCTGTTTCAATGTCCTGAATAAAGTTTTCATCAAAAAACCAAGTCAATGCTCTTAGTATCAACTTTAAGCAGCAGAACACTATAAATTATAGCATCTGCCCTCATGTAACTTTTCCCCATTTACCAAGTGCGTTGTGTCTATTGTGCGCTCCTTATCTCTCTGTTCCTGTTAAAGTACTGAATACATTTTACTAAGTCTAACTTCATTATGAACAATAATGGTAGAAGAAAGGTCATGAATTTTAGAAAGTAAACACAAACAACCAAACTGATTAAACAAAAAATTCTCAGAACAACTGGGGATTTATAAATAGAAGTGGGGTGCAGATATCCATTAATTTACGGCAAGCGAAATTGGTTCAGATTCAAGAGGCAGGTTTGGTTTGGTTTGGTTTGGAGGCTTCTCCTGTCTGTTTAGGTTGGTTTGTTTGTTGGTCTGCTACTTTCTATGTGCTCTGCCTGACTGGGTTATCCCTCACCCTTCAGGAATGAGGAGAGGACCTCTGACCGAGGATGGCGCTTGCCACTTGTAGGGCAGTGGGACACCACCACAAACCAATTAGGTAGAGAATTTCGAGGCATTGTATGTAGAAAATGCCCAGGATAGGGAGCTGGAGAGAGTTGTTGTGGAGTCCTGCAGGTCTCCCAGTTTAGGAACACCGGCCTAGAGCGGACCTTCTCACAGGTCCCACCCACTGCAAAAGTACCTCGTAACATTTAGTCAAGGAGGGTCTGCAAAACACCTATTCCGTATTTCCCCTTCTCTCCAGGGCTCTCCCAGCTCCTTATGTCAATCTGGACACCTACAGAAAGAGACAAAAATCCACAATAATTTTACAACAACAGGGAAATAGTTGTGGTGCTCTGATTTCTAACAAGCTGTGCCCTACTGCAAGCAGGGCGGCAAGGAGACACTAAGTGTGAAGGATGACAGCACTCAGGAATTAAACGAGGTATGAGCCCAGGACTGCCCCTCTGTGCTCTGTCTCTGGATGTCTGCCAGAATCACGGCATTTATCTATACCAAGGCCTTGCAGGTTATTTGCTGTCAGAAGGAGGTTTATTTAGACCTCAGAGTGCCTTGTGTTTCCTTAATCCCATATTCGCGTTACTCAGAACAAAATCCACACTCAGAGTCCTACAACAGATGGAGCCAGACATCACCATGACCACTCTGCCCAGGCACTCCTTTGATACAGCCCCTCACTCCGAGCTGGGGAATAGAAAGAGAGACAGAAATGGAGCATGAGGCAGAAAAAATGCCTGTTTTGTTTCAGGAAGGACTACTTTTAAGCAGTGGTGTTTCTCCACCTGCTGTCCCCAACCATTTAATGACCACTTTCTAGTATATACAAGCAATGCAAAAGCAGCTTTAACAAAAATGATCCTGATGCCTTATCTTTTGGATGCTAGCAAGTCTCCAAGGTACCTCTGAGGCTTGTCCATTGCTGCTAAAGCCCAAGGGATTCACCTGAACTAGCGTGTTCTTTTATATAATTTTCATTTCTGAAATGAAAAAAAAAAAAATCAGCCCATTGAATAATGCTTCAAGGCTCTGAACCAGAAAAAAATGCTTAGTGGAGAACCTTGATAGTGACAGCAGCATGCCTGAAGTGGGAAGGATTGCATGAATATTTGTATTTATGACCAATAGCCTATAGAGTACAATGCTGCCTTAGCAAAGTCCTCACTCTGTTTAACACATACTGAACTTTGCACCGTTAAGCTCTATATATTTTCATACATTTCCGACTGAACTTTGCATAATGGTTCTTATGAAAGAAAGTAACTCTGGAGCTCCTTGTACTTCCCACAGCCATTTTTTGAACCAGATGTGTGCTTTGTTTTCTGAAGTTGATATCCCCATTCAAACAAATACGCGATTAAAAATGTGTTTGTGTGTGAAAAAAGCCATATGCAGAGTGGAAGTTCTGGCCAACTTATTATACAGATACTACATGCTAGAGAAATGATGACTCAGTAGGGGAACTTTACTCATCGGGTAACGCGCTTTACTTCACAAGCAGCATCTTGCCTTCACTACTCCTAGTCATGCCACAGACCAGGAAGGTAGAGATGTCCGTGGCCATAGGCAGAGTAGCTTTGGAAGTTATTCTACTCTTTCTGCTGTTGTTTTGTTGTTGGTTTGGTTTGGTTTGGTTTTTTAAAGATATTTACTCTCTCCGTGAGATGAAGTATGGTCATGGTGCTTTCCAGTCTCTCATGGAAAGGAAAAGACGGTTTTGGCCTTTGCCTCCAAATTTGCAAGACTTCCCGCTCCATAACCAGAGACTCTGTTGTTGGACTTATCATGGGCAGAAAGCTACCTGTTGGCATATTAGTGAGTTTCTATTTCATGTATTTGTTAATCAGAGGAAACAGAAAAAGAACATAGGCTAGACCAAAACTTGTCTGTCATACATTAGCTCATGCTGGCTGGCCCAATTTTTCACCTTTCATTTTTCTATAATTTTTATTTACACATCTGGATTCATGAAAGAGGTGATCCCTTAGCCCACCGCTTGCTACAGGTCTCTGACAATGGATTTTAACAATAAATCCCCTGTAAATGCAGTACCCCTAGAAAACAGACAAGTTTGCAAACATACTGCAGGAAATAATTATCATGCATAGAAGGAGAACTATATCACTTCTATTCTCAAAGTCATCTCACAGCACAGATAGAACAAGAGAAGTTCCTTCCTCAGCCCATTTTAAAGGGTGGGTACGAAATATATCCTAAAGCATAACTAAAGGTAAACTAAAGACCTTTCCAGATATCGCTCTGTCTGTAACTCTCTGGTGTTGCTGAGTGTCCTGGCCATGGTGGGCACCATTCACAGACAGGAAAAGAGATGCATCCAAAAAGACTATGGGGAGCATTGTAGAAAAAACCCAGTATCTTAAATTCTATCTGGGAAACCAAGAAATGATCACAGATCTTGGGGCACACATGAAACATAGTCTGTTAAGGGGGTTAAGCACCCCTTCTGCAGATAAATTAATTTCGCTGTTGCATACAACTCCAGGCTTATTTCAGGGCTTGATATATATATTTTTTTCTAGTACTGGGGTCTTGTCCATGTGTACAAAGGCTCTCTAAAAAAAAAAAAAAAAAAGTAAATATCAGGAGTAATGGTGAATAATCTGCTAAACATAAATTTTCAGTCCAGGGATGTGAGTAAAAGGGTCAACATCCCAGATTTGCTGCAGGATTTCTCAGAGTAAAGCTTTGTTGCCTCTGTATCAGCAGAGGTCCGGTGGTACCTGAAGTAGCATTCACTTCTGGGGTCTACCATCGGGAACTGGTGGCCAAGAGAGAGGGGTTCAGAGAAGGGCTACCAGAGGGGAAGGGATGCCTTTCAATTAGAGGCTTAAGTGGATCAATCTATTTAGCTTAACAAAGACAAGGTTAAGGGGAGAGTTGGTTTTAATTTATGAATTTGCCATCTCTCTGTAGAAATAGAATAGAAGAGTAGAAATTTAGTAATATATGGCATTTCAGTCAAGTGGAAATAACCCTGACAAGAACCAGTGAAACTTGAAACTAGACACATTTTAACATGGAAGGTAATGAATTATTAGAACAATTTACCAAGGATTGCGATGGATTCTCCATTGCTAGACATTTTTAAGTTGAAATTGATTGATTTTCTCACAGAAATGCTCTAGTTCCTACAGGAGTTTGTTCAAGAAAGTCCCATAACTTGTGTAATACAGGAAAAAAATAGATGATCACAAATGGTCTTTCCATCTTTATAATCTATAAAATTGCATCAGATAGCTCATGCATAACTGCTTATGTCCTATGTTCTTCTACTGTAACTAGTAAGTAAGTTTCAAACATTTTCCCCTGTATTTATATTTGCTCAGGAAATGTACAGTGGAGGACTGTAACATAAGCTACACCCTTGCTGTTCAGGTGGGGCATTCTGTCTGGAATATGGATTCAAAGATTTTAAAGCTAATCCCTAATCGCCATCTAGCCTGAGTACCTCCAGCACAGAGCACTGCATTTCACCCCACCCTTCCTGCACTGCTTGAGGAGCTGACCTCTACTTCATGGCAACCGTTTCCAAAAGGCACTGGGTTAAGGTGGGTTATAGCTCACCACGGGGGTGCAAGAGGAATTGGGATGCCCCACTCCTTGTCCGTCTCAGTGGAATCTGAGCTCCTGATTTTCATAGAATCATAGAATGGTTTGGGTTAGAAGGGACCTTTAAAGGTCATCTAGTCCACTCCCCCTGGCAATGAGCAGGGACATCTTCAACTAGATCAGGTTGCTCAGAGCCCCGTCCAACCTGACCTTGAATGTTTCCAGGGATGGGGCATCTACCACCTCTCTGGGCAACCTGTGCCAGTGTCCCACTACCCTCTCTGTAAAAGATTTCTTCCTTATATCTAGACTGATTCTTCCTTCTTTTAGTTTAAAACCATTACCTCTTGTCCTATCAGAACAGGCCCTGCTAAAAAATTTGTCCCCATCTTTCTTATGAGCACCCTTCAAGTATTGAAAGGCCACAATAAGGTCTCCCCAGAGCCTTCTTTTCTCCAGGCTGAACAACCCCAAGTGTCTCAGCCTGTCTTCATAGGAGAGGTGTTCCATCCCTCTCATCATTTTCATGGCCCTCCTCTAGACTTGCTCCAGCAGGTCCATGTCCTTCCTGTGCTGAGAACTCCAGAGCTGGATGCAGTACCCAGGTGACATCAGGCTCATGAGAGCAGAATAGAGGGGCAGAATCCCCTCCCTCCACGTGCTGGCCATGCCTCTTTTGATGCAGCCAAGGACACTTTCCAGGCGCTGTAAATTACACCCCAGACACAATTTGAAGAACGAGGTCCTGCCTCTGCTGAAGCCAGCAGACACCTTGACTTGGATTTCAGTGAATTCCACTGGGTGAGCCAAAATGATGTTGCATTTGCCACATTGAAAATACCCAGAAATATCAATTAATAGTTCTCCGTGGATTTTGCTATGCATAATTAAATGTGAAATAAGACATCATTGGGCCTCTCTGACCACCTTTTACTGAGGTGTATGAAATAAGAAGGAAAAATCAACTTTAATATAAGCAGTGAATTTTTTCTTTCAATACTTGTCCAGGGTCTTCCCAGCTACTGCATCAGACTGTCTAAATCCAGCAGAGTGTCTCTGAGCAGTGCTCAATGCAAATGTTACTTGACCTAGAAAATTACTGCTCACAAGGAAAAGGAAAAACCCTTTGCTATTTTGATGGTAAGTCATGGAGACCAACTATATAGAGTACTGTAAATAAACATTACTTCAAAGTGTAGCTCCGGGCAGTTCTGTGTCGTTCATCTGAAGCCATTACAACATATATAGCTGTATAAAAGAGTCAAGATAGGGGAGGGAGTGTCTTTTACTACAGCTGGAAAAAAAGAATATAACAGTTGTTCTAGTCAAAGAGGTTAGTTACTTCTTCTTACAAACTTTGTATCTTCGAACTGCCGTGGCTACAGTGCTACCGCTCTTTCTGTGTAAACTGTGTTGTTAATAGAACTGATTTTACATACAGCACAGAGTACCTGAACTGAGAAATGAAACAAAAGTGATGATCGTACACATTAAAACACTTTAAAGCAAAGGTGAGAAAACCAATAGTTAGATTTTTTTCACTGATTTTTTTTTTAACAAAATAAGATGACAAATTTCCTTATAAAAATAATGTCCTCTCCCTCCACATCAGGTCTGGAAGTTCAAATGGGTAGAAATAGCAGTAAAAAATAGTAAAAAGAATCCTTATGTTGAATTACTGATGTCAGTTACTAACTTCACAGAAGATAACCTTTTATGAATTTTATCCACAATCAAGTTGAATCTATTTGCTGTGATCATGCACCTCTTTCTGAAGAAAGAATAACTCATAATCACTTTGCTTAAATGTATATGGAGATATAATGAAGATAGTTTTCTGGAGATAATTAAAGAATCTTTAACCAAACAGAAAGTAAGAAAAGAGAAGTTAGACACTGGCTATCACTTCATTATTTTTTTTCCTGGGCAAGTTAGGCAGCAGCAGCGCTGTAACAGAAAACAAAAATACTCCCCTCTCCCACCATCCTTTCTGAAGACCAAAACAGTCACTTATTTACTAAATGATTGTGACGTGGAGCCACACTTGGACCAGCACATTAAACACCTGAATGAGGCTCAGCTTGCACAGGGTACGAATGATTCAGATCTGAGTGATCTGACTGCCACTGATGTGCATGAACAGCAGAGATTAGTCAGGCAGCTCTGTGCAAGCCTTGGAGTGGCAAAATGAGCAATAAGTGGCAATGCATTGTAAAGCATTAGGGATTTTTGGAGAATGAGGGAGAAGGAGGGAAAATTGCTGCTATCTGCAGCGCAATTTAACAGGTAACAGCAACTTTGGAAGAATGAAAAAGCACTCAGAACCTCACCTACTTGCAGTAGTGGGTCAATTAGGTGATTAGAGAGTGAGCCCAGATCAGGGTGCTATAGGGGCAGTTCCTGCTTTTGACACGACATCCTGTGTAGTTCTGCTCAGGACATCCACAATGACCTGATTTTTTTTCTCTCTCCAGCTGAATTTTTTTTCGTATTAATGATCACTAAATGTTTAGTCAGAAATTTTGCTATTAGCAAGGAACAACCACCCCTTCGAGAGGGGTGCTCAATGCTGTGAGTGCGGTCTGGACGTTCAAGATAAACTCACTCAGAACCCTTCAGTTAGTGGGAAAAAACCATCGATGCAGGGCAATACGCACAGATCCCTGCTAGGCTGGACTCTGGCACTGCTAAGACTTAACCGCTTCCCACTTAACTTTTAAAAACAGCTTTTTATATGGAAATTTTGCAATCAACTTACCCCCACCCCAAAAGCTTGCTCCAGTTTTTAACATGAATCACTGTTGCTAGATGAATCTACACTTTAGGTATATTGGTACCATGTAAGAGGTGTAGTGGGCATAAAGGATTTGCCTATTCTGAGACCTTCCCCTCCACACTATTCTACCTGCTTTGGGAACTGGATTGCCGCTAGCAAATATGGGTAAAAATCACTTATTGTACATCAAAATTTCTCAGGGGAATGCTATGCCTGGCCTCTTCACACAGGCTCTGAAAAAGCATTTTGAAATTACATAGTGATGAAATGTAAAAATCGCCACCACATTTAGCTTGCACCTTGAGCCTATACACAGGGCCAAATCTAAGGGCATGCCTACCAGGCGGTCCCTGGGGCATCAGGATGGCCCAAGCTACCTGCTCTGAGACGCGGCTTCTAAGAGCCCACAGTGGGATAACTGATTCTGTTTCCTCACCCTGAGGTTTTTGACAGGGGATCCGTGGTGGAAAACGGGACATCTTTTCCAGATTTCTCAAGAAATGACATATTGCCAAAAGTATTGGCACGCACTTTTCAAAGATCTTGCCGTACAGGTGGGAGGGTTTAATGAGCAGGCAGCATCGAGTCAGGCCACTTATCTTCTGGGGTTTTGTATAATTGCTGCCAGCCTCAGCCGGAGCCCGGTGTAATGAGCCTGGCACTGGAGAGACACATGGCCTGTTCCTGCCCTGCAGCGTCCCGACTGGATGAGGCAGAGAGGCATGGATGCACCTTCTCTGAGGGGACAAGGAGGCAGGTGGTGTGCCGCCACACATGACCTGCTAGAAAACCTGCTGCAGAGCACGCAGGAGCCACCCACTCCCTCTCCCAAGGCCAGTGATGCTGTCATACCCCATCCCGAGGTCACTGAGGTGTTAAGGCAGAGTTTTCCAACCTGGAGGTCAGGCCCTCTGGAGACAAGGCAAATCTGCAAAGGTAGAGGACAGCGGAGCAGAAGAGCAGAGGGGAGAGAAGAAATCTGTCCTGTGGTTCCCCGCTTTGCAGGGGCAGAGGTGGGGCTGGGGGCAAAGCAGCAGGCAGGGCATGCCTGCCCATCGCACGCTTCGCCCTTGCCGTCCCCTTGCCCCACACTCCCACTTTTTTCTACTTTTCACTCAGCTTCCAAATATTTGCTTTGTGAAAAACAACAGACCTACAGTTATATTTATCTGCAGAGGTGATTAGAAGCCCAAGCTGAGAATTGGAAGCTTCAAAAGCTTTAATTTGCCTGTTTCTGTAGATAACCATTTTCAAACAAATTACTTCGTTTAAAGAGACATTTTCCTTGTGACAACAATGCTGTCCTGTAGGAGGGCACATAGTTTTATAACTCAGGCACAAGTTGAAGCATTTCTTGTACTGCTGAAACCAAAATATATTCTGAAGCCACAAAAGTGGCCGCTTCTTAAAAACTAGGAAGGAAGGAGCCACCTTCTCATCTAATCCATTGTTCCATATAACACCGGTCACATAATTTCATCTGTTTTTTTAGTAACTTGTAACTCTCAAAGTATGTGCTTAGGAAGGTGGGCATTTTCCACACATTTAAAAAGAAAAAAATATTCATCAGGTCACGTGAGAGATGGGGCTTTCAGATGATGGGTTTAGCCTCTACCTGTAACTAATCAGCTGTCTGCCAGCTGATGAGATAAGGCTAACAAGCAGCTTACTTAAGGGAGGGAGCCTGCTAGAGCTAAAGAGACTGGGTCATGTTAAGGATAAGGCCCTGTTATGCAAAAGTGGGTGATCTCCCTGCTATCTAGGTGATGGTAGAGAGCTGGAAGGAGTCAGGTGGTAAGATCTGGCTTAGCGATTTTACCTGACTTTGAGTTCTGCTTGTGCTTGATTTAGGTCCTTTAGGAGGAGTCTCAGAAAGCCTGAGCTGTGTTTGGTTCGGCTCGCTAGTCTGCCAGCCTGCACAAGGGAAACTGAGGAGATGCTTGCTGCGTGGAAAATGTTCAGCTGATGAAAATGTTATTTCACTACAGCAATTCTTGCTGGCCTACATGAGAGAATTGATTGTGGTGTGTCTGTTGTCTTTTAATAGCAATTGGTGTGATTTCTTAGACTTTTTTCTTAGATTTTTTAGATTTCTTAGATTTTTTTTTTTTCCTTAAACTATGTTGCAACTGTAAACTCTAATAAGGAACGTGGGGAGCTTACCACCATGCAACGCAGAGCTCTGCATAGGATGGGCGATGCCTAAAACTAGGGATCGTGTCAACCTCTTCCGTAGGAGTTCTTCTAATTCACTAGTGAAAGCAGCTGTACCATCAGGGGCTTCGAATCTTGCTAGAGCCTCCCTTAAAGCCTTGCAGTACCAGGTGCTGTACACAAATTGGTTTGGTAGCTCCCTCCAACCAAGTTCTTGCCATCTGTCATTGCAGTGCTCAAACGGGTCTCTTAATCCGGCAGCGTGAACGCTCAAATCTATAGAGAGGCTTATGCAGCCACGCTCCCCTGCTCTGTAGTCCAGGCAAAGATCCAAAAAGAAAAATAAATCTGGGTATCCAGGGTGTAAATCAGGCAGAACTTAAAAGGCACAAACCCACTCTGGCATCTTTTACTTGTATTTGCCATCAAAACCCTTCTGTGGTGTGTGTGGGTTTAGTCCTGTGGTTCCCTTCCAGCTAAAGGCTAAACAACGCCTGGAGCCCGGCTCCCTTCCCGGTGAACGGGAGCCCGCACTACACTAGGTGGCACTGCTTAATACTCACGTTTTCCTCCTGTCTCTGCTCTGTCCCTTCCCTGGATCCGGAGCATCCTATAGCTGCTTTAACCAAAGCTCTGTGGTCGCTGGTGGCAGGTTCAGCTGCAGGGGAGGTATTGGGAGCAGTCATCTATCAAACCAGTAGTAATGATCATCAGAAACCTGTGCTAAGTTCTCTTTAACCTAATAAATGGGCAAAGCAGAGCTTTTCAGAGATTGCACCTTTAAATTAAGACTGAGCTCTGATGTTATCTTTGTCTCTCGCTAGCATCCCCTGTTTCCTCTCTCTCATGACTGGAGTAAAAGGCATTGACAGAGTTGCTGCAGACATCAGCCATTTCACAAAGCAAGAAATCTGAGTGATAATATGGCTGTTAGATACCGATCAATAAATATTGGGGGAGGCCAAACTATGGAGTAAAAAATCTCTTTGCTCTCGTCGATAGCCTATAGATTTGGCAGTAAACAACTGGGTTTCTGATTTCAGAATAGTATTCATCTAATTCTGAAGCTTAATTCTTGCAAGGGAGGTTTGATCAAAATTTAGGAATGCTGTTGACCGATCCTATGTTGTGCCTTTCACTCACTAATACATTGCTGAATACATCTAGGGCGGAGAGCTGGGCGGAGAGGAACCTTATGAAATTCAATAAGGGCAAGTGTAGGGTGCTGCACCTGGGGAGGAATAACCCCCTGCACCAGGACAGGTTGGGAGCTGACCTGCTGGAGAGCAGCTCTGAGGAAAGGGACCTGGGAGTCCTGGTGGACAACAGGATGACCATGAGCCAGCAATGTGCCCTGGTGGCCAAGAAGGCCAATGGCATCCTGGGGTGCATCAAGAAGAGTGTGGCCAGCAGGTGGAGGGAGGTCATCCTCCCCCTCTGCTCTGCCTTGGTGAGGCCCCACCTGGAGTACTGTGTCCAGTTCTGGGCTCCCCAGCTCAAGAGGGACAAGGAATTGCTGGAGAGGGTGCAGCATAGGGCTACTAAGATGATTAAGGGACTGGAACACCTCTCATATGAAGATAGACTAAGGGAATTAGGTCTCTTTAGCCTGGAAAAGAGGCGTCTGAGGGGGGACCTAATTAACACTTATAAATACTTGAAGGGTGGGTGTCAGGAGGATGGGGCCAGGCTCTTTTCAGTGGTGCCCAGTGATAGGACAAGGGGTAACGGGCACAAACTTGAGCATAGGAAGTTCCACCTAAACATGAGGAGGAACTTCTTTCCCTTGAGGGTGGCAGAGCACTGGAACAGGCTGCCCAGGGAGGTGGTGGATCTCCGTCTCTGGAGACATTCAAAACCCGCCTGGACGCGTTCCTGTGTAACCTGCTCTAAGGTGGCCCTGCTCTGGCAGGGGGGTTGGACTAGATGATCTACTAAAGGTCCCTTCCAACCCTAGGATTCTATGATTCTATGATTCTATGATCTAAAACATGAGAGCATGGAGTCCCACCAGTATTTTACGTACTTTTGGAAATACTATGAATGCTTACAAAAGTCAAACATCAAATTTCATGGCTAAGGTATAGCTTTTGCATAACTTCAAATGTGTTGTAAAAGCAGTTATCATTTGAAGTACTGATCTCCTCCAAGAGTAAGGATAGCTAAGTGTTCTTAACCTAAATTAGATATTTTGAAATCAGCTGGACCTAGAATACTTAAAAACTGACTGAAGCTGTCTTAGAACGCCACAAATATTTCAGAAGGAGGGTAAAGTTTTGGAAAAGGGTTAGCTATCAGGAGAAAAAAAAAAAATATGGGAAAAGCAGAGGATGGTGGTAGCTGTAGATTCCCCAGCCTGATGTCAGTTCCTAGAAAGAGCATACAGAAAAAGACTGGTAAGTAATGGGGGCAATCATAAAGAAATAAGTAATGGACTATGCTGGTTCCTCTTGGAGGTGTCAGGCCACCGTATTTTCTCTGGCACTGAAACAGGCCTTTCAGCCAGGGCGAAGCATCAGAAGCATCTTGGCTGTTTTAATGCTGAGCTGTTTGGTCTCTGGCTTACACAAAGGCAGCGGGAGTTGAAGATGAGTTGAGAGGGACTGCAAGTGCACACAAGGGTTACTTTGAATTTGAAAGATCTGGAAAAATGGATTAAAAATACTGGGTGAGATTCAATAAAGATAAATAAGATGCAACGTATTTGTTAGTTGATTATTCCTCCCCAATAGAGGATGAAAAATAGATGGTTGGGTAACATTTTTTCAGAAAAGGGTCTTAGGAGTATACTAAACATAAATCATAACTGTGCTGTTGCCAACACTCCCCCTAAATCTCATAAGAGTGGGCGATACAGACAGAAATATAGATTGCAAGACACATGGAAAGATCTTCTTTCCACCCATCATTGATCAGGCCTCAGCTGCAGCACTGTGGCTGGTTTTGTATATTATACTTTAAGAGCAATGTGGCACACTTGGAGAGCATCCAGAGGAGAATAACATGTTCTACTTAGTAAAGAACATAACCTACAAATAAAAGATTTTTTTAAAGTTATCTAGATTAAGAAAGAAAAATATGGGAATGGGAGAAAAGGAATGATCACAGTTTTCAAGTGCATAGAGACCATTCAGAGAGGAAGGGGCTATCTCTTCAAATATGGTAGACAAGAGCACTGGCTCTAAATTGGTGTAAGGAAGATTGGGGGTTGACATGAGTAAAAGCTTGCAAGTTTTTCCTGCCTTCCTTCCTGCCTGCCTTCCTTCCAAAAGTTAATCCTGCCTTGAAACAGTGAGAGGGACTCGGTAGTCCCTTTCTGCCCTGTTTTTTCTAGTATGATGTTTAATAGTAATTAACACTGCCAATTTCATTTAAAAGATACAATTGTGCAACTCCAGATCCTGGATTTGGTAAGCTAAGAAGGCAGAGGCTCTATTTTGAAGACCTCAACCTTGAATTTTATTGGTGTCCCAACAGCGTTCTCTTTTGTTCTCTCCCTAAAGCCCATCTGAAAAAAAAGAGCATGGATATGGCTACACTTTCAAGACTTCCCCACTGTAATGTTATACATACTTATTTTTTTACGCTCATAGCACAGATTATGAAATAAGATTAAAAGAATAAAACTTCTGGAAATAATTAATAAGTAAATAATAATACTTTAAACAAGTTTTCTATGCTGGGTTTTTTTCCAGTGTCTCCGTAAGTGGTAGATGTAGACCTTCTAGTATGGCTACACATTGGGCCCTACACCAGGTTTATAAGCAAAAGTATAAGTTGAGTTTCTGGAATTCTCCATCCAGGCTTGAGCCTAAACTTAAGAACTGGAGCCCCCCAGGGGAGGTAACGCTGGGTGGGGGAGAAATGGCTCCGTGCAGCTGAGAGGAGGCTGTCAAAGGAAAGTTGGCAATTGTGTGGCTATCCTTGAGAAGAATGAAAATCAGGCTCTTTCTGAAGTCAGAACAACTTGGCTTTCTCAAAAATATAAATTTTGAAATGAATTATTACATTATTGATTACATTAATGAATAATTACATTATTATTACATTATAGAATTACTATATACTTCTCTTACTTTGGTAATATTCCTCCACTGAAAATATTTAGGGACATACAGGCTGAAAAAGGTTGGATAATCCTGCTGTGGACTGCTCGTCATACACTGCATGATGCAGCAAAAGAACTGTGGAGAGGAGTCATTTGATCTAGAAAATTGTGTCAAATCTTTGATTTACACAGAGTATCAGGTTTCCATGAGAAAATTAATTTTGGCAACATTAAAATGCAACAAAAGAAATTCCTACTCCTTAATCATAACACAGCAAAGGAGACAAGGAGATTTCTCATGTTAAGTCTGAAAAAGTTTTCATCCCTTTGTTTTCAGCAAACAAAGAGACTTTATTGTGATTCAGTCTTTTTTCCTGGATAAGATGTTGATTTTTTTTTGAAACGTTAAGTTTCATCAATGTGATTAAACCGAAGAAAAGTTCTATATTAATATATTCATACATCTGAGGGGTTTGCAGATTAGAGATTTAGAGCCTGTTGTAGGAAGCTCATGTTCCATTTTCAAATCTTAGTTCTGTCACTAGCATTGTGGAATTTATGCCCAGCATCAAATGCAGCACTGGGAAGAGTATTTTCTTCTAGGAACATTGTTGTACAGAAGACAGAAGCCTGCTAAACCTCTATTTAAAGTTCAGGTACAAATAAATTTTAACTCTATGTACAGTACATTTTACAGGTGAATTTAATGTCTGTTTCAACTGACATTAAGTGACATTTCACATAATAAATTGAGACATTAACTGGCTTGCATTTGAAGATGGTAGGAATGTACACTTGAAAGGAAAATATTCCAAGGAAATAATGTTTCCCTAAAAAGAGTATTTTTGAAAGGAAAATATTTTGCCTTTCATGCCAGTGTCCTCGATTTCTATATAAAAAGGCGACTGCACTATGGCTAACGAGGCTGGAGTGGGCATGGCATGGGTGTTTCAGCTAGGTGTTTCCTTTCCTCTCCTTACCCTGCCCCTTGCTCTTTGGGGTCCCTTGGTCTCTGGGGCTCCCTCACACAGGTGCCCCAACTCAATGTCAGTCACATAAGGGTAGCCCCGAGCCTGGAGAAGGCTTGGACTAGATGACAGGGCAGCTAGATGATGGTCACTGCAATGCTGAAGAGCCCTTGAGAATATAACCCCCTTGTTTATCTCAATCCTGTTAGATGTTTACCTACTTAAATACATCTTGAAAATCTCTCTCTAAATGACCTACAGGTGAAAATTCCATTGGAAATCAATAACAATTTTTTTTCCTAAGTGATCAATGTACGTTTTAAAATCCTACCCATAGCTTTAGCTAGAAGATACAAGAAGATAACATTTGCTTGCCTGAGTTTCTTATAGCCTGTATTTGTTATTATGAATAATAACGTTTTTGCAGAGTTCCTGCCATCCAAACTCACCAAGTTAACTGTGCTGAAGAAGGAATGCTCTTTTGTTTGAAACTCAGTGGAAACAAACTTAGAGACTTTGGTTTTTTGGTTTGTTTTTTTTTTTCTTCTTGGTGTTACTGCACTTCTACAAAAGGGACTAGTTAAAGGACCACCTCCTGCTTATCCAGCAAAATGCTCATTCCTGACTCCATGGAAGCTGCTATGCAGCAATGAAGCACCATCAGAGGGGAAGCACTAAATGCTGAGGTGCTGCAAATAGGAAATGCTTCTTCCCAGCACCCCAAATTGATTTTTGTCATATACAATCATAACGCAAGTGGGATATTGAAAATTTGTGATTCAATAATTTGAGCTCCCCTCTAAATTGGCATAAATAATGTGAAACACTTTTCCTGACACCTAATGATGAAGATATTGCTGATTTTCAGTGCAAAGTTACATCTGTTTTATTTCCAATAATGCACAGAGTTAACTTTAATTATTTCACTTTGTGGCTAATAAATGATCTTGGCTCAGTAATGAGGTCTTCTTATTCCTGTGCATTTCACATAAGCAGCAGGGATCACATGTTCATATAGAAAATAAGTTTTAAAGGTCTTCTACTTAAAAGAATTTCATGAAAGCTGCTCATAAAAGCCACCATTTTGTAGAGTATTTCCTACGTGAAGCCCTTACTACTTCTAGCTTTCTCTGAGTTCTCTCATTTACTTGGATATTTTTCATACTGAAAAGTAGTGCTTTCTGCCTTTATTTTTTGGCCACAGGTCCATCAATAAACACCTATATGAAATCAGCGTGGCTTGATTTTATTTTTTTTCCCTTTCTCTCTTCCCTTATTCACTTACAAAAATTACTTTTGAGAAAGTGTAAACTCAAAATTCAAAGGTCAGTTAACAAAAGGAGTTATTTTTTTAAATGACAAAGCCACAAAGTGCGAAGCTAGCTATCTTTATAAATGAGGATGCTCTACATTGTAGAGCCAATGCAAGCCTTGTTCTGCAGACCTTCCTTCCATACTTACTGAAAATTAAAAAGAAAGGAGTTAAAGCAGGATTTCACAACTGTCTCCTAAAGGAGATCAACTTACAATGTGAAAAGGGACTAGTATCTTATTTTAAAAAATGTGCAGCCTCAGTCATGATCTGTGTCTTGTTTCTGTGCTGGCTATTCAGAGAGCATGGCAAGAGGGTAGTGGTCTTGGCTAGATACATTCACAAACCCCAAACCATGCACTAAATGAAAACTAGGCGTAACAAATGCTTTTCAGGCACTTGCTGCCAGGGGCTGCACATTTCCTAAAATCCTGCCTCCAAATGTGTTATTGTATACAAATGGTTGGCATGCATACGCGTAACAGTGCAGATGGTTTTGGTGGTCTTAATGGTGCTTTTTTTCCCCCAATTTTCTCCCTTTATTTCTGTATGCATACGGATGTGGATGCGGAGGAGAGAAGGAGGCGGAACCCGTAATGAGGGTCTCATGTTTGTTAACTGTGGAAATAGCATTCTCCTCAATGTTTTCTTCCTTTCAGAAGCTCATATTTGCTATTTTAAGTGTCCTAGCAGCTTGCACAGCATAGAAAAATGGCATAGAAAAGCCAGGCTGGGCCACGCTACCTCAGCGTGAGAAGCAGGCGCTGCCACGTGGGAGCCACCACCGAGACCAGCAGTGAGGTGGCCTGAGGGACCGCTCGTCCCCAAGCCCTCTTTGCACAGCTGGCAACACGCTCTGGGCTGGCTCCGGCCCTAGGTATTTTCTTCCTAAAGGAAAGAACAGGCTCTGTTAAGAAGAAAAAGCTTCAAACCTCGGTAACACCTCTGATTGTGCAACAAAACCTGCATAATTCTAGCAAACAAATGAGCAATAAATTCACTGTTCTGCAATTCATTGAGACCGTGTCCTGGTGTGTTTGTCATTGCTCTTTGGTGGGTGGGGTCTTAGTTTTTGTTCGCAGCATCTCTGGTTGTGCAGACGGCAAGCAGTCTGCTGTGAAGGGGGGAAAACATACATTTGCCATGAGCAAATTACAAACCAAATTTAAAAAGATGATGATAATATGGTTTCAACTGCTAACATGCCAACATGCTGCTTCCATGCGTGCTGCATATATGTGCAGTATCTCCAGGAAACTCCATATAGTGGAAGAGGGCAACTTGCTGAAAGTGATATTTGACGTACCAAAGCCAATAAAGTACCGCTGGCCATCGCGTCTCATCTCACACAGCGTGGCTGCTTTCACTCCTCGCCATTAAATGCAGCAAATTTAACCAAACATGGCACTTTTGTAGGGGAAGAGGGACTATGGTTGAGTCTGTTTATGGATCAGACCTTCCCCAGTCACATTTTATGTTCAAACCTTTTTGGAATTGAAATCACTGGATTCCTCCTGGCTAACTGGTGCTGTTAGTAGCGCTGAAGTGGTTTCCTGTTTGGTGAAATGGAGAGGGTGAGACAAAAAAAAGGATGCTGGCTGTAAACTATAACACGCTTTGCAAATGTCCATCTTAGCTTCTCAAAGGCCTGAGCTTGATTTGTGTATCAGCCTGAGAGGTAGGTAAATACTCATTTTACAGGCAGGGAAATTAGGGTTATGCAAGTACTGAAGCGTTAATAGAAGTAACCTCTCCAGTCCTTCTACTAATCCATCAGAGCTACAACTAGCATCCAGAGCGTTTCCATTCTCAACTTGGTTTTTAGCTGCAATTTTCATACCTGTTTTAAAAATGTTTACATGTCTGTCGTCCCCTTGGACCAAAAATTACATGTGACCAGAAAAATAAAGATGAAGCAAAACACTGAGAACTTGAGTCCTGGGGATTTCAAATGTGATTCTTTTGAATATTTTGACATGTTATATAATAGGTACAAAACCGAGTAACACCTTTCTAGTCTTCCCTAGCCCTATAAAACAAAAAAAGGGACTATATCATAAAATTCACGTTCCACACCTTTAAGGCCTTAGCAGGACCTTTTGCCTGTTGAACTGGCCTCAGCCAGGTATTTCTCATGGTCTGTCCTTCCCTTAGTGCTCAGAACATGACCCTCGTTGTGCTGAAGAGAGTTGCACACACACAAAACACCAGCAGTTTGCTCAGCAAGTTGCGAACACCTCCACGTATCTGCTGAGACAAATCCGAGCCATTAAGAAGCGCTTCACTGAAGCACTTCAACTGATGCAATAGCTCTCTGCACTAAAATTATAGGGACTAAACTTCATGAAGCAAATGAAATCAAACTAATTAACCAAACAAGAAGGGCCCAACCTGAGATTTTTCTCTGCACTAGGTTTTCAAACTACTCTTAAGTACTGTGCAATGTGTATCTGCTAGACCTTCCGGTGTTTATAGATGATCGTATCGGAGAAAACTACTCACAAAGCTACTACCAGCCCAATTCACTGTGGGTATCCCCAGCCTCAAGCTTCAAGGTGGTGATTTAAGAAGCTTTTAAACTTAATTGACTATTAACATGTCCACAAAGTTTTAAACCACGTGCATAAGGATGGGCAATGAGAAATCTTATGCTGCTTTTGAACTTCCTGAATTGGTTTAAAACCTACATGCACAGGAAAAAAAGCAAGAAAAAAAAAATATGTTCTGCAGGACATCTGACCAACTTGTGCTTGTGAAGCCCAGGAAAATCACCTGGCTCACTAACAAAGTCACTGACTGTGTGTAGATAATTCTGGTTTAAAAAAAAAAAAAAAAAGATAGAAAATATCACAACCTGCAATCTGTCAAGGATGGCCCCAGAACAAGCTTCTTTTCATTTAGCCCAGGAGTACTCGTCTTTAGGATATCTCTTATCAGAGAAGCCTTTTTACAGGAACTCAAAAGCAATAGCATTTTCTACAAGCAGTATCCCACTGTGTCACAGCTTCTGCATGCTTGATTGTAGTGTAGGCGGGAACTCCTACCTGCAATAAACAAAAAGCAATAAATGTCCACCCATGAACTGTAGTCATGATTTCACCTCTCCCCGGGGAACATTCCCTCTCAATACCAAATCATCAAAGTGAAATAGAAAATAACTTCATAGCTCTGGGCTCTTCTGTTCGCTAGGGCTCAAATGAGGCCAGCGTTTGAGAGGGAGTAAGCAGTCAAGAATAATTTAGTAGCAAATCTGGCATAGGTTACACTTCCAGTGTGCCTGAAGTCTCTGGTGTGGCAATTCTCAGACAAAATTTTTCATAGTCAGTGTTCTCTGAGGAACGATGGTCTCACCTGGCAGTTACAGCAGGCAATTAATGCTACATAAACTTTTTTTCAAAAGAACCTTGTAAAACAACTGTATTCCCTAGGAATAGAGTGGTGAGGAAAAAAGTTTCAGTGATGGTTTACCCCACTCCTGTGATTATTCTTATGGTGAAAATGATTGCCTGACATACAGATAGGTATGGGTACCTCTTCTCCCTGTGGGTAGTAACCTGCTGGTATTCATAAGAAGAATTCAGGAAGCAAATATTCCAGTCTTTCTTCTCTTCCACTGCAGCTGGAATGCACATAGATTTATACTAGAGCAAATATGAAATTTTTAGTACTTCAACCTTTTATCCAAGGCAGAAGTACCTTTTTATCCTTTTAATCCTTGAGCTTTTTATCTAAGGATCTCATAACACACATCAAGTCTATCTCCAGATGCGACTTGAAACTTGTGATTTATCCACTATTTCAGAAATGGAAAAGCAGAAAAAGCATAGAAGGAGAAAAAAACCTGCCTGTCATCGCTACTTGAGCCCGTAGGACATTACAAAAGAGACTTCAAACTCCATGAGACTCGTTTCCACTTGAAGCAGCACTTCCTTTGTAGTAGCATAAAGTTTAACACCAGAAGTGTTGTGGTTGAGTAGGCCAACCCCTGGTAGGTCAGAGGACATGAACTATTACCCAGTAAGCCCATATTGCACAAAATAACTGAAGTTTAACTGGACTTTATCTTCTAGACAAGACTCAAAGAGGTGCCCGATCCACCATGCCCCTTAGCTCTTTCTTCGAATAGTTAATTTTCTGCAGCATTAAAAACATGCCTGGTTTTGGTTTTACCTGTCTTTGACTTCCCTTGTTCCATCAGCCTCACTCCTTCTCCTGCATTCTCAGCTCGGGTTTGTGTTCCTCCTCTGTGAAGGCACTTTACCAAGCCACTTCTTGATCTTCTCTTCGCTGAGCTAAGCAGACTGAGTTCTCAAAGCCTCTCGCTGCAAGTCATGTCCTTCAGCCTTCAAAGCATTTGTCTTTGTCCTTTTCAGTTCTGAACTTCTCCTGGTTGTTTCCTGCATTTTCTTTTTTAAAGCACCAGCAGCAGAATGACATGTACTATTGGGGCCCCAATGCCCCATTTAGTGGTAAAATCCTTTCTCCTCACAAGCTGCCAGCTCATACATGGTGCCCATCATCAAGGCAGGGCCCTGGGAGCTCCTGCTACCTTCCCTGTTTCTTAGGACCCTCGTATCTTCTTCCATGCTGTTGTTCCCCAAGATGTGACCATCCATTCTGTAGGTGTGACCACCACTCCTTTGCCCTTGCTATGTAACTTATATTTGGCTGCATTTTAATGCATGTGGTGCGAAGAGCTACAGAAAATGAAGTAAGTCTCTATAAAACTTCTAACTCAATGAAGAAAATTTAAAGCCTAATTTTAAGAAATGAAAAGCATTCTCCAGTCTCTTGAGTTTATTTGCTCTAAATATCAAATAAACTATAAAAATCTCTCATTTTTTACTTTCAGGATATTGGATTTGTATTCTTCAACTCAGAGAATAATATTCTAGTTTGTGATAAGGTTGGAAAAAAGAGCAAGCAAATTACAGAATTTAGTGTTAAGGCACCAAACAAAAAGCGAAAAATATACCTGAAGAGAATTAACAACATTAATAAGTGAACAACAGACAATAGAATAATTACTCTTTCAGTACAAAAGGGTCCCTATTGGGACTGAATCCCTTTGAGGAGGGAAGAGAAAAAAGGCTACATGCTGTAAGCAGGAAAGTAACCAGCAGCACAATCATCGCTAGAATCTGATCTTGATAATCTACCCTTATGTAGAAATCTTGTCCCCATACAGAAAAGACATGACTGCAAATTAGTAAAACAATTATAGTCAAAGGCTACTTGTACTTCAGGATAATACTTGGTGAAAATCTTTGCCCTCTGAGACAGCATGTGTGTTGAATTCCAGGTAAAATTCCCAATGCAATTGATCAAAAAGACCTTTGTCTTCAGCAAATGTGCATCTGATCAGTATCTGATAAATCTAAGTCAGATCAATGGTTTCCCTGGTAAAGGCCAGAAATTAAAGGAGAGCACTGCTTCCTAAGAAGGTGATCAACAGGGCTTGGGCAAAGCACCGAGATCCCGGTACTTCATGTAAATCTAAACAGTCCCTGTGTTTGCACAGAGCTCGGTTGAAGTCACTGTGCTCACACACTCAGCTTATCTCAGGAGTCTCACCTGAATGGTTTAAGGGAAAGCAGCCTGCCATGCGCACAAAGACTTCCAGTAATGCAGGGAGTTGAAAGAAATGGGGGAAAAAAGAAGACCCGGATCCTACAAACACTGTGCACCCATCCATAGCTGTGAATACGTAAGTTGCCCCATTGCCTTCATGGGGTTGTTGACTACTAGGTTGACTGGCAAGACCGGAGCCTGGCATTGTAAAACCCCCAGGGTGAAGGGATCAAAAAAGTCTGAGCACCTGGTCTGAGAGACTCTTAGGACACTAAAACAAATCAATTAATAATTAATCTATTCTGTACAATGAAACTACAAGCTAAATACTGTGCCTGCAACAAGTTGCGCTGTAGTCTCTCTGGCCTATGCTCAGTGCAGGTGAGGAGCAATGCCACCATATACAGCCTTCTTGGACAAGGGCTTGATGCTCGCTTGATCAGCCATGTGTGTCCCAGGTCAGAAAAGAAATCCTGACTATCTTCTTCCTGTGTAAGGAGAAGGGATAGCGTAGGACACAGAGAGGGCTTTGGTACATCCCTGTCATCCCGCACAGCCCCAGCCTGCTGAACTGGACATCAAGATTGAAGTAGCTGCACTGACGACCCTGGACCATCTAAATGCAAATTTCTCATTCTGAAAAAAATACTCACCCTCCAAGCCAACTGATAAAACTGGAGGAGTGGAAGCGGCTTCAGCCCACAGAGAATCAATCCCAGTTACAAAAAGGCTCCAGTAAATGGCTGCTGAGTCCATCACATTGCACACTGGTAAAAGTAACTTGAGTTTCTTATCCTATCCAAGTGCCTTCATTTTATGTCTCTGCTAATTCCTTAGCCTGCAAATTCCCGGAACCAGAAATGTCCTAACAGGCTTTTCTGCCCATCATGAAATGCACTTATTACCTCTGCTTACTGGGAAAGTAATTTGGTCTTCTGATTTTCAGCAGTGATTTCTGCGTGAAGCATGGCGACTCTTAGCAGAAACTCTCAGGGGTTTTTTGTATGCTAAAAGTTAATCAGTGATTCCCTTCTTCAAGTCAGGACATTATTCTTCTACTTGGATTAAATCTCTTTTTTTTTTTTTTTCTTAACTAATGTAAAAAATAGTTTTATATTATTTGAATCGAAATTGTACTAACTAGAAATATTTTGAGCCTGGTTTTATGATTGAGACATAGTCCCACATAGTGGACTGCAAAGAAAAATGTTGTGGGCTGGGACTCTGTCCAGTATATGGAGCAGATCCTCCAGTCTGGTCATGGTGCTCTGTGTTATAATAATGCAAAGCAACTGTGAAGTGTGTATAACTAATCATACGAAGAGTCCTCAGCCCTGGAGAATCTCCGGGAGCTCTGAGGCTGCTGTCGGATTCATGCTAATCTGTACCTGCTGCCTGATGTGAGGCACTGCTGCGAAAATACAGAAATTCCCAGTTTGAACCATGGCTGGTGTAACTGCAGTCATTTTATGGCCATGGGCAGAATGGCATCAGCTGGACATGGTTCTACTAAAGGGCACAAGGTGGAGGATTGAGGCGGGTTCTGAGGGTGCAAAGAGCTCTGGCTAGTGCCTCCTGCACTGCTTTTTCTTGACACAAGAACAGAGTGTCTGTCCATGAAGTTAAGCTTTTTCAGTTCATTTTGATATTTGAAGCTGAAATCTATTCTCAGGTCAAGTTCACCTTTCACAGATGACATTCCACTGGAACCTTCCTGGGGTTTCTCCTGGTGAATCACGGTCCCAAGGATCACTAACATGCCTAGAAAATCAGTTTTCCAAAGGCTCTGATCTAAAGCCTATTTTTCAGGTGGAATCAAGAGAAACCAGTGGAAACATTTCAACTGGAACAGAAACCAGAAGTCTCTCTTGCTCGAAGATGTTCAAAAGGAGCCGAATTGTTGGCGTCCTGACAATTCCCACATCACATAGACAGGAAAAGCGCTATCAGTGCAGGCCGCCTTCTGGATCCGGTTCAGGGTCTTTCCCACCCTTCCACCTGCACTGCTGACAGCAGCACCGATTGATGCAGCTCAGCCACTGCCGATGCTCCAGAAACATTCCAGTTTAAAGCAGAGCCATGTTACATAATAGCAGGGAAAGCCGCAGCAGTGGTTTAATAAAGGTACTCCTAACATGCTGGATGGGCTGTTAGTTATCCCAGGGCAGCAGCGTGGTGCAGCTCCAGCTGCCCCCGACAGCTCTGCTCCCCCTAGAAACTCCGGGGCTGGCAGCTCAGGAATGAGAGCGGCAGGAGCTGGAGGCAGCTTTCCTGGCAGCTGGCCTGCCTTCGCAGAGCTCCCACCCAGACCCTGCTGGTGCACGGGAGCTTGCCGAACAACATGTGAAAGCCCAGGGCAAGAGGCAAAACAAATTTCTCTTCTCTTTGGGAGAAAACAGAGCGCTGGGCGGTAATTAAATTTGCCAGGCGCAGCTGCGGTGTGACGGTGCAGATGAGAAGATGCAGATATGTATTCGAGGGCAAAGTACTTTCACGTCGAAGCGCTGGAAGCGTTCTTTGACAAACAGTGGCATTAACAAGACTGTCTTAGTCCTGCCTAGTCCAAAAGGTAGTATTTATGCAGTATAGCTTAGAAGGTTTGGTTTTCTTTTTTACACTAAAAGAAGGACGCAATTTTTAACACTAATAGAAATACTAACATCACATCTCTCTGGACCTGAAGTAACAGAGATCTTGTTTTCTTAACTCAGAAAAAATACAGAACAAAGCATAGCTGAAGTAAATAGAGGGACTATGGGCTCCCACTTATTTTAAAGGATTTCAATTCAGACCCCTTATGACTAGGCCCCACTGATCTCAATGGAAGTTATTTGTCCCTAAGAACAAGCAAACCCTGATTTTCACATGATTATTCCCTTTAAATGCATTCCCTCAGCTTCCCAGGGAATGGAGGTGGGCAGGGTCCAGAGTATGCCTTTGAAGTCATGGGTATTTTATTTGGTATACTGCAGTATTGCGTTACTACGTGGCCACAGAGCAGCAGGCAGTTCATTTTGGATCATGCCTACAATCACCTGGGAAACATCCTTTTATTGTTGTAAAAGGATCATGATCCAAGTCCCTGGGCTGATCAGAGCAAACAGCTAGTGAATACATGTATAACCTCCCCTGATTATCATGCAGCTGTACTGTGCAGTAGCTTTCCTCCATTTACTTTGTCATTACCTGTCTAATGTTCCTCTGCCTCTCGCCTTTTAAAAAGGAAATCTTCTTGACCTCAACCAGTGTTTTTTCAAACTCCTTCCTTCCCCACCCCTACCAAGTTCCTGCTTCTCCAACAGCCTTTAATGCTCCTTCACTATGGCAGATTGCCCTTCATCGCCTGCTGTCACTCTCCCACCCTGTCTCCTTATGTTAGGACATCTTCTGTGTCAACATACCAAGCTAATCTTTAATACTGACATCTTATATTCAGGCTAGTAGGGTTAAGCGAGAGCAAGTATTTGCTTTCAGAGGGTAGCCAGGGATGCCGGGATATTTACTGCCTTCCCATGATTTGATGCAACAAAGTTTTACGTTAGGCTTTGCTCTTTGACTTTTGCTTTTTGTTGTAAAAAATAATGTGTGACAAGAAGAGGGACGGGGAGGAAAAGAGAGAGAGTTACCAGAAAGTGTCTGGTTTGTTTGTTTTTTTCCTGAGGTAGCATTTACTACTTGGGATCTCTACTTTCGTATGAACTGTAACGCAGCCATCGCAGGGAACAGCAGATACAGTTGGTGGACTGGCACTTTCTCACATTAGTCAAAGGCAAAACAAACGTCTCCATTAAGACAGAGAAAAGTTGTCTGCTTGTGTCTTGCATCCTAACACTACCTCCACTGCAGCAAACATCAAACTTTTGGAAACTTTGCATTGCACTGTGGAGGCTGTGCTGTTGGTAGAGACAATGGTTTCCTTCTGCTGCGGAAGCTTTCAGCAGCTAGAAGGGAGCTATGTGGGGTTTTGGATAAAGAGTCCTTATAATCTTGAAGGGTATTGTGTGTGTAATCGTGGAAGGCTTTAAAAAACAAATATATTTGGTGCTTGTTCTGTGGCACATGCCTGGAGGGCCCTTCTGTAAATACGAATATTGCCCTGGACACATCCAAAAGCAGTTAAGAAGACATTCAAGAGGTATTACAGTATCACTCAGAAAGGGTACGGGGGCACCTGGGCTCACCTTTTAACCATTTCACAGTTTCAGATCACCACAGCTCAGACAGGTTCAAGACTCCCCACCACAAACACACCTCAGCTTGGCGTTAATGAGCGCTTCTTCACTGATTTTGCCAGTGTAAGATGGAAAGGGAATGGCTCTCCCGGATGCTGGAAGTGTGCACAGCTGTAGACAGCACACAGATTTGCAGGGTGTATGCTGTCCTCCATGCTACTGTACAACAGAGCTTCTGCTCTTGCACTGAAGTATCTGGACAGGTAGCTTCTGACAGGGAAGATGAAAAAATTCAAGCCTATATATGCTAGAAGTTACCAATAGCTGAACTGTACTTTGGCCATAGTAAGCCTAAACTTGAAAGTGTCAATGAAGAACTTTTCTTCTTTGCTGTCAACATAGAATCACAGAATCATTCAGGTTGGAAAAGACCCTTGGGATCATCAAGTCCAACCATCAACCCCACTCTACAAAGTTCTCCCCACCCTTTCCGGCATTCATTCACAAGGCACGAGGGCAGAAGAGCCCCAGCTCAGGCAAGGAGGTTTTGTGCTTACTGCCAACTCCAACTTCAGATTTATAACCTCATTCTTCAGCACAAGCCAAACTGAGTTTCACCCTTTTCAATATCCCAAACTTTTCAGCATCTCAAAGTAGCTATAACCTATTAGAAAAGCAAACATCAGCTTATATTATCCACCATTTACCCTAGCTCAAAGCCCCTAGTTACCCAGAAGTGAGCTCTCTCTTCCACTGAACTTGTCGTTAATCTCCCGGTCCCCTTTTAGAGCCCACCAAGTCCCCTGCAGCTGAGCTGGTGTACTCAGCCCACAGCCAAGGACAGCTGGGAACTTTAATGGTGTTTCTCACGTCCTCGAGCTCCCTCGCTGGCACGGTGGGATCCCCCAGCCTCTCACACCACTCCTGCTTGTGCCAGAACCACTCTTTAGCTTAACTTAAATAGCCCTTTTCCCTTCCTGCTACTAACTCTTCTGAATTACACATGAAGAGCAATCATATAAGCTCTACAGTCTTTTGCTGAGCTAATTAGTCTTGTGCGTATTGCCTCACAGGGTAGTGGCTGCCCCCAGCCATCACCTTTGCCTCCACTCCAGGCTGGCCTTGTCTTTCCTACAGAGAGTGACTGGTATAAAGCATTCAGGATGAGATGTCTCCAGAGATTTCTGTCATAGTATTAAGTCTTGCTGTCTGTAGGAAGTACCTTGCCTAATAGATTTTGTGGTCACCTATTTTTCTTCACAGCCAGCACATCTCAGTGGCTCATTGTCACCTTGTGACTAATAAAACCAAGACTTACTCCTCCTCTGTCATTCACAGCTGATGAACTCAAAGAAATTTCCATGATTAATCCCAAAATGCAGAGACTATTACTTTGCTGTTAGATAAATTTCCATTTCTACCCCACTGGTATTCATGCTCATGCTTTTTGCCTTCACATAATATTCCAGCCCTGGCTCTGTTGGCAGTGCCTCCCAGTATGGTGTCAACAGTGTGCTGCTTTACCCAGCACCTACCACTTCTGCCACTAAAGCAGAATAAGGGTGGCTTTAAGTCTGATCCCAGAGCAACTCTGTCATTAATTTCCTTCCTTGCTGATAGTTTCTCCTCCAAGAGCATGCGCAGCCATCACAGCCTCTGGAGCCAGAAGAAACAACTGGTCCAACAACTGTGAACCTCCTTCCTCTTGTACACAAAAGCATGAACACAACTTCTTCTATGGGTGAAAAAAAATTGGCAAGTTCCAGACCAGGTGCCCAATCCTCCCCAGCTGGACCCCGTTACCAGCACTCTGGTAATGGGAGCATGGAGGACTCTGCCTGCCATGGTCAGACCCTGTGGGCCTGTGTCCTGTCTGTGGTTGCCCTCATCTCACAGGTTGTTCCCCACCACGGAGCCATCCCCAACCCTGTGTTATTTCAAGGTTGACATGATGACAAAAGCCACTTAAGGATGGCAGCTAATAAGACATCTGCTTTCCCCTAGCTAGTGCGAGGGGAGGCTTGCAAGGCAGCCGTCAGACGCCGGTGGGTAATAGGACACGTTGCCTTCGGACTCTGGGTCACTGCTTGCCCTCTGATCCTTCTCAAGAGTGACCATAACTGGTTCTCCGGCTGTAAATCACTAACCCAGGAAAACGAGTTGATGCTTTTGCTTTAAGTCCTGCTGACAACTGTCTATACCAAAATTAGCCAAAGCAGGGAAGACAGACAGGAGCGAGCTGCCTTCTCAGCCCATCATGGAGGTCCGGCAGGCCAGAGGCAAGGCAGCTGGTGGGGCCAGTGGCCGGGCAGGCTCACTGGCTGCAGACCTCCAGCACTGCCAGTTCCACAGGCACGAACCATATCTTGATATAAATAAAAATAGCAATAAAGCAAGGTGAAATTGCGCAGGGTTTAGCTTTCCCGTTGTTTTCTGGAGTGCTGCTAAATCAGAGCCCATTTAATACAGCATACTGGGAGTAGGGGCGGGGGGGCTAAAGAAAGGAAACTGTAGGATAAAATACAGCAGTTTTCAGGGGCCTTGGAGTCGCAGCATAAAGTGATGGTTCACTGTTCATCTGCAATGTATGCAATCAGCTTTGTGCTGATTTGGGCTGCTTTGTGATGTGTCTGCACATATATCATGCCGAAAATGCCAGCCAGCTGTGCTACATTTGCAATACCAGACATTATCTAGTTCATTTTTACTTTTCCCCTGTATCTTAAGATAAGGCATAGGTAAGATTTAAGTCAGCAGGAGCTTTATTAACTAGTGCTGTTAATCAATGAAACGTGCAATGTTACCAGCTGGTCAACATTAGCCATTTTCACTACATATAATTATCAATAACTTTCTCATTTTCAGATTACCACAATTACCATATTATGCATATAGATCACTGTATTTTTTTGAAGTCTTTATGGATGTCAAAATGTAACCAGAACTTAATCCCAGTAAAAGGGCATATTGAAGACCTCCATTTGTGGTGATTAAATCATACATTAACCCAAGAGAACAGAAGGTCTGACATCTCTACCAGGTAGCTAATGATTATGCTTCCTATTGTCTTCCAATATTATCTTGAAAATGGCCATGTCAGGAGGCCTAGAATTCTCTTAGAGCACCTTATGCTTTTTTATTTTCAAGTGTCCAGTTGCAGTGTATGATCAGAGAGAGACCGAAATATCAATTAGATGAATGATCTATTAGATGTAAAAAAAAAATGAGGGCCAAAATCTGCATTGTTTTACACAGTTCTCAGTCAGGCTGGAGAAGTTATTTCAGAGTAAAGCAGGAGCAAGCAGACTGAAATATCCCACAAATAGGAGAAAGATATTTATTTCAGGGTGGTATCCCATGGGCTTTGGTGGGAAGAGCATGGGAAGAGCACTGGAACAGCCACTCAGGCTTCCCCCTGGTCCCTGCCCCAGCGGGGGTCACAGCAGATGCCCCATGAGGGACATCAGCAAGGGGCAAACACTCCCTTAGTGACCAGCAAAATGAGGTCTCCGGAAAAAAGGCATCTGCAGTCAATCTATACATGAATGTTATTCGGTCTTACTGACAATACAGGAAAAGGTGTTTGGGTTTTTTTTGTCCACACCTGATTCGGTGTAATGGCTGTTCTTGTTTGGGCGCTTGGCATCTGCCTGTGCCTGCCCGTGCCGTAACCCAGCTCCTCAGGGCTTTATCCTGACAACACGCTTAAGCACGGGCTTCACCAGTCAGGGTGATGGTAAATAGATGCTGAGGGCTCAAAAACTTGGGTCTTAAGGCGTTGCCCACCAGCCAAGCTGTTTACAGGGAAACTGGGAGAATCTTGTGTTTCCCACCTGAGTAAGGCTATTTGTAAGAACGAGCAGAAATGGTGTTTTTAAGATTTCATGCCTGGGAATTTTGCTCTTGGGAATCAACCTGTCTTCTTAAACCAGGGTAGTTTTTTAGCCCATAGCTCCGATACATATTATTTTTTGTGAGACACTCTTTGGAGGGGGTTAGCCGCTGGCTGCCCTGGACACAGCAAGGTCCTGCTGGGGTGTGGGAGAGCGGCAGGAGCCCATCTCACCCCAGGAGGATGCTCATGGCATGAAATACAGCCATTAGAGAGGCTGGGGGAGATGGGGAGTGCAGGGTCTGGAGGATCTGCAATGGAGTGCAGTGGTGCTGGGCAGCCATGGGCACGGCCAAAGCACGGAGAAGGCAGGGGAAACAGCATTGGGGCAAGTGTTACCTTGGGACCCAGCTGCTTCCCTTCCTCCCTGTTCAGCTAATTTTACATATAACGTGGGAATGAGGATAACGGGGAGCTGCAGATGCTGCCCAGCCTCAAATGTCTTCTCTTCAGCCTGAGCAGCCTGCCCTAATTTCACCCGGACCCATCTGTACCCACTGCCTTGCGCACAGACGGGCATGAGCGGTATGACATTGCACATCTATTACCTAGGAACATCTATTCCATACCTGCCTGGAAAATGAAGTTATGCGAATTCGTAAGTAGGTGCACTTGCTCTGAAATAAGAGCGTCTACTCAGGAAATCAATTGAAGGTAGTTAATTGGGGGTAACTCCCAGCACAGCAAAGCCCTTAGTATAGGAGTGGGAATGAAGCTAACTGCTGTGCTACGGCTTCTGGCTCCTCTACGGAGAGCGTGCGAGAATTTGTCCTCGGGCTCCCAGGGAAGAGCAGACGCCAGCACATCACCGCGGCACATCTTTGGCTCGGCCACTTCTACAGAATTTAAGCTGTTGTTTCACCAAAGTGCTCAAAAAAATGGATACAGTCTGATAAAGTGATGATTAATCTTCATTATACTCCTCTGTGATCATCACAGCGAAGAGCTGCACTTGTGTGTCTGCTTATCATCTCTTCTGAAAATTTTACTGGTGAAGAAAGACTTGATTAGGGATTAGATTTTGTCATCAAATCCCATTTTTGTTCACACGCAGCAAAAAGGGAGGAGTAACTTTTGAGGGGAAAGGGAAGTAAAAGGAAAGCCCAATTGCTGGGCAGTTATCTCTGACATTCATATAATGTAGTATATGTCCCAATGTGACATTCACGTGAGAGAAAAAGAAAAGCATAGATTGAGAAAGGTTACAGGAGTTCTTCAGGCATGAAGTCATCTCCAGGCAGCAGAGTCGCTGCACCATTTAACCCATTTGATGCTGACACTTCTTTAATACCCAGCTTTAATTTTCCTTTCTAACAATAGCATTAAACCAGGAAATTTGGCCAGCTGCTGGGTTTAGGAGAAATATTTGCAGCCACTGCCCTTGCCAGCCTGTCTTCCAGGGAGGAGAAGGGCACTGCACTGAGGAGGTGGGCATTGCCATGGGGAACTTTGTGTCTCGTTTGCTGGGAAAGCCCGGCTGATACTCACAAGGGGCTGCTTTATCTCATCCCTGGGCATGACTTTCTGTGGGACTGGGAGGTCAGAGAGATGGACATAGGATGCAGATGCCGGCAGAAATGGCAGGGTGAGGACCACCACTTGAACTCTGTTCCACTTTTACCTCCATGAAGAAATCCAAAGCCTTCCCTTTAAACTGAAAGAGAGTAGATTTAGATTAGGTATTAGGATGAAAATCTTTACTGTGAAGGTGGTGAGACACTGGAACAGGTTGCTCAGGGAAGCTGTGGATGCCCCATCCCTGGCAGTGTTCAAGGCCAGGCTGGATGGGGCTTTGAGCAGCCTGGTCTGGTGGGAGGTGGCCCTGCCCAGGGCAGGGGGGTTGGATCTTTAAGGTCACTTGCAGCTCTTACCATTCTATGATTCTATTTCAGTAGCAATCACTTTGCTTTCTGTTCATCTCTGGTTTCTAAGCACTGTGATTGACTCAGAGCATGTCTTCAGGTTCCTTTTATGTCTACAGGCATGGCATCTAGAATATTCTTTCCATTCAGCTTAAGGCACGTCAACCTGCAAATAGCTGTGCAGAGATCCTCACAGTCCCTAGGTCTGGCAGACCGTGCACAGCCAAGGTTTATGAAGATGGGAGTCCAGATACAGAAATGTAAGCAAAGAGCTGTGGAAGAACTGGTATTATATTGGTAGAAATCACGGCAGAGAGGTGGAGGCCTCTCTGTTTCCCTACCCTTCCAGTGCTGTCTAACTTGCCTGAGGTGGCTAGGGGCATCAGATGATCCCACTTCGTGGCTTGCTGTGAAAAACAGCTGTTTTTTAGAAAATCCAACACTCCTGAGCAAAGGTGGCCATGTAGCAGTGCTGGAGCCACTCCTGCTGTTTCTGGGCATCGGTGTGAACTTACCAAGGGCACAAAAGGTCTGGGAAAGGAGCTGCCTCCTCTTTGGACTCCTAGGTATAGTCTGCTGTGTAATACTTGCAGAAGAAATTGTCTCTGTCACAACATCTAAAAGACACGTGAGAACACTAGCATCTTCCAGCATATTGAACTGATTATGAATCTAAGAGAAGGAGTAATCGTGTAAAGACAGACCGTATGCTTTCACATGGCACATAGGCAATATAGAGACAACTTACTCCTCAGGGCAGGTAACGATGAAATGCTCATGAAGTTGTCTGAGTTCAAACAATCTTTAGTGTCTTTGTCTGTCACGACATTGCTCTGTGGTGTGTGATGAGGCATTACTGGACCAGAGTGTCCGCTGTCCTGCCTGCACACATGGGAGCAACTTCAGAGAGAGTGTCTTCCGGGCAGTTTCACTTGAGTTAGAATCTAGAACCAGAAAAGCTTTATATCCCTCACACCTGAAAGGGAAATAATATCCTGTGCATTGTGTAAAGCTGTGTGTAATTGGAGTTGTACAACCTAGCATTTGCTACTGCGGACGGCAGCACAGGTATTTGTTGCTGCATTGCTGTTTGAATCCAGCTGTGCACACATTTTTATGGAAAAATCTTATTTATTTCCTCTTGCAGGTGCTGTTTTTCAAACGCATTCCGATTTCTCTTTTTGTCTTTCATTCCTGAATGAAACCTCGAAACTAGAGATGTGTAACGCTTCTCCTCTCCGTACTCTGGACAGCCGACTCCTGTCTTCTTTAATTCCAGGAATTCTTGTNCTTTCTTTTTTAATGCAATGATTTCTTTTCTTTTTTTTTTAAAAAAAAAAAAAAAAAGGAAGCACACAGGTTCCAGGGGGATTCTTTGTGACAGCAGGGATTACGAGTAAGGGTGGCAGGACTGTGCCTAATGACTCACAGGCGCAAAAATGTGCGGCCGTTTAAGAACTGCTTAAAAAGCCCCTCGTGCCCGTGGGAGAAAGCCTGAAGGCTCGCACCCGTCTGGCTCCGCCGTGGGGAGGCTGAACAACAGCTCCGGGGGGATGCGCGAATAGCTGGCTGCTCCCTCTCCTGGTAAAAAGGGCAAAGCACGGGAGAGGGAGCCCCTTCCCCTGCCCGCCCAGCCCCGCTCCAACCCCCCCCCGC
>VXBO01009102.1:143913-178470 GCA_013400135.1 Rhinoptilus africanus
CGCAGGAAGGAGGGGTGCTGCTCTCCTCCATCCTTCTGCCAGGCTCCCCGGGGGAAAAGATGAAGGTGACAGAAGCGGGGGCCAGAGGACTGGGGTTAAGACTCGAGGGGGGTCTCGGCAAAGCCGGGGGGCTGGGCTGGGCCAGGCGGTGGGAGCTGCGGGGGGATGGAGGGGATGCGGCGCCGCGGGAGAAAGGGCTGAGGTAGCGGGCACCAAGAATTAATCTTTGGGATGTCCTCGGTGGTCTGATAAAGGAGATTAATCAGAGTCAGGAGCGGAGTGATATTTCACCCCTTAACAGCGTGAAATGCATGTGTTTGCTGCTGGTCCTTCTCTCTTGCTGAAGCTTTCTCCTCACAGGGCTTTTAGAGGCTTGTGGGTTTGGGAACCTTGATCATCCTAGCCATCTGCATACAGGCTCTCCAGTGTCCCAGGAGCTGATTGAATTAATTTAATTGCCCTACATGCAATAAGCTCATGCTGCTGATCACTGGGAGGACAATTCCGTATATTCATAACCGTCACAAGTGTTAAACACTCATGGTCACTTCTAGAACACCTACTGCTTTATTACATGAATTTGAGGAGGGAAACTGGCAACTAGACAATGATTTATTACCACAAACGCTCTAAGGAATAATTTAGATAAAATCCAAAAATTAATCAAAGCTGGGAAGACAAAAGTAACTGCAGAAACAAGAAGGAAACGTCAGCACTGTAGCTGTGATGCTGGATACAAAGATTCAAGTTAAATGAAAGAGAAACTGTACACTAAAAATAATAATTAAAACCAAATATTAAAAGGATGTATTTGAGGGAAGATACACTTGGCTGTATGAAGCTTCTGGTCAATGCCACAGCAGTCTTCAGGAGATTTTTGTCGTACATGCGTGGGCCCCTGTGCTCCTCGGGCACGCTCGTTTTCTTTCACCAAAATTGGGGGTTTCACCCATTAGGTAACAGTGCCTTCTCCACATATGGGCGAAACATCAGTGTGCCCTGTTTCCTCACTGCCTGCCGAACTCCTCGTTTGAACTTCCTTGGAGATGGACACGTGAAAGAGATCTTGGGAAAGAGGGGCACTGCACTTTTAATATAAAAAATGGGTACAGCAAATTTTCGGAAATACCACTCAAAGATGGTTCTTATTCATGAATTTCAGTACAGCAGGCTGACTTCTCTCCTGGTTGTAATGTGTTGAAGATGATATGACTGACTTGGTACCGTAACAGCGTGTCAAAATATGTTATCCTGGTAAGAAATAGAAAAGAGTTTCTTGCTGAGACCTATGTTCAGCAGTCTAGCTGCATTTAGCGAAGTATTTAAACGTTTGTTTAAAATTATATTGATGTCCCACTGATTTCAGTGGGACTGAAATAAATCCCAAATGCTTCACAAAACTGAGAATTCAGGCTCAGTCTCATAAGCCATCTCTGTCACTGCTGAATTCAATGGAAGCTGAGGGAACTTGTCATCCAGTAGGAAAAATAGCATTTTACGAGGTGTGCTCTTAAAGAAACAAATGATGTATCTTTTTCAACATGAGTGAAAGGGAGAAGCACAAGGCCATACTATGTTTAGTTGAATAAAAGAGCAGCACACTGGAACACAGGGGTTATATTAGGAAAGCCTCCAAATTTGGTATATCATTAATATACAATGCTACTGTAAGATGCAATTTCTGGAGCTGGTAGCTGATCAAAGTTAAAAGAGGAAAACCAATCAACACGTCAAAGAAAGCACAAGTGTTGGCTTGGTACAATATATTTAGTAGTAGTTGCATGTTACAGAGTACATAAATTCAGAAACAATTCAGGAACAGTTATATTTCGGAGAGGTGAGGGACTGGATGTCCAACGCTCCTATCTGTTCCCTGTCTTAGCAGGCTGCAGGCAGCGCTGTAATGTGTATTTGTCTTCCAGGTGACCTTCTTTTTGAATGGGGTTAACCATCGTGCTTTTCCAGCTCTGGTCATTTCCTCCACAGAGCCCAGTTCTGCTGGATAGTTTTTGCACTCTGAACCAATTTCTGGAAAGAATTCAGCCGAAACCACAGTTTTTATTATACTGATGGCATCAGGCTGGACAGGAACCATGACACCAGTGTTAGCCCTACAGCCATCCCGAGGCACTTACTTTCTATTTTGGACTGACCTGTTATGCCTATGCCCGTGCCCTTCCCAGTTTGGAAAGGAGAATTCAATGTGAAGGAAGGTATTTGTAGTGCGATCCCACCACTAAGCATTTCTGTTGCCTGGATTTGTGTCATTATGGACCACAGCTTTAGCTCGCGTGGGAAAGATACATTATGAAACTGAATAAATGATTGATTTGAGAAATATTAACTGCTCACCTCTACAGGTCACTAGGTAAAGGTAACAGCAAGAAAGGAAAACAGCAAGACTCTAGTATTTTTCTATTTTTTTCCATTCTCATGGATGGAACTTAGGTGCCGGTTTATAGTTGGGGTACTGTCTTGTGTCTGTTCCTGTCTCTCTATGAAAAGAATTTAAAAATCACCTGGACTGAGCATATACCTGTAGACCACAAAATGAGTCTGTGTCATGAGAAAGGGGAGTGAGGTTCAAGTGGTTGTGAGTTTACGGGAAATGAGATTTCACCTACTCAGGTCCGGAGGACTGTAGATTCGTATAGTGTAAAACTATCAAGACTGGCCCTTAACGGCTAGCCTCATTTGGATAGTTGGGTTAGCTGGTGGAGATGTAAAGAAGTGTCATGAGTTACGTTTCACACGCTGCTTTCACCTTAAACACTGACAGGAAACCCTGTGGCTGTCTCTCCTTTCATGCGTGAGTGCTTTGGGCAGGATGAGCTTCCCTGAAGTCGCCCAGGGCCCACCAGCCTAAAACCTGCCATGAGTCTGCTGAACTGAGGGAGGAGAGTGACCAAAGGGGGCCTTAGCCTGTACATTAGCACCACCTGATACAGCACATCTCCTCCGGGGCAGGATGAGAAAGACGCCACGGAGCGTGACCATCACAGCTGTATCCAGCTGTATCCATCCAACAAACCCCACTGAAGAGCAGGGCCGTAGGGAAACACAAATCCTTCAGCATTCTCTGTGCGCAGCCGCTGAGCACTTCACTTCCCAGTGCTATCGGTCACCAAAAAAAATGGTCATCCGGATTTAAAAAGCTGCTGCCTATGGCTATATATAGGCTGCTCTGTGTTCTGGGCGCTTCACACACCTTGATACCTCATTGTGTCACACAGGGAATGTCGCCATTACCCGCTGGTAACACAGCACGCAAGTTAGGGTCACAGCCCTGCAGATGATGATACACTTGCTTGGCTCTCCTAGAAAAAGAGCCTCACAAAATTGGTGGGACTTGTGGTTACATCCCCGGGTGCACCCGTGCCGCGGCTGCAGGGCTGCGGCGTGTGGGCTTTGCCAGGAGAGGAGCCGTCCTGCCGCACGCAGGTGAAAACTGCCGTCGCCCAGCGAGAGGAACGGGATGAAGCTGGGATGCCTTTTTGCAAACGAAGTTTATGTCACGGTGACCCACCTCAAGCAGAGGGGGAAGAGAGGGGATGTTACTAAACATGCGTTCCCGGAGGCAAGCAGAGTGCAAACTCATCTTTCCCTACAGAACACACATGCGTAGAGTGGCCCGGAAAGCACCAGACGCTGCTTGTTAAAAATTGGCATCTCTTCAACACAGCTACCAGTGATTTTTCCATAAAACACATTAAGATTCAGTATAAATGCCTTTATGGATTTCACACCACATTAAAAGGAGTGAGTGATTGACTACATTCCCAGTAGCTTATTTTTCATCCTTTGACAGCTGTTAACCAGACAGAAGCATTATTAGTTCAATTTCTCATGCTGTAAAAATATTTGGATATAGGAATTTGGCCAAATTTTTCCTTCTTGTTTCTGGCCTCCCATCAGAGTTGGCTGGATTTTTTTTTAACAAATCTGGAGTGTAACTAGCACAGCATCTTAACGTGAATGCTGTGTTTAGAACCAAGCCTCCTGGTTTGCTCAGTAGATTTGAAGCTGGAAGCGAAAAGCCACAAGCTCTAATTACAGCACTTCCAACCAAAGTTTCAGGGTCATGAGGGCTTGGATTTGGTTTTGCTCTTCAGAAAACTAATAGCTGCTTGCAGAACTTGAGTATCTGGTTCAAAGGTACAATCTCCCTGCCACGGTCAATAGATGGCATATGAAAAATAGACAATCATAGAATGGTTCAGGTTGGAAGGGACCTTAAAGATCATACAGTTCCAACCCCCTGCCATGGGCAGGGACACCTCCCACTAGACCAGGCTGCTCAAAGCCCCATCCAGCCTGGCCTTGAACATTTCCAGGGACGGGGCATCCACAACTTCCCTGGGCAACCTGTTCCAGTGCCTCACCACCCTCACAGTAAAGAATTTCTTCCTGATATCCAATCTAAATCTGCCCTCTTCCAGTTTGAAACTGTTACCCTGTGTCCTATCATTACACTCCCTGATAAAAAGTCATTCCTGTAAGCCCTCTTTAGGTACTGGAAAGCTGCTATAAGGTTTCCCTGGAGCCTTCTCTTCTTCAGGCTGATGAATGCTAATGCTGAGGTGAACCTGTTTTTCCCTTGGGTAGACTACAGACAGGACAATATCCTTTCCGTTCATCAGTCTCTTCAGTCTTTACTACTAATTGCTTGAGAAAACTTCAGTGCTGCCTGTGCGTCTCCTGGAATTTGCAATCTCTTAAAGCAAACTCCCTTGCAACCAGGTATCAAAGTTCTTAAAGCATTACGTATGGAAATACTTAAAGAATTTCCCAGATGCCTCAATACCACTGGCAGAGTTCATAGCACCTGCTATAGCCCCTCGGGGGAATTCATACTACCCAGACATTATTCATCATTCCAAGCAAAACGATTGTGCAATATCAGCAAGGTGACACTTACAGAGAACCAAGTCGTGCTCTCAGTCAGCCAGGAGAAATGCAAGGCAGCAGCATCAAAGTCAACGAGTTACTCTGCATTTAATTTAGAGAAGCCAATAGCAGAGCCTGAGCATTTCTGAGATGTTCAGGTGTTACAAACAGTGCTGCTTCCCTACCGTGGGCTCCACCAGCTCTGCGATGGGAAACCGAGCGACTCGGTAAACCCCAGCTGTGTCTGAAAGAATTTCTCATGGTGCAGGAAGCAAAGGCCTGAACCCTTCTCCGTGTATTCGTCTCAATATGAATTACACAAGCCTGTAGAGCATACAGAAAGGGAAAGTTTTGTGCCAAATGTAGAAGCAATTTCAACACCTAATGTGGAATGTGGTTATTTTCAAGTCAAGTCTGAGTTTTGAAATGTAACTGTTACTGGTCATCGCTAAATTACAAAGTAAGTTCTGTTTTTCAAATGTTTAAATGTTGGGCTTTTTTTAATAAGCACACTGGAAATGGGCATATTGCAGGAGCATAAAACACTCACTGGTGACCAGCATAAAGTAGCCATTGCAACAATTAAATTTACAATTTTAGCATTCTTAAACAATACTAAGCACTCGTTTCTTGTTCCAACTAAATATTTATGATTTTATATACAGATGTATTAAAAACAAACCCCAAACATCTCAAACTCTGAGGTTCCCTGCTTGCCCAAAGTCTTTCTGCCAGGTTCCAGTGAGTACAGGATGTGGGAGTGAGACCCCAGCAGAAAACAAGGGAGCAGCGTTGGTGCACTAATCCCAGCCTACCTGACTCTTCCAAAACCAGGCTGAATTAACCCCAGAGCACCACTGCGTGAAGAGAGCGATGCTGCGGCCAGGACCTGAGAGGGTACCTGTGCCCACCGCATCACTGGTCCCCGTACAGCACTCGCTGGGAGCCGGCTGCAGTGTCCCGCACCACGCACGTCCCTCCCCTCCCTGAGCAACTCGAGTTCTTCTTCGCATCTGCCTCGGCCAACTAGGGCACTACGGCGTAGTGGACCAGCTCACAGAGCAAAGTGACCCCTGGCAAGCTCCACATATGGGGCTTTAGCCCCCATTACTCAGACGAATTAAGACAGAGACCTACTTTTATTTTCCTAGGCTTATTCATATAATTAATTAATATCTCAATCAGCCAAGAACAGGCAAAGACATAACAGTATTTCAGTGCATCCCTTGGGGGAACGCTACACAGAGACAGCACAATTAATTTAGACAAGATCCATTTAGATAGCAAGCTAATTTTAATGGATAGAAGCCGAGACAGGAGCACCATTCTTTGGAAAACTATGAGAAAGTCAAATTTCATTTCCCCTTACCTGTTGCCTACTTCAGTCAAACACATTTTTATTTGAAGACAAAGACATGCAGAAAGCCCCGAAAAACCTCTGTCGAATTTCTGCAGGTTTCTGGGGCATTCAGGCCAGGTAACAGTGATGAGAAACTCACTGGTGCTTTACTGGGAAAGGAAATTTGCTCATCTACACATTGAAGCTGTATGAAAGCCTGAAACAACACAATATCTACCTTAACTATTTTAAAATTTGTTGTCTTGTGTTTCGTCAGCCTTAGGAATACAGCTTCCCACAGCTAAGTCAGTTAATGAATTAATTCTTTTTTTGCATGCCTTGCAATGATCTGACTGACGGGGGGGAGGGAGGGAAGTGTCAAATAATCCTCATCCAATTTATAAGCAAACTAGGTTACTGTGAAGTTGTCCTTGTCACCGAGTGCCAAAGTGCAGCATGCAGTTCTCGCCTCCTTGTGGGTTGCCATCTGCCATTACATCTCCCTCTCCTTCCTCTCTCTCCCTCTTGGGGTAAAGTTGGACAGTCAGGGGCTTTGGCAGGCGGTGGAAAAAAAAAAAACAGACCAAAACCCAACACTGTGAGTTTCCTACAGGCCAGCGCAGTCTGCTTCTAATACTGTTGCAGTCTCTGCCTGCAGGAGATGAAGTTGAACAGACCTTGTGCCGCTCTGGGGCCCGATCCCCGAGTGTCTGTAAAAGCAGCGCAGCTGAGAGCCTCTGCTCGGCCCGGAGGATGGGGATTTTGCAGTGGCCTGTTCTGCGTTCTCGCACGGCACAGCAGCAGTCAGCCATTACACCGCTTTGTGGCGAAGCAGGGCTTTTAAAGTTTGAATAATGCATCTTCAGGCATTTAAAAACTGCTTCCAGTGTTTGTTTTTAACAACTGCATCTCTTAACAGCTCATGGGAGGCTCTTTTGTGCAGTGTGGAGCTCTGCCCTGGTTTGCACAGGTTGTTGGACCCAAGCACAAATTAGGCTCCAGTTAAGGAGCATTTCACTTAGAATTCATAAGGCAAAATGGGATCCACTAATTGCCTTGCGACAACGACAAATCAGATACAGAGAAAATATCTGCTTTCTGCCTCAACAGTTTACTTGCATCTCAGACTGCTTTTGCAGCACACAATAAAAGAAAATCACAAATGTTACTGACCAGGATCACGCATTCTCTGAAATACAGGGCAGATTTTAAAAACTGGTTGGAGTTATGGCTGGCCCGAGCTATGGGGTTTATACGAGAGGAAAATTCACCAACCACAAATAAAGAGCATGCCTCTGTTTGCCCAGAAAACCTCTCCTGTAGCCATTTCAAACTCTCTTTACATCCAGAAGGGTATTTGCATTCCTGGCTTTTTAGGAAAATGAAGCAGGACACGGTGTAGACTTACTAGTTTATGAAGTGTTAGTTCTAATTTGCTTTTCTGGTTATGCAAGACAGAGCTTGAGCCTTTTGGACACGATCTGTCCTGTGAAGACCGTGACATTCATGTCAAATTTAAGGCCTGAGTAGTGGGCAAAGGGAATGTTCAAGAGAGGCTCTTTTATACGTGTGGTTCCATATCTGCCATCATTTCATTCTCATATCACATTACAACATGGGAAAATGAAGTCTAATGAGATTTTAGGCAACTCTTGCTATAACCTATATTTCATTCTATTTTAAGTCTGTAAAAATGTAAGTTTAAATGAAATAGCCGTGTCTGGCTCTTTGGAGTTAAGTAGGCAATTAATAGAAACCAGTGCAATCGAAGCACCCTGACTCACATTCCCTGAGGCGAAGAGCTGCTGTGGCTCAGGATGCCCTGTTTTGCAGATTAGCTCTCTCACAGCGCCGTCAGCAATCAAATGTTTGCACCTCAGCCGCTGCGATGCCAGAGCAGACCTATCACTGTAAATTCATCTTCATCAGGGGTTTAAACCAGTACGCCCGCACCAGGCCATGAAGAAATGTTTTCTTCTTCCAGCCCCTCTACATAAGTGTTATTTCTAGGCACTGGGGCAATGTTGACATCTGAGGACAACAGGACTGGATCTGCCAGAGCTTCTCTGTGGGTGCCGTGCAGCTGGTGGGTGCAGGACTGGGTGTCGTCATCCGTGGCAGGATGTTTCTCCAGGGACCTGCTCAGAATTTCTGGCAGAATGGAGATTATCAAAGGAAGGGCAGGTTTTCCTCTGAAGTCCGCTGAACAACTGTCCATCGTTTCCACACAAAAGGCACTTAGCCCCATTGGTGCACTGAAAGGGAATATTCTTGCATCACCCCTCCCACAAAAGTGGCTTATTTTACATGAGGTGTAAAAAGGTTTCACCTTAAGTGGAATTAACAATTATTTGCCATGATATGATGCAGCAGCCTTCTCCTTTCAGAGTCGTTCATGCAGTTTCGCCCTGGACAACATATATAGATCTATCTGTTGCGTGGCCATAGGACTTCACACAAATCTGCCAGGCGTTCAGCTCTAATACCCTTCACATGAGATTACCGGATCAGTTTGTATCTATTGCTTAATCAATGAGAAATAAAACTCCAGTCGCTGCCAAACTGCTGCTTCAGCTAATAAAGGCTTGGTCTGCTTTGCCTGAGTATCCTAATTAATAATAATGAAATAATCTAAGTAGATCTGATATATTTGGAAGTCTTTTTTTTTTTTTTTTCTTTCACCAAAATGGGAACTCAGTAATGCCTGGAGTTTTATTCGTCGCTGAATTACTCTTTAATTGGAACTGATTGCCTGAGCTGCTGTTTGTAACCGCAGCTCTCCCTCTACTCAGTTTAGGGAAAAAACCTTTAACATCACCACCAGCAGGGCTGCAATGTTTGCTGGGACAGACTGTAAGATGCTGAAACCCATCCCTGGGTAGAGACAGATTTAATATGCATCTGTTTGCCTGAGTGGGTTAGAAAAACTGACTGACAGTGTCTTGCCTTCTCTAGACTGATAAAGGTAATGGTTTGTGGTAGTGGCAGGCTGTAAGGAGACATGCAGCAGCCTTACAAACACAATACCAAATAACAAATATCAGTAATTTGCCATGTATTTCCGTTCCCTATACCTCTGCCCCATGGAGGGCACTGAGCCGAGCTGCTGCCCGCTGCCGAAATCTCTGCCTGGGCTGTGAAAGATCAGTGGACCTTAGCACGCAATAACAAGATTAACAGAGGCAATTTGGGGAATCTGCTCCGAAACAGCTGGATTCCCGTCTCCTGAGGGCCCGAAGATTAAACGACTACTGGAGAGGCAGAAACACTGGAGGTCTGCTGAGAAAGGCAAGCCTACTTCTACCTGCCCTGCGAGCAACGGGTTCCAAATGAGCTTCCAGGAGGGGAAAGGGCTGCAGCAACACAGAGGGAAAGGCTCTTGCAGAATCATTGCTCGGTGGCCGAAGGGAACAGATCGATCTCTCTATGAGCCAGCGGTGAAAGATCTTTGGTTGCTTTATGTTTCTATGGCTTGAAGCTATGTGAGAAGCTAAAATGCCTTATGACAAAAATGAATTACTCCAAGTAATACCCTTGACCGTTATAGTGTAGGAAACATATTTATTAGAATTTTCCTGTATCAGTACCTAGAGCATTTTTTCCTGCTGTCTTTTGGAGAAAAATCTCTCTGCGGTTTGTAAAACGTGCACCTCTTAAAAAGATTGATAAAATCCTTTTAAACTAGTGGCTGAATTATACCCTTTGTAATGTGGTGTGCAAACGTTAGGACACTTTTCACGTGATTTCCAGTCATGCTGATTAGAAATACTTTATTGAGGAAAGCCTGTTTTGTCCTCTGCAGAGGTCTGCTGTTCTGTTGCCAGCGGGATAAATGGAGAAGTAGCCGCTGCCCTCCAGTTTGGGTGAGGCCTGGATCTCAGTGCAACCTTTGCAGGAAATACCAAAGACGGAGGAGTTAGAAAAAGCCCACACATTGCATACACACAGGCCAAAGATGAACTTCTTCACAATTGTGTTTTTCACAGAACACAACAGCAGACTGAGCCTCAGCCATGCACTCAAGCTTCCTCTGTTGCTTCCTTCTCTATTGCTTCAGCATATGTAACTCCACCGAGATATAAAAAACACTGACAGTACTTTACTTCCTATTATTTCAGATTTTATTTTCCTCTTGCTCTTCTCCTAAAGGTTATGTAAGCTGCGCAAACCAAACTGGCCTGATGTGGAGAAAGGGTGTTTGGCTGGAAGTTCTCTGCCTGGGTATGATCTGCTCAAGCCAATGTTTCGGACTCAAGTAGAGGAAGCAAGCAGATAAAGAGCAGCCTGGAGAATCTCCCCAGTGTACATTTGTGAAGGTTCAAACATTAATGTGTCCTTATTGCCATTCTGAGCTCTCGTGTATGAAGAAGCATGGCCAGGTCTAGGCAAAGGGAGCTGTTGCTGGTAAACTAGCGATGGCAAAATACCTGCAAGCCACAAGCTTTTGACCTGGTGTAGGTGCTACCAGGGGAGGTGGAAGGAGGCCTCAGGCAGTAACTACTGCTTGGGGAATAAAGGAAAGGGGAGAGGATGAACCCAGAAGCTGCTCTCTCTGTCCCCCCACCCCATACACTGCATTTTGATTACAATTCTCCACCATGTTCTCTTGGAGGAGAGTGCTGGCCAAGGCAGACTGTTGCCTCCCAGCCCTGAGATGGTAAATTCAGCTTGGCCCATCCTGCTGGGAAACCTTGAGTTTGCTCTCTAAGGAAGGATCGCTTTCGCCTGGTAACATTTGATGGAATCACCTTAAATTCCTCTAACTTTACTTCTTCATACTTTCCCTGCATTTTTTCCCCTTCTTTTTTTGGGTCTTCTATGCCATTTTGGTTATAGCACAGTTCAGTTCTCCTTTTTCCTCGTAATCAGCTAAGTAGCTTTAATATCAAGTCTTCTTTGGGGCTGGATTAGGACTTCCCTGAACAGTAAGAAACCAAATAAAATTTGCATTGCAGCTCCATTACCACAAAGTTCAAAGGTATTCATGGTTATAAATCAAAGGAGAGGATTATATGTAAATCTTGAGTTAAGATGATTATGCATGGCTCAGGTAGCAGACACACCTGGAATTATGAGCAGTTCCAATTCAAACAGTGTAAAAATATGTGCACCCATATAAAAGAACCACAAAAAAAAATATGGTCCGGGGCAACAAAAATTATTTTAGATCTGGGAAATAAATTGTACTACATGGGGAATGTGTAAGGTAACTTTTGTATTTTCTACCATAGTGAAAGCAGGGTTTATAAATACTATCAAACCAACAGCATAAATGAAAGAAGGGAATTATTTAGTCTTAGAAAATAAAAGGTACAGAAGGTAGGGCCTCAAGCGAAAAACAGGAAAGCTTAGATTACAAAAATCTCTCCATGGAACAATTAGATATATACGTAAAAAAGAGTTGGGAAAGATGTGTTTTGATTTTTAAAAAGTCCCTATTAGAGTAACTATTTTGGAGCAAACCGTTATTGAAAATCAGCTGCACTAGCACAGAACGGGACTTGCTTTTGGTTTATTGAATTTAAAAGGCAGCTAACTGGGAAATACCTCTGGTGCTTGCGCCACCCTGTACCCACTGTGTTAGATCTTCTGCAAAGTAGGCATAAAATGCTAATACGCAGTCGGAATAAAATGCCATGGGTCTGGCTGCAGTGAGCTTCACACTTATTTTACTATGTTGTAAATTTCTGCATAAGGCAATATCAAATCTGCTTCCCTTGCTGTAGATATTTAAGCACACTTAAAAGAAATCAGAAAAATGATATCTTTGCCAGAAGGCAAAAGTCCTTTAAACATGTGGGAGAGGACTGAGTGACCTCAGTTCTGACACTGCTATCTATTCTTTCAAGTACCTAATCCCTCTTCCCAGTGAAGTCAATAGGAATAATGTTTTTCCCCTTCTACATTTTGTGTGGATCATATGCCAAAAGCATATGATGTGGTTTACTTTAGGGTTTTTTTCATTAATATCTGCAATGTAATCAGTAAAGTCAACAGTACTCTGGAAATAGGATGTACAGTCTCGTCTAAATATCTTTACTCACCAACGGAATACAGAATTTGACTGGATTCCCATTTGTTAATTTGTTTTCTCCACATGGATAGCTCTTCTCTTTGCAACAGCACTTCAAATATCATGCATTTAAATGGTTACCCTGTTAGAGCTTATTCTGTTTTTCAGAAAGAAAGTAGTGGATATTCTTTTTTTTAAAAAGAGACTAAAACGTGATTTTAAAATGAAAAACACGTTTCTTGTCGTAGCACAATATTTTTAAGGCAGGTCAAGCTTGGAGTTCAAACTAATTGGCAATATTCCTTCAAATTAGTTAGGGGTTGTCACAGTCAAAATCTGTTTCTTTATATTAGCACTACGTTTTCCATCTCTTAAGTTCTTGTGGAAACATATGTAAATTTCGATGACAGGGTTATTCAGAAAACCTATAAAATACTCATCTGAATAGGTCTGAAATGTGGACATAGTCTTAAACTATTTATCAGAAATAGAAAATGAAAAATGTAACATTAGGCCATTGTCTTTAAGTTAGCGATGCCAATTGCTCTAATTTTTTCCTTAAAAGTATTTGAACTGGGAGCGATAACTTGATGAACTTAATTGGCTCCAAGAAACTCACAAAGGTTTTCATACATTTCTTATGCGAAAGAAATAAAACACTTGCAACTATTCCTACTGTGTGAGAGATAAGTATATCTAGAATTCCTTCTGCTCTGGGAACATTTCTGGAGAGCGTATGGAAACATAAAGTACCTGATACTGCACTTACTCCAAATTTACGCTGATGTAAATAAAATCCTGGAGAATCTCCTCATCGTGAAGCCTGTCTAAATGAAACCTGGAGTAAAGCCTCAAGGAAGTCCTTCCTCCCATTTAACTTACTAGGACCATTCTCTTTTAACATTCAGTTGAGATTAATCAGTGTATAGTTCAAATAATTTATTTCCTAATTGTGCTCATTAAAAATCATCATGGCTTTACAACGTTATATTAAAGACTGGAAGTTAATACATATTTCAGTCACGTGTAGTTCAAAAGTAAGAACATCCTAGGGACACTGTGGGCATCCCTCAGATGAGTGAAGAAAGATAAACTATGGCATGTAACATTATCCACTTAAGTGCCACTACCCAATCTGTAAACTAATGAGAATTCATTACAAAGATACCAGAGAAAAGCAGATTACCTTGGATTTATGGCAAGGTAAATCTGGTTTTGCTTACTGTCTGTTTGGTTTTTTGTTTTCAAAGTCATTACAAATGAACAGCAATTATCTTCTTCATTGTGCTTTTACAGTTTCCCCCCCTCCATGAAGCTTAAAAGAAAAGTTTAGTATTAGAAACCTGATTCAGATCCGACCCAGTCTATCTTCTTTTTGAAACACCTGAGCTTGAAGCCAGGAAGCTTCTTCATCCACATTCTCACACAACCTTTAGCAAGCATCAACTGGTCACGCAGGAGAAGACTTTCAAGTGACCAATGATTATCTATTTATTTCCTTTAACATGTATGATTTTTCTGGAAGTGTTTGGCACTGACCTTCTGAAAATTCTAAAGGAGGGCTGGGAGAGACTGTTGTAGGGGGCACATATGTCTGAGACAACCAGCAACAATAGTCTGGAGAAGGAGAGGAGGAGGAAAATGTATGATATCTAGAGAAGAGGTGCAAATGGAGATGAACTGAGAGTCCCGTGTGAGATGGCATGCAGTACCAGCACTTCTCAGAGCACCCAACCCACGCACCAGTGTTTCTCAGACCAGGTGAAATAACAAGCAAGTGGTTTCATAGTGAAAATTCTAACTCTCCATTTGATCAGATACAGGTAAAGTACAAGAAAACATATAATGTCATGATACAGGACAAAGCGTGCGAGTGAAGAGCGGACGTATAAGGGAAGGTATTTCCATCTTTTTCCTGTCCCCTCGGGGCTCACATCTTTATCTTAATCATTATCACAAAAAATTAGTTTCTTTTGAGAGAGATTTGACGAACTCTTTCTGAATTCTTGTGGTGGCTCAGGCCAGTAAGAGGAGTGTGATGTCCTCTGAGGCTGGTCACTAATGTGTTTCTGTGGGAAACTGTGAGCTTACAGAGAACTTTTGAAGTCAGAAATCCTGACCACAGACCTCTGCTCTGGTGAGACATAAGTGGGTCGTGTGTTCATACAAGACCTCCCTGTTAGACAGGAGCTCTTTTCTCTTGTGAGTGTTCTAACACCTACAAGCTGAAAGGTGTCCGTCAAGGTCTATCAGAGCAAACCTCATTTCAGTAATCCCTGCTGATGCGCAGTTAGGACCTTTAAAGCAATGCTGTCAATTGCAGCGGTCTGGCAGCTGCTGTAAATTGCATCAAGTTGGGCTGGATCAATAAGATCCAAAGTCTCATCATATTCTGAGGCTACACCAGGAAGAGGCTCTAATGCTTGTTATTATTCTTCTGTCCTAAATAAAGATGTCATGGCACAGAGAAATAGGACATTATCCCTTCTATGTGAAGCACAGACACCCTTACCCGTAGCGTATTTATCCACTCAGGTCTAAGCCTGTAGAGGCTCCCTGCTTGGTCATGACTGCAGTCAGTCCCCTCATGTCCAGCCCATGCTGAGGTGTCCTGTTAAGAAAGAGGGCAGCTCAGCAGTTTAAGTCCTCACTGGTGAATAGAAATTTTGCTGTTCCCTGTTAAGCTTTGTTGTACATGAGGAATAAATTCTCTTGCCTGTAATATCCTGGCAATGAGTACATTTTGGAGATTGATTAAATGCCTCAGCTTTTCTCAGTCTATTAATCTCAGCAGCCATTTATTGCTTCGTATACTACAGTGCATTGGGGATTATCCCTTAAGCACTGTGTGTAGAAAGCATGTAGCAGCGAGATACAAATCTTGTGTCTTGGAAATGCTTCTCTGGAAATGAAGAAAAGGAGCTGTCAGTAAAAGCCGGGATAGTTTATATTGGCACTGGATGCCTCAACCTTTTGTCATCAGTACTGCAAGCTCCCATTTCCTACGTCAAATACATGACACTAACCCAGAATCCGTGCTGTAACCTGGTGTACCACTCCTGCTGCACCCGTACTTGTCTGTTCATTCCCACTGATACCTGAGTCAGTGGAAAGGGGACTTAAAACACTGCAAACTTCTTTGAACAATATCAGCAACTGCTGTTGTGTATTGGCAGGAACATCCAGCCTCTTAAACCAGGGAAATGTTAACAATGCCCACAAATGTTGCAGGTATTATTATTGTGCATATTAAGCATATACTTAAAGGTAATATGCAGATTCATCTGCATATTATAATAATCCATCCTAGTGGATTAAGAAAACATGTATCAACTATGTCAGTACTGAGGCGACCAACATGAATAAACCAAACCCTATGAAGTCTCTTACTTCATAGAATCATAGAATCATGGAACGGGTTGGGTTGGAAGGGACCTTNGTCTTAGGGTCCCTGTCATTAGGGTCTTTTTAAAAGTCAATGAGCATGTAAGTAAGAGTGATTTATTTGATATAGTATAGTTTGATTGTAAAAGTTTCAACAAGCCTCTCAAAGGAGCTAAGTCTCTCGAGAAGAGGGAAAGTGTCCTAATAAACTGTTAAACACACACCCCAGTTAAAAGGCAGGAAATTAAAGACAGGAATAAATGGCCAGGCTTTGCAGCAGAGGTTGGTTACCAGATACTACTTTGGAAACCTATGCTAGGGCTTGTGCTGTACGAGTCGTTTACAAGTTACATAGCAAAAGGGTAGAGACTGAAGTTGCAATGTCTGCAGATGGCACAGATGTTCAGAGTAAAGCTGACTGCGAAGATGTGCAAAATGGATTCTTGCTGTATTTTATTAATTTGTGACAAAACAGCAGATGAAACTCAATGCCAATACATACAATGTAACACACATGGGAAAAGTAATAGGAACTATGCATACATAGTGATGGGGCATAAATTAGCTATTACCGCTCCAGAAAGTGCACTTGGAGCAATTTTTGGTGGTCCAAAAACGTGAATTGCAAATTAGCATTGTTAGAAAAGGAGCAGAGGAAAATAACAGTAAAAATCATCATATCGCTATAAAAATCTATCATGCATGCCTGTCTTGAATTCAGCAGATATTTCTCATCACTCGCTTTCACGAAGAGCAAAAGAAGGAAGGAGAAAGGTGTCAGAACAATAAATGCATAGAGTGGCTCCCATATGATGGCAGACTAAATACTGTGGGGATCTTCAGCTTCCAAAGGGTTTGTGAAAGTTGAGCAGGAAACAGCCTTTCACTGGTTTTCACAATTCAATAGTCCAAGGGCTTCAGGGCTCTAATTTCAAATAAACAAAAATGAAGGGGGTTTTCCCATGTAGCTCCGAATTGAATGATGAAACTTAGTAGCACAGGATATTGTGCAGGTTAAAAGCATAAACAGTTTTTTAAAGGAATTATGAAGTTAATGAAAAATAGACCCATTGATGTTATTAAGGCAGATAGTCTGAATGCAGTCTTCCTCAGAGGAGAAGTTCCTTATAGGGACTTTTTCAGCATATGTGCCTATTTCAAGGTTTTAGACACACATTATTGGACTAGATGATCTCCAGAGGTCCCTTCCAACCCCTACCATTTTGTGATTCTGTGATTATTGAGGGAGTAAAACCTTTGACCAGGCCAGCCCCAGAAGTGCTTCTGTTCTTGCATTCCCTGATGCTGGAAAGAGCCATACCCAATGTGAAGTTTTTCAGAGGTAAGTGACGCTTCTAAATCTCATTGCCATTTGCTTTCTTACTCTGCTGCTATGGAGTTTTCCCCAGCGCAGGTCTCCAGAAGGCTTGAGTCAAGACTGAAATGGGACAATTGAACCTGGGGCAGGGGGATGGCTCGGCAGAACTTTGAGGTTCCTTTCAGACCTTTGATTTGGTAAGCTCCACTGCAGATAAGCTAGGGGATGCTTGATGCAGCCTTCCGACTGCTCAGGTACAGGGTACCTAGGAGAAGTATGTCCTGTATCTATCCACATGAATCGTTATTTTGTCCCAAGCCACAAATTCAGTCAGAAAACAATGAACGCTTGTGGCAAAAGACAAATCATGGCATTTTTGCACTTATGGGAGAGAATATGGAAAATGCAGATTTACAGTGACCAACAACAAAAAATTCTTCTAATGCCAGTGGCACAGTCCCAAAATACACCGTGTCTCTCATCAGCCCCAAGGAGCACGAAATTCTAGTTTGCAGCACTGAGGGAGTACTGTGAAAGAAATCACCACCACAATGAAACAATGACTTACAGCAAGATAAAAGCCCTCTGCTTCTTTATCTCTACCTATTCCAGAGCAGACAATGTGAAGCATTTAAAGAGAAGCATCTCATTTCTGTGGAAATCCTCTCATGTGGAGAAGTTCTGAGCATGAAATGAACCTGTGGGGTTTTTTTAATTCCAAAATTTTCCCTTGTCAGATAGTCCCTCATGAAGTTTAAGGCCATCTAATTGCCTTTATTACCATCATACAGTTAGTATAATACTGTAGAGGCAACTAGAGATCCCCATTAGAAAAGGTATCCCCTAACTAGGTGCCAGGACTGTACAAAGCCAAGGTCTATACCGTACTAAACTCATATGTTAGGAAGACACGAGGCAGAGGTTTTTATCCAGGACGGCAAATCTAGTCCAGTCTTCAAAGACAGACAGATCACACTGGGAAAAAAAAGGGGGACAGGCTACAAAATAGCCATAAAATTACTTCAGGGGAGCTTCTAAATATTCTTCTGTGTAAATGAAGTGATTAATGCATCTCAGTAGATCTCATGGTTGATAATTACATTTTGTTCTTCATTAAAATGGCTCCCCTTTGCTAAAATCTTTGCTGGGTTAATGGGTGAGACAGTCAACATTTGGTGAGATTAATCACTCCAAAGTATTCAAAATCATCTCCAGTATTGCCCAAGAAGACTGTTTCAGGATAGGAAAGCAGGACATGTGGAGGAAGAATTTGTGGAATCCAAGCTGGAGACCACCTCTCTGCTGGCTTTATCTGAGCCGCTCCGTTATAAACCCAGAGTACTTGGCTAAAGTAAGTTACCTCCATACATTTGTGTTCATGTCCCTCAGGTGACATGGTTATATATATTCATGCCAATAATGCCAACTTAGCAAACCAGCAGCTATCACTGCCTGTAACTGCAAGCACTAAAACTCCTTATTTACCCATGGGCTCGATTTTGCTGCCTTGAATCCACAAGGCGATATAATTGCTGCTGCTTTACTGTAAGTTTCAAAGTGGTTAATCTGCTGAATGTGGTACAAGCCCAAATGACCTTTTGCCAGCTGTTTACTGCACTTACAGTTGTTTAAAGTAATAGCTGACAGGAAGGCTTGGATAGCTGAAGAACAGGAAACCAAAATTGATTTAAGCATGTATCTTTCTTTACACAGTCGATGACACCGTGTCACGGCCTTCGATGACACGGTGTCTTCAGCTGAGAGCATCAACAGTTGTGGTCTTCTGGCCCCAGCTTTGTCTCCTGGAGAGGTTACTGTGGCTCCCTATGCGTAACCACCCACTGGCAGGAGGGTCCCATCCAGCTCATCACCAGGCACAGGCAAATACGTGAGCACTTCTCAATCTGCTTTGGTGTAAAATCAGCTTCAAACCAGCTGCAAGCAGATGCTTTGCACGGGCGAATATGAAAAGCCCCTTTGCTACCTTTGCTGTCCGGTGGAAACCTCCAGCATAGGAGCAGTGGTGGCTTGGTGAAGAGAGTCATCTGCAAAGTGAGTGTGACTCAGCCCTGCCTGCAAATCCTGTGGCCTCCGAAAGGGGCATCAATAGCACACTACCTTCATTTTGGTAAGAAGGTGTTTAAGAGCAAGCAAGCATGACCAAAATGATGCATTGCATTCATGCACGAACTGGACAATTCCCTGAAAAACTCTGTGTGCACAAGACTATTCTCACAGCTTCCTGTGAGGTCTGTCTTTTCTGCCAAGTCTGTTGCTCTTGGTTATTCATGATTTAAGTCAGCAGTGTTTATTCAATTATAAAAGCACTGGAGGGGCTGAGGAAGGGTATGCTTTGCATGAATGCTAAATGCAATCTACCTATACTCAAGAATTAACATTCGTATTTGTTGCGTGAACGGGGCAAAGCAGTTTTGGCAGAAAATAAACCCCCTTGCCTTCTAACACTCCTCACCAAGGTGGGAGGCTAGGTGCGGCTAGGCTTAAATTGAGTGATGCCCAATTCGCTACTATCAGTCCAGTCGCATTTAATATAAAGTATTAAACTATTACGATTTGGATACACTAATAGCAGGCTGCACCTTTGGTCTAGTCGTGGTCATGAACTGGCACGGCCGCCCTCGAGTCTGCGGTAGCATTCAGTGAGAAACCCAAACGACCAGCTACTTAAAAGAGTGCAGTTTATTGTAGCAACAGATACACAGGTTCTTAGAATTTGTCAGTGATAAATACACTGTCTGCAAAGCAGGTGCAAGTAAAAGTAATGTTACTAATACAGAGTGCACGACAAAGTTACGAACTATACAGCCTGGCTATAATTGTAGGGAAAAGATTCTCTAGAGAAGTTTCTAAGTTTCCCGAAGAAGCGCTTGGTATAATCTAAATCTTACCCAAAGGCGCCCCTATGGGGGAGAAGAAAGGCTCAGCCCGTCGACTGGTCCCAGGAGCCAAAGGCAGTCTGTGATGGGAGTTCTCCCCTGACTTGTTCCCGATGGTGTCTTCCCTGATATCCCCCCATTCTCAGGCTATTTTTATACTATTTTTTATCTTCAAGGTGGAATTTGAGTGATTTTAGTCCTAAACACCTTTATTGTGATTGGTGTAAAATTCCCTCGCTTCTATTTAAAGGTATAGTTTACAAAAAATTCAGGGCGCAGACTCAAAGAGGAGTTGTTGCACCTTGGAGGAGGGTAGCCTTCGGGATGGAGGTGTGTTTTGGTATTAAAATACATTAAAATGACATTATAATGAGCAAAGTTCACACAAAGGGCAGCAGTTCACCAAAATTTGACAGAATGCTGTCTCTGGGTCCAAGAAAGCCTGGTCTCAGTACTGTCTTATTTCCCGTTATGGACACAAGGCAAGGCCGCGGAATCGACATTCCATTCCATCCCTCGTGTAGTTTTGTCTGGGAATTGCAGATACTGCATTTCTTGTGTGCCAGCTGCGGCTTGTTTTCCACCTCAGAAGCTTCTCGATTTTATGCTTTTCCTTAATGTATGAACAATGCTATTACATTTTTGGCCAATTTTAGTAATTATCCTACAGTATTTAAACAAGTCACTCTCTAAATCAGTTTTGTCAGTCTACTTGAGTTCTGATGCTTTAAAAAGTACCTTGCTTGCATTAGTGTGCTGAAGACTCTGACAGTTATGTTTTTTATAGAGACACCACAAAGCGATGTCACCTAATGTTCTGAAGTCCACATTCCCATATAGCTCCACTTATTGAAGTAAGCCATGCTAAGGTTTTGTCTTCATGTTAATATGATTCTAATAAGAAGTGGACTAATACTAGCTTAGGCCTAACATTATTAAACCCTGTTATTTCTTTGCTTTTCCTATTACCTAATTTGTAACTCACACCGGGTAGTAACCAAAGTGCTTGCTGGGAGACTTTTTGAGTAAGTTTTCTTTGCAGCCCATGTGCTTTCTTATATTTGAACGAGGTGGGGCTGAATCTGCCAGTCAACTTTAAAAGGCTTTTTATAAGAATGTTATGAGCCACCACCTCATGTTTAGAGCTGTGATTGCTTTTGAAAAGGACTGTCTATTCAAAAGAGATTTCACCTTGTCAAACATTGGAAAGGTTTACTTGTTTTCTTGAAATACAATTATCCCTGGAGTTCTAGAAGTGGTAATGGTGAAAAGGCTAAATGAAGCTGAAATCACTTATATCATTTGTGTCAATTGATCAGCTGACACAAATAGTCATAGCCTTATTTTACCACCTCAGAGTATCGAAACTACTGCGCCCAAATTCTGTTGTGATTTCTGGTGGGTTGTTTTATTAAGTTCACCCAATCTGTTTGCTGTCTGTAAGGCTCTGGTTCCATGTTATTAATATTGGACCACTACAGCACTTGGGAAAAGAAACCTCATTGGGATCAGGGAGGAAATTACATTTCTGCTCAGTCAGCTGGAGCACCCAATACATGATTCACACTGACGATGCTTTATACTGCCTCTCTGAGTTATTCCTCATCCAGTATTGGTGCGAAGAGGACAGTAAATACCTGATCTGGCATACAGTCTGCGCAAACAGAGTTATCCCTTCAAAATTTCTAAAACAAATCTGAAGCAGTGGAGTGAGTTGTACTACTTCAGTGCCTTTCATCATCCAGCTGCGGCACTTCACTTCCCCATTGCTGGGCACCTAAAGCCTCGCGTGATTTCTCTTGGAACCACAACTTAAGACAATTAGTCCCCAATTCTTTAAAATCCATCTGCTTTACTATTGCAGTGACAACCTGTGAAGTCTGTTGTGTATAATCTCTCTCCTTCAGAGCAGTTCAGCTGACGCACCAGGGAGGCTGCCCAGCAGCAGGTTGTCCATGCTGCTCTGAAATACAAGATGTGTCTCCTTCCCGACTCACTGCCACTGGACCTGACCCTGGCTGCTGTGGATGTGTGAATAAAACAGGAGTTTGCAGACAAGCAAGACTTTGTAAATAACATAAGGCCACTGCTGGTGGTGATAATGCTCTCCCAGTAGAAGCAAAACTGTGTACCACAGGTCTAGTATCTCAAGCGCTATGTCTCTGTGAGACGTGAAAATATCAGGGGTGGATTTATAAGTTTTAACAAACAGGTTTAAACATTAGCTAAAAAACCTGGGTCTTACTTTCATGTCATCACTGGGACTGGTAAGAGCAGATATCTCATTGGTGACATTGTCTTCTAGCTGACACACCAGATATTCCAGCATTCCTGCAAAACTTGTTACCAGTCATGTTTGAAATGATGGCTTGGGAAACCAACGTATCTGGAGGTTGGGAACACAGAATTATATTGATATCCGAAGATATTTTTCTCCTGTTGCATGGTGTTAAGTGTCCATGGTGTCTTCTCTACACAAGAGACGATAGTTCCCGTAGAGCAGCCTTGCCTATTTAATCTGTCCCAAAACTGTTTAGGAAACTGAACCCTGATCCAGCTGGAAGGCTGTCAGGACAGCTTACTCTCAGCTACGTGCTCCCTTACCACTAAATGGGCTTCTCTCTTTACTTCTCGCTGCTGTAAACAATGCACACAATAATTATGGTGCTAATTAACTGTCCTGTGAACACCTAGAGGCTGAAATTAAATGTATTTTTTTTGTATCAGAAATACACACAAGTTGGTGGGCAATTTTTCATGCATATATGTTTTTTCTTTCTATTATTGCTATTTCCAAAGGTTTTTGTTGACATTATTTGCTGAGTGTACTTTGGGCCTGCTTTTAACACCACTGCGTGGCCAGGAGAGGTGCTAGGACAAGTCCAGGGAAGATTGTACTGTAAGTGATTGCACCGCTGCACCCAGATGGTATAATCTCAGCAACACGGATGCCACAGTGTAAGACCTTAAACATCTAGACACTACTGATGCTGTATGTGAACCTTTGACATCTACATATATTGTGCCTACTCTTCATCACCCAGGTACTGTGGGGTTAGAAAACTTCAGAACATGCAAGAATCCAACCCCTATGTCTTTGGCTGATACCACTAGAGATAATACTGCTGCTTCCAAATCTAACCTCCACTAGAGCAGGTCCAGCTCAGCTGTCTAGGTAATATGTTCCCTATTCCTCCTTTTTCCAGAGTAATGTATTAGCTCACACAGCAGGGTAAATGAATGAAGCTGGCTCAGCTCTAGAGCAAGGATAACCATCCTTGCACGGGCCTCCAGCAGAGCCAATGAGCCCCGTAGCAGCTGGCAGTGCGAGGCACAAACACGTGAGTGGCAGCAGAAGACTCAGCTAGATTCTAACAACGTTTGTTGGTTTGGCCCCAGCACTGCATAAACATGGCTATACTCATTCTAGAGAGAGGCTGGCTCTGGATGCAATCTAGTCATGTGTGTTATTTATCCCTACTTTTCCACTAATGAACTTTACAGGAAGAGCAAAGAAAGAAAAGAGGGATCTTGGAAGACACGAGTTGGACAATTGGATAATCTAGCAAGGGACAGTTGAGAGATGGCAGTAAATGAAGAGCATCAAGGTGCAACATTTCAGGGGGCATCATTGGATGATAGTGAAAGTCCAAAATTTCAGCAGTGATTTCACTGAAGAGAAAAATATAATTTGAAAGGAAAAAAAAGAAAAGGGAATGGAAGTAGATACATTGACCTTTAAAAAATACAAAGGGGAGAGTGTGAGAAGAGTACATGGGGCCTCTCTTCTATCAGTCTTCGATCTCTCTACCTGCCAGAAGCTATGAGAAGGTTAAAGTGCTGCTACCAAGGAAGAAACATTTTGTGCATTTTCTTCTCGTCCTGCTCCCCTGCTACCAAATATCCTCTTTATATCCTCTTTGATCTGTTGTCGCTAGTTCCTTAAAGTGTAATTATTATTTTGTACTTTCTAATTTCTGTTCAATTCTCAGAAAAGTAGCCAATGACTGGCAGTTGAATGTTACACAACTTTCTGGCATAAATTATAATTTGAGAATAATCTGCCTTTGGTGAAAATTCTTCCACACAGAATGAAAAAAAAAACCCTATATTCACCATAATTCATCACTGGACTGATACAAAATAAGTTCAACAAAATAAATGCACCGTATAGTAAGTGTTTGAATTAGTTGCTAGGTAATTCAAAAAATGAGGATATTACAGGCATTTTTTAAACAGAAGCCTAACATTCTTCAATTTAGTCAGCTTTTTAAATGTTTCTGTTCCACAAACTGAATAGCTGAACAGGAAAGAGGATCTTGCAGATGGAAGGCACAGATACAGCTACAGAAGAGATATAAAAAATAATTTATTTGATTCATAGCCTACTTCTTTGTCTTCCTGTAGCTTGAGAAATGCTAGACTGAGTGAGATTCTATGGTTCTTTATTTTGGAGAAATACTTATTTTGTTTTAATAAATCTGGGCTTTGCTACTTCCTCCATAAATCAGGGAAGGGAAGCAATCCTATTACTTTTCTTCCATGTACAGTCAGTGATGGAGTCTTTACTCGTCTGAGTGTTATGACTAAAGTCAACAGTATTACTCATGAAAAAGTTGCTCTTTGAGATGAGCCTAAAGACCGGTTCTCTTCAGTAGCCAAGTAGGTGTGCACTCGGTGTCGCACCGCACAATACAGGAGAGGCTGGGATCGCTGCTCTCAGCCAAAGCTGTAGTGGCCAGGGGGAGACATTCACCGTGGTAATAACACTAACCAGGTCCTGTGTGATTAGCTGTTAACCTCCATGCTTGTTCCTTCTGCTGCCAGACACCAATGATACCTAGCCCCTGGAGCTCCATTTATTTGTTTCTGCCTCTGTTTTCACAAGAGGAAATATAAAATGCCATGCACTTCAGCTGACCTCAACTTTGTGAGATACTGAATGTATCCTTGTGCCGCTCTACCCGTTCTGTTGTAATCTTAATGCAATTTGTTAGAAAAAATAAAGCCTTCTTTCCGCTACCTAACTGTACCGCCCACCTGGCACTAGCACTGGATGGGGAATACTCTAACCATGTCTCAGAACAGACAGAACTATCCAGTCTTTCCCCCAGTGAACAGTTCTGCGTCTCCATCAAAAGCAATCTCCTCATAAAATTAAATCCACTTTGTTCAGTCACTGAGCCAACTGCTCTCCAAAGCCAAATAGATGTTGATACTAGACTGACCTCTTACTGCTGGTCCCTTTCTTTTACAGTTTCAGAGTCAAAGTCCAGATGATTTTTCTCTTAAGCGCTATATGATTGTAATGGACATAAGTGTTGGTCAGAAGACTGGATAGGTAGATCTACAGCAGCACTTACCACCTGCACTTATCCAGACATGGCTTTCAAGACTACAGTAAGCAAGAAGGTCAGGATGAAGGAAGGGAAGCAGAAGACCAAAGAGCCAGAGGCATGGTTGAAGGTAGCCCCAAGGCAGCCGACCCCCAGGCTGCAGAATGGATTGGGGCGGAGGTCTGCTATGTGGATATGAGGAAAGACATGACAAGGGGAATCTAAGGTGATGCCTGGGCTCCAAAAGGGTCAGCACCTTGTCTGTCCTTTTCACTCATGTCCACACAGCTCTCTCTGCCAGCTTCTGTTGTCAGGACTAGAGAAAGGGTGCAGATCACAGCCCAGGTTCCTGCAGGATTTTGAGTAACCTGCGGAGCTAACTTCAGGCTTCTGCTCAGAAGAGACTGGTTATTCCTCCTTCACAGAGCCCCCATGACCAACTTACCCAAACCCCAACCCCTGCTCCATGAGGCTAGGAGAAACTCGAGCCTGAGCTCTGGGATCTTTCCAGCCACTCTCACATTACTGCTTCTTCCTTCTCAGCTTTGGGCAGATCCTCTGGACTTGCCCCTAGTCCAATACTCCACATAACTGACCAGAAATCTCAGATCTCTGAAGAGATCTCTGGAGACCTCAAATGTCTCTTGCTACACTTACCTGGCCCCCAAAACAAAACATCTGGTAATAGAAAAAGGAGAAACCAACCAGTGAATGAATAAGCAGCATCTCGTTGCAGCTTGCTTGATTTTACAGCATTTCTTCTATTCTCAAGTCAAGGATTCTGGGGAAAAGAGAAGGAGGCAAAAGGCTAGAACTGAGTGTACATGGCAAAAATAAATTGTGTTCTTTCGTGATGCTATTACCAGAGCTGCAAAACAGTATTCCAGAGATGCTGCAGGGCAGATCCTCAGCTGCTGCAACCTGGGTGAGTCCTGTCCCCAGCAGAGCTGTGCCGACCGGGGCGAGCTGCCCACCCAGCCTGCCCTGCTCGCACCCAGGCGGCACACAACTGCAAAAGCAAGCGTTCATAGTATTTCTTTTCATGCCTGGAACTGGATCAAGATTTTGTTTTAGATGGACTCAGTCCACAAATACCAGTGAAAACAAGAAAATGACATATATATCACCAGGCTGATAAAAGTTTTTGCACTGCACACACCGGTAATAAAAAATAAGCCCAATCCTTACCATTTTATACAGACCAGAGTAGCTTTTTTTTTTCCTGAGTGACGATGACATAATTGTAAATAGACACTTGTGGAGATTCTTAGGACTGAGTCTTTTAGTAGAAGCGACTGTGCCATAACAAAATATGGTGTATCAGCTTCTTGGGTCTGTACACCACTGTCTTGCACGAGCTCAGAATTAATTGACTGGTATTGACTACATGCTTTAATACTGAATTGCAGAAATAGATCATTAAGAATTATGTTATCTCTTGTGATTTAAGCTGTTAGACAAAAATCACAGACACATAAGGTTGGAACAAACATAAAGGTTCTGTCTCCTTTGAGAAAGACTCAGCTCTGTGTAGCATATTCCTGAAAGAAGTTTGTCTGTCTTGTCCTTCTAAAACTTTGACTATGGGAATTCTTTAAGAAACTTCTTCAAATGCTGAGATACACTGAGAAAAGGATCCTCTAACATATATCTCTCTTGCTGCAAATCAGTTCTCATCTTACTTTTTGTAGGTGTGGAGAAGACTTGATTTTCTCTGCAAGTCTTTTACACAGGTGAAGAATGCTACCAAGTCATCACTCAGTTTCCTTTTTTTCTAGATCAAATAAATTTCATAATTCCTTTTCCTCTTCTCTGGTCATTCTTGCTTTACTTTTTTCTTATAGTACTCTAAACCGGGCATACAACCTTAGTAATTAGTGCTGAGTAGCGCAGAGTAATTATCCTTATATTCACCGGAATTACATTTTTGGCTCATGGGGCAGTAAAGCTGTTGTAGGGGTAAATGTTTTTTCAGCAGCATTATACTGTTGACTCATCCTCAGTTCATGACCGACTGTAGGACGGAGAGCCTTGCCTTCAGTACTGCTACCTAGCCAGCTGTTCTCCACTTTGCACTTCTGCATTTGACCTCTCCCCTCTAAAAGGAGTCCTTTGCATTCCTCACTGAATTTGGTCTTACTGATTTCAGAGCATTTCACCAGCGTAGCAAGATTATTTTAAATTCTAATCCTGTTCGCCAAAGTGCTCACAAACCCTTCCATCTTGATGTCATCCACAGATTTTACCCTCTATTCAAATCATTACTCTCATCCAAGTCATTAATGAAAGCATTGAGTAAAACTGACCCCAGGCAGACCCTTGTGGGACCTCACTTACAACGCTCCCCTGGTTTGACAGTGAATCATCGATAATTACTCTGGACAAGTGGTATTTCAACCACTTGTGTGCCTACCAGACTGCAGAGTGATTTTAGCCTGGCCTCATTTTCTTTTTAGTTCAGCGCGTAACAACGTCATGTGGGACCACATCAAAAGCTTTTAAGAAGCCTTACTCACACCTGATGCTTACCGTATACCAGCTAGGTCAGGGATGCCCAGCATACTTGGCTTACAGACTGCATCCTCCAAGTTAATTCATGTAGCCCATAGCCGCCTGCCAGGCATCTGCCTTACCTATGTAGGCAGCAAATGACCTCAGCAGGGCTTCAGCTGACCACCTTCCCCCAGACACCGTTGGAGGGTGGGAAGGGATACAGCCGTACACAGGATCTTTGTAGCACTTGCCCAGTAGATCCAGCACTCGCAGAAAGGGATGGACTTTGGCAGACATGAAGTGTCTTGTGGGTACAAAGTTTCCATAATGGCAGAGGAAAGAAAGGGAGCTCCTGCATGCCTCACAGAGACATCACGTCACCAGCAGCAATAGGGGCAGGTGCCTATGGCAGTAGGCTGTTTGCTCTAAAGAGGAGATTAGGTCCATTTAATAGGATAAATTCAAAAGGCTTTGTTGCCTTACTGTATTCTACGTATTTAGGAACAAACTGTATTAGTTCGTTTTAAAATATTTCTTGGTGACAGTCCTAGCCCGACTCCTCTGAAAGTCCCTAGTTTCTTCATTTTCTCCTTTTTAATGACAGTTACTATGTTTATCCACTGGGATTTTTTTCTTCTAGCAGCTGACAAAGATTATTGTTAGTGCTTCCAAGACTGCTCCAGTGCTTTAAATTTGCCAGCGTAGAGCTCAGCAGGCCTGGCTGATTTCAATGCATCTACATTTCTTAAACATTTAAAATGTATTCTGTACTTATTTTGGACTTTTCTATACACCTGTTAAATGAGGCATGATAAGTTTCTGGGTACCAGCATCCTGTTTGTGACTAAAAACTACTGAATATGTCAGTTTTGGCGTCACCTGCTTTTCTTCTCATTCCTCATAAGCAGCAGACCTTCCTTCAGCCTTCCCCCGTTTCTAACTTCCTTTCAAATTTGTCATTACAATTTGTCCCTTGTGACTCATTTTGTGCCTTAGCCTTTCTGTGTCCTTCCTATTCAGGCACCCTTTGTCCCTGCATCCCTTTCTCTGCAGTTGCTTTTGTGTGATCCCAGTGTTATTTACTTTACAATGTGAACCTGGCACTGCAGTAGGATATCTCTATGCTGCCAGGGCTCCTTGCAGTCAGGAGGACAGAAGGGAGGCCGTGCTGTCACACAGTAGCTCCCTATCATGCAACATAGCATGTACACAACTGACAAAGCAGCTCTGGCTTCTTTAAAGCCAACAGTAGATTAATTCATGGATATGTTACCCTCTTGAGATCGTACAGCTTCATATTCACGTCCTGCATGTGTCACAGAATCACAGAATCACAGGATGGTAGGGGTTGGAAGGGACCTCTGGAGATCATCTGGTTGGACTAGATGATCTACTAAGGTCCCTTCCAACCCTATGATTCTGTGATTCTGTGATCTGGTCCAACTCCCCTGCCAGAGCAGGGCCACCTTAGAGCAGGTTACACAGGAACGCGTCCAGGCGGGTTTTGAATGTCTCCAGAGACGGAGACTCCACCACCTCCCTGGGCAGCCTGTGCCAGTGCTCTGCCACCNTGCCTACTCCCATAAAGATCTTTCCTTGTAACTATATTAGATGATGGGTATGGATACACCCAGTTACCTTAAGGATAACTGCCTTTTTTCCCTTTGGAGATGCTAAACTATTTGCAAGGGACACCATACTTTCCTTTTGCAGGTGGAGGAACTGAGGCACGGAAGGGAAAGGGCTGTGCCCAGAGGCAATGCTCAGCTCAGGCTGGGTTAGGAAGTCAAACCAGGTTGACAAATTCCCATCCCACATTCTTGCAGCAGCATCACATTATCTCCACAGATGAACCACTGGCTTCCTTCACTACGTGTAGAGAGGTCTTGATGACACACATGTTTAACTTCACTTTCCATTTTAAAACGCTGCATACTATTTAGCTGTTTGGCACAGACAGCAGCAATGTGCTAATGAAATTAAAGTCTCGGTAAAGCCCTATATGCTCCAAAGCATCATTACAATATCCAGATCCCAAACTCTTTAAAGTCAAAGCTTTTGCTTTTGCAAGATGTAGAGCACAACAGCACAGTAATACACCATACACTACATTAATGCAAATAGCAGTTGTAAACTTGCATATATTGGCTGACAATAATTATGTAGTACAATGTTTTCACTCTCTCAAAAGATGATGGCCACTGCTAGAGTGCATTATTTATTGAGGGTAAAAACTAAAAGGGAATTAAATATTTTACAACTATAACTGGTGACCTTTACAGTTTCATCCTCTTGGGTAACCTGAAATCTGATTGTTTGAAGGAATGGGTATTTTTTGGTAAAAAATCACTCTGCTTCCTCACAGCCTCCCATGGTATGTATTTGTCTGTCTTTCTCTCTAAAACAGTTGAACTCCTCTCAGATTTCCTTGAGGAACATTATTTTCTCCGGTAGACAGGCTGGACTCCTACGGCGAGAGTGGGAGCCTGCTGGAGCTCAGCTGAGATGCAGACACGCTACTGCAGAACTAAACCAAGGGAGGGCAGATGGCTCTGGTCTTCACCAGGTAGGAGTAATGGCCACTAACACTTGCCACTAAATGGTTTTTAAACTCCTCTTGGAGTAGAATAAGTGATACTCTCAGAAGGTGCTTTAGAAGTCTTAGATGTGAATAGTCCCCTCATTTTGCAAGCGAATAAATGCCTGTTGCAATGTAGTTCTGGTACAGCGTGACCTCTCTGGGACTGCCATCGTATTCTGAATAAAACTCACACAGCTATCATAAAGCTACTAATTTTGTAAAAGGCTTAATCACAATTCTAACTTCCAGGTCATTAAGAAAGCCCAGAGTTACACATGTAATCTGGTGCTAAGCAGTGAACACCAATTCCTTCTTCTAAGAAGTGAATAAATAAAATTAATGAAAAACATTACAATAACACAGTGTACAGTGTTTTGTAGTTTTCTGCCAGGACATCACCCACTAAAATCTTTTATTTGTGTATAGCAGAAATCTTATTTCTTTCTGTGACACCTCAGTGTTAAGCGCTGCATTTTTCCAGAGTGAAGTATAGACTTTATTCTCCAAACTGTAATGAGTCAAGCAAGCCACCAATGTACAGTCTCAGGATTTTTACTGTTATTATTACAAACTTGAGCATAGGAAGTTCCACCTAAACATGAGGAGGAACTTCTTTACCTTGAGGGTGGCAGAGCACTGGAACAAGCTGCCCAGGGAGGTGGTGGAGTCTCCGTCTCTGGAGACATTCAAAACCCGCCTGGACGCGTTCCTGTGTAACCTGCTCTAAGGTGGCCCTGCTCTGGCAGGGGAGTTGGACTAGATGATCTACTAAGGTCCCTTCCAACCCTAGGATTCTATGATTCTATGATCTGTGTTCTGGTATTTTTGACAAGTTAAAGATCATAGTAATGATGATGTATCTAAAAGTCCAGTTTGGATAATGTACCCAAATGGAACAAATTCAGTTTATTATTTGATTTCACAGGCACTTAATCATACAAAATGATGCCTAGTTGCCACAGTGATAGATGATCTAGAGAAAGATTAGATTTTTTAATGATGATGTTAAGATCAGCACTGTCTAGTGCAATCCCTGCTCTCCTTGCACTCTTTTAGCTGTAGGAGGTACAATCCTCTCTCATTCTTCAGCAGTGGGGTGACGTCGAATTAGGAACCCCAAAAGCTGATACCAAATGGTGGGAGGGCTGCTTGGTCAAAACATGTCATTATCACACTTATCAACTTAATCGTTAGAGAGCCAGTTATGCTAGGCAAGAGGAAATACGCTATGTATGGAAAACTTGAGAGGACTGCTACAGAGCTTAGAGGTTTTAATGCTATCACAAATGTGAAACATAGGAAAAGAGGGTAAAGGGGTTGCAAACTGCTTCGTGAATTGCTGGCTGGAAAGAAGAGCTGGCCAACGTGTGATAGGACAGCTTGCTTAGAAGGTGTGATGGAAAGAAGGGCCAGGACCACAGGAACTACTTTGAACTTCAAAGAAAACCACAGCTGGCCACACCTGAGATACTTCCCTTGTGCTGGAAGGGAACAAGACAAGCCACAGAGCATAGGTGCAAATTAGAGTCCTGCTTTTGTATGGATGAGACACCTTAAAAACTCAAGGTGAAAGACAATAGGGCAGCTAAGGAAGAACCTGTTGTTAAATTTGCCCTAGAACTACATTTTGAGTTTAAATGACTCCTGGTCATTCTCGTTTTCCAGCCCTGTAATTAGGAGCTTGACCTTATGCCTGTCTGGAATGAACCTTTAATTTGATCAATGTTTGCACTTGTGTAGTGTTGATGACAAGCTTAGGTGAAGCTAACAAACTTCAGAGTATTTTCTGTCTTGTGAGATAACCCAAAGGCATCCACATAAAGGGGCATGAACAGGCAGCTTCTGGAGGAACAGCTCCCCAAGATACGTACAAAGGATCAGCAAATGGAGTGTGCTGTTTTGTAGGTACAAGAATTAATGAGGGGACAGGAGATTTCAGGTGTTTGATTGCAGAAAGAAGCCTGCTCCGCTACACACAGGCCAATGGCTCTCCTGCCAGGAACAGAAGTCTGAAACGTATCTCACAATCACAGGCGACACTCAGACCGCCCCATTGGAACTCTGCATTTGAATTTGTACCATCAGCACCTCCTTAAGACCGCCTAAAAAGCAGGATTTTAACTTAGCAGAGGTTTGATTTTCATTTAGTTTTCATCCATTTCAAGCAAACACCAACAAACGCATCGTTTTCCGGCAAACTGGACATTTCAGGAAAACTTTACTTAAAATATGCTGATGTACAATGTACCCTAAGCAAAATAACCTTCCTGATGTGGCAGCAGCTCCATCAGGCTGTCTCGTCTGTCCCAAGACCGCTTACAGCACCTAGAGTAGCATCAAGCCCTGACATCTTGTTCCTGTGGTGCTCTGCCAGGAATCAAAGCACTTTTCTATGGGAATTCTGCCTTCTACATGCCGATACTTTGTTGAAAAGCAGCCTGCTAACCCTGGTCTCAATCTCCCTTGAAAACATTACCTCTCCTGCCATGCAAAGAGTGTCACCGCCAGGTCTGTGACCCGCAGAGAGGGCAGTCCTTCGGCTACTTATCCTTGGAAGGGTACGCTCTAGAGAATGAAAGATTATGGTCTATCGGGGTGAAACTGCCTGTAAGTGCAAATAATTTAGTGCCGTGTTAAAACAGTGATGAATTTAGCCCATAATTTCAAGAAGTGAAGCAACACTCCCTGACAAAGCCTCGGAAGCTATAATTTATAGCAGCCCTCCCGGTTAGCAGCCCAGAGAGCTATGAACATCCTCAGCCCCGTTACCATCTTAACTGGATCCCTACTGAGCACTGAGGTCTCCTGGTATATTCTCCTGTCAGCTGGAAAGAGAGATTGGAAGGACAGGTTCTTCTATGGTCTGGTCTCCTTTATGTGTCACTCTTCCTTTACAGTAAGGTTACTGTCACTTAAACGTCCCTGTGAAATGCAAGTCTTCGCTTGCCTCCGCATTACAGTGACAGAATCCCTGCTTGCAGGCTCACTCATTTCGTCCTCTCTGACGCTGCCTTTTCCCTGTGTTTTTCTATTATACTCTGGTAATGATAAAATTCTGTGACTGATATCATCTGCAGACACACAGACTTCCCCTGCTGGCTCTCCATCACCTCCTGCACCTCATTTCAAGCTCCCATTTCAACCTCCGTGTCCTCCATGATCTCACACCTTACTTCAGCTGTTTTGTCACCTCTTATGTGCTCCATCCCTCCTACTTTCCCTATGTGTCTTACCGAGCCAGAGGGTACCATCGGGCCACTCTCTGTGGTATCTACTACGCCTGAATCACGTTTTCATTCTCTCCTCACCTCTCCTTCCCACTGCTTCGGCAGCGTGAGGAGGCCAGTCACTGCGAAATGGTGTGACAGGACATTGGTGTGGGAATCCAGCGGTGCCTGTGCAATGCCTTTTTCCTGTGCTCAACTCCTCAGACCGCTTTTTAAATGAGGATTTAAATGAGATTCTTAAGTATTTGCATGCAGTTGGATAGTGTAATGCCCTGGCTATCTAACAAGACACATTTTAGCCTCCAGCATGATCAAACCACCCCTTTTTCACTTTTCTGCTTCTTTTCTCCAGTCCGAGCTGGGGTTCCCTCATGTTTTTTTTAGATTAGTCAAAGCATCCCACGGGACTGATGTGGTGGCACCCCAAAAGCCTTCAGCCCTCCTCACTGCAGGTGACAAGCAGGATGCAGACCCTTAAGCGTTATCCAAGCTCAAGGTTAAGTATCGTAGCCAAAAAGCTATATACACACTCATTATTTTCGTAACTGCATGGGAAAATCAGGGAAAGCTGAAGAGAAAAAAACCCACCCAAGTTCCGAATTTCGTCAAAGACCGTAGGTTGCATCTCTAATGCAGATAGCTGTGGCTCATTTTCAGGTCATACGTGATGGATGAAAGGAAACATGAGGCTGCTTCTCTGAAAGGCGCCGAATTTTCTTCTCGGGTACCTGCTAAGGTTAATCCCTGCGGTTTATCTGACCAGTTTGGGGGGGGGAGCGGGTCACCGAACTTCAGCACTAGGGACAATTCGATTCCGTCACCAAACCTAAACGTGCTCATTGGGAGAGCCGCAAAACCAGCAGAAGCTTTAGGTGTTGGTGGCTTCCTATAGCCGGGCTACCCCTTGCGCTCGGGCGGCTACCGCACGCCCCGGGGCTCTCAGCCCCGCTCCCCGGCAGCGAGCCATGTTCAAGGCGGGCACGTCCGCAGCCGCTCGCACCTGCAGCGCCCAAATCCAGCGGGAAAAGGCCGAAAAACCTCCGCCGACAGAAACAAGGGGCTCGGTGCCCGGTGACGCCGCC
>VXBO01009102.1:187419-321824 GCA_013400135.1 Rhinoptilus africanus
GGAAAAGAGGCGTGCGTCTGAGGGGGGACCTAATTAACACAAATACTTGAAGGGTGGGTGTCAGGAGGATGGGGCCAGGCTCTTTTCAGTAGTGCCCAGTGATAGGACAAGGGGTAACGGGCACAAACTTGAGCATAGGAAGTTCCACCTAAACATGAGGAGGAACTTCTTTACCTTGAGGGTGGCAGAGCACTGGAACAAGCTGCCCAGGGAGGTGGTGGAGTCTCCATCTCTGGAGACATTCAAAACCCGCCTGGACGCGTTCCTGTGTAACCTGCTCTAAGGTGGCCCTGCTCTGGCAGGTGGGTTGGACTAGATGATCTACTAAGGTCCCTTCCAACCCTAGGGTTCTATGATTCTATGATTCTATGATCCTGGAAATACACTAGATCTCGTAAACATAATTTAATCCCTTTACACTTAACCTTATGACATCACAAGCTGTCTTTGTGACTCCCAAATAAAGTCCTGTGGTCGCACAGCGAAATTTTGCAAGCCAGCACGTTGAATGGGGCAGGAGGCCTAGGGAGTAAGTTTTGGCTTCAAGGATGAGACCAGGCTTTTGGTGAGGCCTGACCTGCCTGGCAAGGCATCCAGAATGAGTCCGACGAAAAGACTGTTTTGAAGAAGGGCAATAATAAGGTAATTTCTTAGTGCCCAGGTTTCAAAAGATAATTAAACACTCCTGTAGGCTTCAGAGGCAAGTATTTGCTCCCATAGTTGAAATGACAAGAGTATGCCGGGTGCATTCTGAATATTGAATGGAAGGATGCGAGTATAATGTCTGAGGTGCACACACTTAATTTATTAACTTATTCTTCTTCTTTTAGTCTTTCAGATGTGTTTACCACGTGACTCTGCATATTTTTCCCCTTCTTAAATAATAACCAGAACAAGCATTTTAGTGGTAGTGTGCACTAGTTGGTGGGAACTACATAAATTTAAATCCCCTGTGTGGGAATTCTGCAAGTTTCAACTCATTTAATCCCCGTCTCTTTAGCCCCACATCTCCATTTGTGCAGATTAAGAGGAACGTAACCCTTACATCTCAAGTGGCTTTTATCAGTTTTCTTATCACCTGCATTCAGCTCCTTCTGGTGGGACTATTAGAAAAACACAGGTGCGTCCTCCAAGGGACTGGGAGAGGACAAAGTGAAAGAAAAACAGGATGGAGGGAGAAGGGTTGTTAAAAGTGGAATGGAGAGAAACAAGATGTGAAAGGAGAAGGAAAGCAAGGCAAAAGGGAAGAGTAGAAGGACAAAACCTGAAACCAGTGGAAAACAAAGAGGGAGAGGAAAAGAGGGAAAAAACCACCCCAGATTATCAGATGAGGACTGTACTGTTTTAATAAAAATCAGTACATGCTCTACCTAAGTTCCTTTTCTCTTAACGTGACAGAGCAGATCTCATCTCGCAAAGGCTTCTTTGGGAAAAGGGTCTTATTTGACCTTATGGGACTACTCACATGAGGAACTTGCTTGAGTAGACCTGAAAAGGCACTTTCCAGTGCCTTGAGGCACTGAGAAGAGGAAAGTTAAGTTGCTGTATGTTTTAAGCTTGCAGACAGGCACATGGGAAGTTGAACTGCATCACGCCATGCTCTATATACCCTTCTGCAAAGAAAGGTGCTACATACTGTCAAATACTGTAATATTAGAGGTATTACTTTTGTAGTCCCTGTTTCTCTAGACAGATACAGAAGATTTAAAAGCAATCAGTGTTCGTGAACACTGCATCAGTCTATCCTAAAAGACACTTTGCTAATTTTTCCTCCCTGACCTCGTATTCAGTCTAGTCATATTAAGATTGACATTATTAAGGAAAACTGCGTGAAACTTAACTTGTTGTTAAGGCTGACATTATTGAAGAAAACTGCATGGAACAGAAGAGATAAACAATACTGTTGTAGAAGATCAGTAACTTAAAATGCAGCTATTTCTCTGCACCGTGGATTAGCCAGTCATCCTTCTTAGGTAGAAGAACAGGTAGAATACCTTCACATTTTGGTGAAGGGTATATTTCATTTGTCCCATTGTAATGCTGTTCTGTATTTCCACAAGGAATGCTACATGGGGCTAGGAGGCCCATATTCTCATTGCTAGTTGCATTTACACTTAAATGTTATCACCTTACTTTTAAAAACAAGCTAGCGGGAATATGATTATTCTTGTGCAATTTGTGGCTTTTTTTCTTTCAACCCATGAAAGCATGTAGTAGGGCATGATAAAACGCTCCTGATTTGTTGTAGGCAGTCAGACTTTTGATGGTGTGCTTGACTATCAGAACAAACGACCATGGCTTCTTTACCATAAGCTCTGTTCCGAATAATTAATGTAATGTTAGTGGGCTTAGTGAAGCAATGGGCTATATTACAGTGACTGCAAAGCATGGAAACCTACTGTGTCTTTCTGTCATAAAGAGGCCCTGCCTGTGCTGTAGATCCTATGAAGAATTTGTAGAGATACTTGAAAGGATAAAACACTGTATAAATTCCTGAAGTTCAAAGAAAAAATACCACTCAGGATAAAAAAGGGAGCTTAGCCCAGCAGCAGCTTAACCATATATGACAGATCTAGTGCTAAGTCCTGCACCATCAATGCAAATGCCTCTGGAGTTCACCAAGTAGCCAGGATGGAAGGACTAGAAGAAAGGCTTTGAGGATACTGACCTTAAGGGGCGGGGGCAGAGAGAAAAGGCTTGTGCTTCCCAATAAATGACTCTGATTCTCTGGGCAGGATATGAACAGGGAACGTTTAAGATATGTACAGCTCCATCTGTCTTGTGTTTCCCGTGAAAGCTACTTTTAACGGCATTAACGTGTATTTGTCTGTTTTTCTGTGCAAGTATTATGCCATAAATAAAATTGGGAACTATGCAAGTTGTTAACCCTGTTATTCTAACATAAGGGTAGATTACACTAGGCCTCAACGATGCTTTTGAGAGCTGAGGCATACAGAAATCATTATCTGTGTGCTTCTTCCTGTGCCATGTAATGACATGAACATTGGATCAAAGTTGATCACCTTCAGGCCATGAGGGTAATCAAAAGTTCAGCAAAAAGGCTGGTTTAGAGGTGACACTTCCTTCTAGGTGGTTCCTGTGCAATGTTCAATCATCTCAGTGTGTCCTGGACCCAGCTGTTTTCTTGTCTTGCCAACTCCCTATAGAAAAATGCCATAGAAGAGTCATCCCAGCCGTGCTCTTGCTGGCCTCCCTCCCCCCCCAGCACAGAGCTAATTACGGGCGCCCAACGAAAGGAACGACACAGTGGTGTTGTTGCAGCAGTATTGATATGGATGCTGTTTCAGGCACCCTACACCCAGTGCTCACAGTCTTCATTTCAAGTAGTGCAGGAAACTATGTGGTATCTGGAAGTTCTTAAATAAAATTAATATGGACACATAGCAGTAAGTGCAGTCCTAGGAAAGTATGTGTGAGATTGCGGTCACTGCTAAGAGGGGTATGCCTGTTGGAGGGCGTATTGCAGCTTTTTGGCCCTTGCTGATGACCGCAGGCATGGAAATGGTTCACGTTGCTTTTGTCTATTTGTAGGAAAAGGAAGAAACATGGAGCTGCATCTCTATTCTGAAGCAAAAGTATAGATTAAAGGTCCTCTTTTTTTTCCCCATGGTTTTGTTTTTTAGGAGACTGCAGCAATGTATTCTAAGCAGTCACAGGAGCTTTAATGACAGCTGTTTTGCTTGAAAGCCTGTATCTGTCAGTGTCTGTAACATGATTTGATGTAATCCTTTCGATTTCCTCATGTTTAAAAAAGCTCCAGAGTCATCTTTGCCTACCAAAACACATTTAACAGTTGAAGTTTTAGCTGGGAATATTTCTTAAATCTACCATTTTGCATATACTCCGTTTGATGATCCTGCTGTTTATGTATTTTTAATACATCTCTCACATTAGTCTGAACATCCAATTAAGGACGTGGCTTAGGAAAATATGGGAGTTTGGGAAAAAAAAAAGAAACAGAAATGGAATAACACTAGCAGAAACTTTAGTAGTCCCATATCAGTATGATGTTTGCTGCTCAGAACCAAGGAAAAATATGTGAAGTTGTCTTTCACAGCAGGCTTTATGCCTACGAGTCAATCTCATCTTACTACTCAGCTGTCGAGAAGATTTGTCCTTGAAACCCAAATTTCCCCTACATACACTGACATGTGTTTTGCAAGACCTTGAAACTACTCAATGGATGGAGAGCTGAAAACTGCTGCCAAATCTACGAGATGGTCATGGTTATCGGGAGCTGACCAGAAGCTTTAATTTCATGCACTGCGGTACTGCGGATTGAAGCTGGGGAGCTGCGGTGTGCAGGCAGGTAGTCGGCACCAAGCGGGTGGCTGCCCCTTTGGCCAGGTGGGGAAATGCAGATTTACCACAGAGGGCAGCAGGATCCATTTTGTTTGCCCAAAACACTTCACTTTTTCTCAAGCAGCGATACTTGAAAGGGGAAGGTATTGACTGGCACAAGCGTGTCCTATGGCACACTGCCTTGCTTAGTATTCAAAGGAGGAGAGTGGAAATAGAGGACCTGATTTTAGTGCTCCTGGGGAAGCTATTCTAAAACCAACCAAGTCCAGGGCACTTGAATTTCATACTCTTTTTTTCAGACTCTTGATGGCCCAGCCTAACGGAGAGAAAAAAGCGATGGTTGTCGCATCAATATTACATCCCAATTTGTTGATATCAACGTAATTATCTTTGCTAAACTACAGACAAAAAACCTTACTTCATCAGATCCACTTATCCAAAATTACCATCATCCATTTGGGTGTCTCTCATGGGGCTTTGGGAGGGGGAAAAGGGTGTTTGGTTTTTCATGGTGGTATTTTTCCTTTCCTTGCTTTTCTTTTTATCAACTTCTTTCAACCGAAAATGACAGGAAAGCTTGCATGTTGTTGTAGTTAGCTCTTCATGCATCTATTTTCATTTAAGGACTATAAGGTATGGGGCCAATCTACTTTTTTCTGGCGGTCTTTAAATGCAGTAGTTAAGAAAAAATTACTGCTTTGTTCACAAAGCCTCAGACCAAAAGGAGAGGTGTTTCTTTTAACACTTCTTTGTGTTTGGTAGCCTCACAGCAGTGAAACTTCCTGGGCCTCTTGCTGTCTGCTTGGCTAAGTCCAATAAATCTTTTTGGTAACTAGTGGTTAAAAATTCATTAAGAATATTTTTGCTTTTTATGCTTTACCTCATGCTTCTACTTATGTTTGGGTAGACATGACAGCGATTGGGACGTAATTTATGAAATGTTATTGAATGTTGTTAACCCGTTTAAACTGAAGCTCCAGCATACACTCTTACACAGTCCTTGAGTATTAAAACATTTGTTAGCGTATGTTATGTGAGCAGTTAGTCTGGAAGCTCAGACCTTGAGAGGGCCTTCACTATTTTTTTCAGTTTATTTTTTCACAGTTTATTCCTTTTTTCCTTTTTTTTTGTTTTTAAATAAGACAGTCCTCCCCTACCTTGCAACAGCTGAGTGTTGGATGTGACTTTGTTTTGGAAAGTGGTAGCACACACTTCCGTACTATTCATGAATCATCAATGTCATTAGATTTCAAGGTGTTTAGCTGGATTTTGCTATGTAAGGCTCTGTTCCATGTTGTCTCCGCATCTGTATTAACTATCTTCCTAACTATTGCATTTTTCTACTTGGCAAATATTCTCAGCAGAAACAACTAGAGGAGTTCCTTCTATAAATGCAGCATTTGTTACTGGTAACTGTACTGTTACCATTATTTTTTTAATATTCTATTTTTAAATCTCCCATTTAAAAAGAAAATACATGGAACAGTTATCAAGAAATGCAGCAGAAAACCTACCTCAGTCCAGAAGGCTTTACAGCAAAATACAAAGCAGTGCAGCTAAACTGTGCCTTCTCGTACAAAAGGACTGTGTCACACACAGTCCAGGCAGTAGATTCTTAGCTCCACTGAAGTCACTCCTGAGGGGCTCTGCCCTGACTCTGAGTGTGTTCCCTGTGAAGCTATTAATAGTGAAGCACCCAGCACACACACCAGGGCAGGATCAAACTATGTGTGCATCACAGAAGGGAAATAAATCCTGAATATATACATACATGCATGTCTGCAAAGGTCGGGTTACTGGATTTCTTAGCAATTTGGGGTGGGAGTGTGGGGGAGAAGACAATGATAATGCCAAAAAAAAAAAAAAAAGGAAAGGAATCAACATCCAGAGGCTTTTTGGAATTATTTGTACAGTGCATCACAAAAACACAATAACAAAGAGAAGGTCAAAGTCCTAAGAACATGGATTGCAAGGTCAGAGGCCCTTTCAAATGGCGTGGGGTCCACACCTGCATTAGTCTCAAAGTGACTTGTTTCAGTAAGACAGGAATATTTTGAACATCAAGAATTGTTCTGTTCTTCTCAATGACCTGACAAGATGAACACATCACAGAATCACAGAATGGCAGGGGTTGAAAGGGAACTTCAGGGATCATCTGGTCCAACCCCCCTGCCAAAGCAGGGTCACCTTAGAGCAGCTTGGACAGGTACGCATCCAGGCGGGTTTTGAACATCTCCAGAGAAGGAGACTCCACAAACTCTCTGGGCAGCCTCTTCCAGTGCTTGACACCCTCAAGGTAAAGAAGTTCTTCCTCATGTTGAGATGGAATTTCCTGTGTTCCAGCTTATGGCCATTTCCTGTTGTCCTGTCACTGGGCACCACTGAAAAGAGCCTGGCCCCATCCTCCTGACACCCATCCTTTAAGTATTTATAAGGGTTGATGAGATCCCCTCTCGGTCTTCTCCAGGCTAAAGAGAGACAGGTCTCTCAGCCTTTCCTCATAAGAAAGGTGCTCCATTTCCTTGGTTATTTCCTACTTGTACTTGGAGTTAATGTATTAAGTCAGCCCATTTCTCACTGTGGGGCTTCAAGTCCCAAACAGGTGGGAGTTCATCCCTTGTTTTATTTACCAGCCAAATGAATTTTTCTCCTGTGGTATTTAACTACCCCATTGCTGATAATACTGGCCCCTGCTAAAAGTAACAGTTTTGTCAGATTTAGATCTATTTAACAACACTGTCAAATAACAAATGCTTCTATTTCTGTCAATACATCTCCTTTATAACTTTTTCAGCCTAAGTAGGAAAAAATGACATCTCAAAAACATTGGGACCTGATACTAGAGCTGACTTCCCATTGCCATCTCTGTGTGCAATCCCAGCTGGTTTAGCATGATCCAAGTGACAAGTTAGCCTGTGGTTGTAGAAGGAAGGCTTCTCAAGGCTGAATCATAATAAGTTGCAACCTTCCATGTTTCATACACTTATTTCCTCTTTTTTTTTCCTATCTGAGCACTTCAGATGATTGAAAATCGCTGGCAAACATTTTTTACTTGTTTGTTTTTAAGTAGTCTTTTGAACTGACAAGACATGAAATCCTTAGACCAAAGGACAGTATTTTTCAGTTGGTTACAAATGTCTGAAAGTAGAGACACTGAATATATTTACCTCAGCCACGATTTTATTGCCATAATAAGATTTTTTTGCTTTGCTGCACACACCAAGACTTTAAGATTATGTTAGCTTACGCTGAGCTAAATCCAGATACGGGATTTGGTTGTAAAATATACAAGGAGAGGTCTGTGGCTGCAGAAAGTCTCTACAATCCCCTTTCCCTGAGAAGATATTAGCAGGGTGCTTTCGTGCCGTCCTAGCTAAAGTGACCTTGTTGTTCACACCCCTGTGAGGCTCCTGAGGAGCCAGGGGGTAACTTCATTGTGCCTCTTCCAGATGGCAGCGTCCTTTCCCTGCGGGTATTTTGGTTTTGATTACTCTGCCGAAGCTTGTGTTGACCAAAAGCATATGAACTCGATGAACAACATTCGTAACCTGCTGTAACTGTAGAAGAGGCACCTCCTGAGCGTGTACAGCCCCTACCAAAGATCACCCACCCGTACAGTAAGAGCACCCGAGTCAACCCGTGTGCTCCCCCTCAGCGGGAGCATCCACAATGGCTGGAGCTTAACTACTATCATTTGATGATTCATTTGCAGTGCTTATTTTCTAAAAATTGCATAGCCTGTTCTCAAAAGCAAGGCAAAGAAAAAAGCAGCTGTTATGAAAAGAGAGGAAGAAAAACGCACGTACAAAACACAGAGCTTTAAAGAACTAAACTCACATTGTTAGGGTAGGAAAACCCAACAATTTGCCATGTCTTATCTTTGAAAAAGATCAGAAATAGAGTTATATTTTTGAGGTACTATTCGTATTTTAGACAATTAGCAACAACACTTGTGAGTCTAAGAATGCGTGGATTTGAATTCAGTCCTGACTTGCATTTCTTACCTTGTGGGGGTCTCATAGAGAATAAAACAGGGAATTTTTCCCTGTTCTAAAAAACCATGCTTTTATATTCAGTACTAGTGAATTTTAGGCATGTAATATTGATACTGAAATAGACACACTGCTTTTTAAGTGTAAGAAACATCAGAACGACCAATCCAAATTTTACTCTGTCCTATCATTGAATATGAAGATGGACTTCATTGTGCTTTTCTTTATTCTAGCATAGCGTATATAGAATGTGATTCAAAAAGCAGAAAATTGGCGTGACTGAAAAAATGAAAAAAATAATTTTCAGTGCTGTGTAGTGTTTTGCAGAAGGTATTTGCTTTCTGAGCAACAAAAGACAGTAGCTGAAACTTCCCATTCAGAAATTTCATAACATTTTATTTAAAAATTCATGAGTGAAATGAAATGTTTTGAGTTCTCCAAAGTCATTGTTTTCCTTCACAACAGTCTGAATTTTAGTTTTTTTCTTCCTAAGCTACTACAGCACTTCATCCATTCCTCCATGTCTCCCAGTAAGTCAGGCTGTCCAGCCCGGACATACATCTTTCATGGTGTGTCACCACTGTGCAGCTTCTGTGCCCAGTGAGGAGGTTGTATTTACTGCTGAGATGATGCTTTGTCCAAAAGCAGCCCCGTAGTCCAGTCTACAAGGCACCGAAATAAGAAGTCCCGTGGGGTACTCCAGCAGCCCATAGAGGCGCAGCTTATCCCCAAACAAAAACACTCATTCAGCTTTAAAAGTGATACATTTTTTTCTGCATGAATTAAACATGGCATTTAATGAAGTACGCTATTTGGATTTTGCTGGTGGAAGATTTCAGTTTCCAGCTCAAGTTAAAGCACTTGTGTGCTAAAACTCCTGCTGTTCGGTTTTGTTCTGCTGACCAGCTCTCTTCTGAGATTCGCTTATACTTTGTTTGTATGGATTGTAGCTGGAAAATATCCTTGTTGTGAAGGCTTATCTTCTGAGATACATTCGCTGTTGCTACAAGTAGGGAATTATGGAACCAGTACTTTTTCTCAAAGTGGAAGAAACACGTCAAGGTCAGATGATAAATTTTCTTGCAGACCGATACACACATTGATGTTGAAGGTCCTGCCCAACTTGGAGCCCAGAGAAACAAAAATTCCTGTCTCTGTGTGTGTATTTAAGGGAATAACTCACAGATGAGTCATGAATGCAGCATTACTAATGACCCTACCCACACCACAGCTGCTGAACCTTCCTGCAAGGCAGAATGAGCTACAGGCCTCCCCCAGATGCCAAGAACATCTCATCAGTACTCCCTGGAGCTGATGGTCTCTGACAGCCTTTCAAACCTGGCCCCCATCTTCTAGCTGAGGAGCCTGTGCAGAGAGTCCCAGAAAAAAGATCTGTTCCCTGCCCCGTGTGTGATGAGACTCACCCACATGCTCTCCGTGGCCTCACCTCCTGTGCCATGAAATCTCCCAACCCCCAGTAATCGCTGTAGCACTGAATTTACCTTTCAGTCATGGAGCTGCAGGAGAGAATCACACCGAATGAGTGAATGCATGCACATAAATGTAAACCACAGAGAATGGGGCAATTTCTGCCTTCTGAATGTCCTCGCTATATGCGTATTAGTACTTTCTTTGATGGACTAGCTTTTTTTTGACGTGGGACATCATATATTTTTTTAAAATTACGTTTGTAAAGGCAATTCTTGAAAAAAAAAAGTAGAAATAGTGCAGTGTTGTTTTAGAATAGGGTAAAAATCCTTTTGTGGCTCTTCTTGTTAAGCAAGCAGTGTTTCTTCCAGGGCAACAAAAAATATGTTAGTTGAAAGTGGGATAAGAGCAATTAAGATCCAAGGAAGGGCTAATCCTAGACAGCTAGGATTAAAGAAAGCTGAAAAGCAAAACTTCAGCTGAAGAAGAAAAGGCTGATAAATATATTGAAAGCTTTTGATGGCTGCAAAATATATAGAAGGGCAGCTCATTTAATTTTGGCTTTTGCTTTTAACTGTCAGTTTACTACCACCAAAATTTTGTTTTCATTCTAAAGAACATTTTGGGGAATGGCATTTCTTCTGCTCCTGACTGTGATCTGCAAAATAAATTTGAAAGATTTGCCATACGAATGTGTATTCTCACAGTGTTTTCATTAAATCTAGATTTAATTGATTTTTCTCTCTGAGTTGAGGTCTATCATTCTTTTTTTCTCCTTTGTATTTTGCTTTCCTGGTTTGCTACTGTTCTGTCTTCTGGATCAGTGCAAGCCCATGTATTAAAACCAAGCTGTTTTTATAAGAATCCTGGCACTTCCCATTTGGAAGCCTATTAACGGATGCTGCTCGCTTTTTAAGCCCTGTGCTGCCTTGCTGTACAGCCAGGGTAAGAGCTTGCCTCTGAATGGGGAGGTACGTCAACCTTCCTGAGAGTTGCCTCTTTGTGCTTCTTGTGGGTACTTCACCTGAGAGATGCTTCCCAGAGCTGCTCAGCTTGCTACTGCATATTTGTAAGCATGTTTATTTTTTGACAAAACTCTGTTGTGTTTGCAGACTTTAGGAAGCCTTTCTTACTTACAGTCATTCCTAACATTTTATGGTTTCTGTGAACCCAGGTGCTGCTGCTGGTCTTGAGCTGTAAAAAGAATGGTGATCCCGATTCCAACACAGGCATTGCCAAGCAGATGTGACGTTTTTATGCATGGCTTTGTTCCCCTTTTCATTTTCAGTGTCTACAGTAAGAAAACATACCACTTTGTGCACTTTGAAGAAGGACATTCCCTGGCTCTTGGTCCTAGACCTCAGAGGAACGTTCAGAACAAGAGAGCAACCACACACACCTGACTTGGCGTTCCTGGCACCAGAGGCATATGAGTTGCTGATGCAGACTCTGTTCTGTTGAGTAGCCAGATCCAAAAGCCTTTGACCTTAAAATCAAGGAAAGAGGCTCCATGGCAATGCTGGAAACAGTTCCCAGCCTGCTGAGATGTGGCTTGGAAGGGATTGGGAGGCTTTTCAGGATAAAATGTTCCTTCGTTCCATTTCTGACATGGAAATAAACAGTCAGTGTGAAAGTTTTAGTGGTGAATTGGGGGTATGAATACGGAAGCTTCGGGCTTTAATCTCTTGCTGGCTTCTCCGCAAGGGAGATGGAGTTCTCAAGCCCTGTTACAACACTACCAACCTTCAGAATACTGGACTTTCTTTTAACATACAGCTGCTAGATAGTACAAGATCTTAAACTAAAACAATGTTATCCTTTATGGTATTACAGAAAAACTTGGAACTAAAATACATTAGAAAAACATAAAAATTGAAAACCACAATTTCTGAGCCAGTACTGTGATTTCAGGGTGATTTGTGTTGATATTCTCCATTTTCTTTTGAAAATAAAATTAGTATCAAACATACTTTTTATCTGGAATTAGATCGCCAAACAAGCAGCTCATCTGGAGCATTTCAGGACAGCTTTATCACAGGCCTATTTGAAGTTTAGGACTTAATAAAGTGATTCTTACCAGTTAGGAACTGCAGTATGGATTAGAGTTGCATATGTAGCTGTATCCCTTAATCTGAATTAGCTGATTCTAGGAAGTGAAAGTCAAGTGCACGAATCTACTTCGTGAGCAAATATAATGGATTTTCAGTAGGGGTGTAGGAGGTGTGAGCCAATTTACATTGGTGTACACTTACCGGTGTTTTTTGTACTTTCATTGAGGAAATTGTTTGTGCACTTCCTTTTGTGTGAAGGATTTTATTTCTTCCTTCAAGCTTGTGCATCTGAAAATGGAAATCATGTTGGTTGTCAAGCATCAATGGATGTTCACCGAGCATCTAAAACCAAAAAAGTAACAGTCATATTTTAGAAGGCAAGTGAAAATCAATGCTGACTCTTCCTTGTGAGTTGTGTTGTGAGTAGAATGGTTTGCATTGCAGAGAGTTATGATATAAATGTGTTGGGAAAATTTGTTCAAGAAAGAAAAGCTGAAAACGAGCTCAGTCAACTGGTGTGCTAGCTTTCATTCTGCCTTTAGCTTCCACAGCAGGAGGAAGAGCTAATTAATGATGTTCTTCAGTATTTGACAAAATATGAATCTACTGTGACTTCCAGACTTTGCTGAGGATAGATTAGGAGTCAGGGAACAGGGAGAGCTGCTGTGCATGATCAGAGCAGTGTGGAGAAATTTGCTCTAAACGTGACCCATATCACTGCTACCAGTCTATCATTATTCACAAACATGAATGAAAAATACAACAGGTAGATTGACAGGATATCCTAGCAGAGGCTCTCAATTTTAAAAATAATTTTTAAAATTCCTTTTGGAAATAATTCTAAGAATTGGTAGTTACCAGTGTCTTTGCAACTATAATTAATTATAATAATTGGAATAGTAGAAATACATACTTGAAGAATAGATGTGAGTAGGACAAACAATCTATGTCAGCAGTAACTTTATGCAGAGACATGCTATGCAACCCAGTGGAGTTTCTTGCTGTGTGTGAGGTTCAGTGCATGTGTGTATCCTCCCTGGCTCTGAGCCTGGGATAAACAACTTGATCTTCTCTTTTGGGTGGATAAAGTGGCGCTGAGAAATGATTTTTCCGAGACCTTTTAGGTGAAAATCTAATACCAAATTGTTTCTGCTGCGCTTCATTAGAGGTGCTTGCAACTGAATTGCTATTGATTGCCTTTTAAATCTGATTCTGCATTTTAAAAAGTTGTAACAGAAAAATGACAGTGATGTATGTGTACCTTAGTATCCCGCTGTCAGATGTGAAGGAAACTGCAGTTTATCATTGACCTGTTAGTGTCAGAGAAGCCAATGACTATTCACAACCCAAAGGCCCTGATCCTAAAATCCCTTAAGAGTTGTGTGTCCGTATTAGTGTAAGTAACTGCACTGAACATCATTACTCATGTTAATAAAATGAAGGGAGTTCAAGTGATCCTGGAATCAGTACCTTGGAAGCTGTTCATGTAAAGAAAAGCTATGATCAGGTAATCAAAATCGGAAAGGCAGCAAGTATGAGAGAGGCAGAGGCACCAGTGCTCATGACACTAAAAGTTTCACTGTGCTTTCCAGCTCACAATAGCAAAATATATAAGGTTAATAATACAGCTTGTGGTGTTAAGTACTAAGAATTGTTTTGCCACTTTTGTGACCAGTTTATATAGCTGGCTGAAGTCAGTGGGTTATGCCAGTTGGGTCAGGCTGAGATTTCACTCATTTTCACCCATTCTGTACTTTCTCATTGCTTTGTGCAGGCCGGATTTGTTTAAGCAACATTGTTGATAGATGTGGTATTTCCTTATCGTCTTTCGTGTGATAATGGCATCAGACACAGCACTAGGAAATGCTGAAGCATGTTCAGGTCCTGCTATAGCAAAGGAATTAAAGGGGTGTTTAGATCTTGTAGAGGTACTCAGCATGTTTCATGGGTAAAGTCCTGATACGTTTGTGTGTACGGTGGAAGTCCACAGCTCAGCTGAAGGTGGGCCTTTATGGACTGCACCAGCTGGTATGAGAGCCTCTAATGATCCCACCTCCTCATCCTCACCCTCCTTTTCACCCATCCTACCCCACCCTGCATTCCCCCTCATTTCCCCTTCAGGACTACCCTATGGATTTGGTCATCAGCTCAGCATCCCAGGGCCTCTCTTCAGCAGTCACTGCCAGTCAGCCATAACTTTTCTTCTGTGATGAAGGTTGTTCTGAGAGTGTAGCGGTTCCTGCTTGGGGGGATAGGACATTAAGAAATGTGTTTGGTTTTTTTTCAGTTTATGCATTTCCAGATTTTTCCCTTTTGTTTTGCCTTCTGTCTTCCTTTGCTACCCCTTCTTCAGTCACAGTAGTTAAAAAAAGAAAAAAACATGAAGTATGTTTTGAAAGCAAATATTTTGAAAACTGGAAAAAACCAGGAACAATTCATACAGCTTTCACTGAAAATAAAACTGTTTTCAGACAGTAGTAATATTTATTATTTCAGTGACTGTGCTGTGCACATATGTTAAAAATGGTCCTTCAACTGACTGTCTCCCAAGGTAGGTAGCTGCATCAAACCTAAATTCTCTAGTCCATTCCTTTTTCAGTCCTACCTGGCTAACCTGCTATCCTCATTTGCATTGTGGTCGATTTACACCAAAGTCTTAAAAAAGTGGATAAATATCCTTGGCGTAGTAGTCATTGTCATGTTATTTTAGTTTTTTTGTGCTACTGTGAGAACACAAGAAGGAAAAGACTATTATTTAGCTGTATATGCTGGTATGTGTTTTCCCGTGAGAAAGAAAACCAAAATTTTGTGGTTTATTCTATATTGGATCCACAGAGATGTCTGAGCATCACTACCTAGCTGAATTCAGTACCAGACTTGAATGTATCATTTTCTGATCATGAAATTGTTTGAACAGTGACACTCAGACATGGGCAGTTAAGGTAAAATAGTAACCCAATGGAGAGCTTAGACTCTCTGGGAAGAGACTCAAAAGACAAAATAACCTGCCTGCTAGGGAAACAGATTGTTTCCAAACAAACTCCTCTTTTTTGTTTGTTTACAAACTCTTCTCCTGAGTGTTAAGCTGCTTTCTATCAAGACATCAGGTGTGATGGACCGTCCTCAGCCTGCTCCAATGACAGTATGTTTCAAGAAGCGTGGAAAATATTTTTTCATGAGCATACTTTTTCCAAAAAAGGTGAAATGCAAGACTTAAAAATACTTGAACATATTGTCCTACTCTCCCTAATTCCTAGACAGTTTGAGGAAAATCGCTACCTTTGTCCTTTGGTATTTTGTTTATAAATTTGTTGTTGGAGGTGATTGTTTTATAAAAAAGCGAAATATGCACCACAGTAAGTTTCACTTTCTGTGATCCTTGACAAAAAAAGGCTTTACAGTAGCCTTTGTTTTCACCAGTCTTGCTTTTCAGCAAAATTAAATGACATCATGTTCAGATTTATCTGAGACACCATGCTGCTTATAGATTAAACTGCTAGTTATGCCCTCTTTTGATTTGCAAAGTACTGCTGTAGTGGCCAACGTTTAACCCCTGGTCTGTGCTTGGCCTATGGCACAACCGTTCTAATGGCTGAATGTCGTGTAGCTGCAACAAAGCGCTTGGGTCAAACGGCTTGGCCTGGCCAGATTAGCTCAAATAGCACTTGCCTATCTACAGTAGTAGAGAAAATATTGGAAAACAGAAGAATCAAACTCAACTTCTATGTGAAAATATTGAATTTGTACTCAAAAGATTGAATGTTTGTCTTAAATATGCCTTTGAACACAGACTGAATTAAACTCAAGTAAAACATGGTGTAACCTGCGACCAAAAATTCTTACCTCTAGTTACACATAAAACATTCAGCTCATAAATTAGCTCCAGTGTATTCTCCTCAGTTAAAGACGTTCTTTCCTAGCAAAATGAGTGTGCATATGATAATGAAACCAGCATTGCTTTCATTGTTTGGGGGAGAGGGGATTCCAAGTAAAACATCACTACGTGAAGTTTCTGTAGAGTTTAGGCAGACACTCTAATAACGTGTATTTATCGTTTATTGCGTACAAAGAATTGGTTCCTGCGACCATTACCAACTAGTACCGTGTGAGATCCTATCTGCCTGCGTTACCATCCATGCACAGAAACTCCAATGTCAAGCCACAACTGTGCTTGTATGATTCATAGCTGTTAGAAAGAAAGACTTATTAGTCATCTACTTCATTGCTCTTCCTATATAGAGTTATTCTATATTGTGCTGTACATTTCCTACTCTTTTGTTGGTCTAATTTTAAATTATCCAAGTACTGGAGTTCTTACTGCTTCCCTCAGGGAAATGTTCTAGAGCATAATAGATCTACTAACAAGAAATACACTAATTTTCTGATGTGTGTTTTTTCTTTATTAACTTAATTTCATTGCACCAACTACTGTCTTCTGTGCATTTTCCCATGATCTCACTTTGAAACCTAGGCTTTGCACCCTGCAAATGTGTCTTGTTTATTTTCAGCTATATATGTGCGTATGAAGGGGTAAAAATTGACCTCTATGGGCCTATAAATTTGGCCTGTGTTTAGTAAGAGTAAGGCAATAAAACTGCTGAAATTAATTGATTCATTTTAGAGCAACGCATGTTTGCAAGAGCTCCAGAAGTAATTACAAGCAACAGCTAAAAACTTCATGTCAGCTGAGAGTTTATTTCTTAGACCACTTTTTACATAGAGTGGTCGCACTGTCTGAATGGAAGCAGGCAGAGATAAATTAAGATAGAACCTTGTGCAGACATCTATTTTGGTTGGAGTTTTCTAGTTTATCTAGAGGATTGGGACAATACTTCAGACAGATAAAGAATTTACAGTTTCCCAACAGAGGTACGCTCCTATGTGAGCTTCCCTAGGCCGTTTCAGTACAAACTTTACTTTAAACCAAAGTCAGTATTGGCTTCTTCTACTTGTTATTTCTGCCCTGAAATGGATGAAGACCACTTGCTACTCATCACAAATGCAGGGTACAAGATGGTTTAAGAGATGCCTTTCTGCTTTGCATTCAGATGAACTTTGTTACCTCAGATAAGGGACGGTAGCTTAGCATAACATATGTCAAAATTCATCAGACACTCACTTACCTGACTACATTTTAAACCTATTTTCAATGGGTATCAGTTGAATGAAAAAAAAATTCTTAAGTGGAAATAACTCACATCAGGTTTGCCATAGCTGGATTCTGCGTGCAGGAATAAAATCTGAGTTAAATTGTGCAATTTACAATGTCTTGTAAATACGTATGTACTTAAGTGTCTCTACTAAACAGAACACAGCAAGTCTCATTTTCCCCCCTCTGCTTTGAAATTTGCCATCGTGAATTTCCTTGCGAGCTTTAGATTGTGTGAACAACCTTCAGGTGGCTTGCATGCTTCTAGCATCCTTCTCTGCTTTCCTTCTCTCCTGGTCTTGGACAAGTCTGTTTGGCACCAACCTTGTGCAAACTGCCAGCCCTCTTTCTGCTGACTTTCCTATATCATTCCAGTCCACAACACTCCCTCCTCTGCTTTGGACAAAGATTCAGCCATGATGTCTTACCATGGTATAGCAGGTTAGAATAGAGACCTTGTTCTAAAAGCTTTAGAGTTCATGAGTTTTATTAAGGATCTGTCATTCTTTTCCCAGGAAGTGACTGTGTTTTATATGATAGTATTTCCCTAGGAAATGGTTATAGTAGAACTCAAGGATTTTGAAACGGAAATGTTTTCTAACAGGCTAAATGTGGGCAAGAGCATAAATAGAACTTGATTTTACAGAATACGTTCTGTAGTTGTGGCGTCTGCTTTATGGAGGACAAAATAAATACCTGCAATGCAGAGAACAAGACAGCAAACATGACTCTGCCCTTTGCTCAACAGTATCTCTCACTTCTTGAAATATGTGAATCTTAAGTGGCCAGCTTATCAGTCCTTTGAAGTCAATGAGAAGACTGCAAATGACATCTCCTGTTGTTTTGGTGTATTCAGTGTTCCTGTCTCAATATCCAGGGAAGCCATACGAGGGAAACAAGATGACAGAAGATCGTACAGATCATGCAGTTAAGAAAACCTGGGCGTCCTAACTTCTTCACTCTTTGCCAGGTTACTCGCAAAAGCTGGGTAATAGAAGGGAGGTACTGTCTTCTGAGATAACAAATCTAAGCTAAGTTCTTCTTAGCTCCTTTTCAAGAGCCAGTGTGCTGTTTTATTCTGTAAAATGGAATACAATGGAAGTCAAAACTGAATCAGTCTTCTGGGTTTTGTCCCAGTATTTGCTCTAATTAGCACTGCTAAGTTTTCTGTGAATATATTACAAAAACTACAATCAAACGTTCAGTGTTTGAACAGGCTTTTCCATAGCTTAGCTGCTCGGTTTGTCTTTACTTACAATATGATCTTATTGACACTGAATGATCAGACTGTCCCTTTTGTTAACTTGAACAGTTTTTTTAAACTGTTGTTCTTTTTAAATTTTAATTGGATCTTCAGACTTTATCTGATAAAGCTGACTGGGCAAAATGCATGAAACGGCATTAGGGTTATTTTATGTAGTATAACTGACCATGCATAAAATTCCTGTAGTAAATTACACCCTGACAAATGAGTCTTTTGTCCTTTTTATTCTCATTGAGGTCTGGGTGAGCAGAACACATGGAAATTCCGTATACTTAAGAGTCTTAACAGTATCCGTGCTGAAAAGGTAAAAATAGTCATTAGGTGTTTTGAGAGTATTTACTCCTACCTTAATACTGTCTCACTCGGATCTGTAGACTTCGTGGCAAGAGAGAGGTCCAGATTAAATACCTTTGAAGATACCAGGTGTGAAGTAGCAGCTCTGCATGGAAAGCGAAGATTAGTCCAGAGCAAGTAAGTTTTCTAAGGCACTATAATGGATACATTTGTGGAGATGAACCTCACTGTTGGAATTGTTGCCAAGAAGCAGCAATTGGCTTTGCAAATCAAATGAAAGCCGTACGGTAAAAAGTAAACTAGCAGAGAGTAGGCTGGACTGCTGCCCTGTTCAGCATTTACATTCAACTTCAGTTCTACCATATTCTACCACCCTTACAGTTATTTTGCTGTGCAGGTTTTATTTGCTATATAAAGCATTTATATGAATTTATCTTTGAATGTATGCTCTGAAAACAGTGACTTTCCGGATTCATATTATGAACTCTATGTTGGCAGACGAATTATTTTTTTGGGGGTCTGATTTAATAGCTGGGACAAAACAGCAAAAAGTCAACAAAGATATGTCTGTAGAAGTGTACAGGGCTGAGATTTCTAACTGGGACGTAGTTGTCAAGTTCTGATGTCATGTCGTGATCCTCAGATAGAACTTGTGGTGAAGTCAGGTGACAAAAAATTTGTGACTTCACAGCAGTAAAAAATTAGGATGTAGGACACTGACATCACTGGAAGTGGAAGGTAAAGGTTCAAGTTGAGAACAGCAGTTGTGAACACATGTTTATCTGCGATCTAAAGTACAGAATAGTTCCATGAAAAATTGCTTCCTAAGTAATTTGCTCTCTTAGTTTGCCGCAGGAAAATTCTTCTTAAGATATTGTAGAACAGCTTAGTGGAACAATAAAAGCAATTGCCAACCTGAGTGTATACAGAAAAACAAGCCTTTTTTAGCAAAGGGGGACATTAATTCTGTCACATACTAATGAAGTGTCACGTTTTCAGATAGAAAACGCAATTTCATTACCTACTCATCTGCCTTTTCTAAAGTTCTCTGAGTTTGAAAACTATTCCGAACTCTTACTAGCAAGTTAACCTGCAAGTTCTTGATAGTTGTGTGGTAGTGTATAAACTACAGATACAGAGTTTGGCAAGCTATTTTAGTTTGACCATTTGGTAGTTTTATGTGCAAATAGCCTTTACAATTAAGTGTGTGTGACTCCTTCTGCTGGTACTTCTGTCATATCATAAATGCAGTGACCCTCAACAAAAGAGGTTAATGGCTTTTGTGTCCTGATGCCATTTGTCCAACAGAGATGTAGAACAGAGCACTAAAGGGCTGAATTTGCAGTGTTCTTTGCCTTGTTCAAAATATTTCTTCATAAATGGCAGCTAAGAAGGTTTTAGTATATAGGGTACAGATAAATCTCTAATTGCCGTCTTCATTACCTTTCGAGTGAAAAATACTTCTTTCCTAGTGAAAATCTTACGAAAAGTATTTTCAGAGTAATTTAAGGGTAAGTAAATATTTATTACTGGTGCAGAATCATCGTAAGCCACAGCAGAATTTTATTAAGAAATGACCTTATAGTTGATGATTATGTTATAATCTTAAACTGCAGTAATCCACCTTCAATATATGGGTCAGTGACTCTCATTGCACTGTAGTAAAGGCTGTCATACAGGAGGATGTGGAGTGTGCTAAAGGGAAGGCTCCTGGGACCTGGCAACTTACACATCCCGAGCGGACAAGTTTCACAACAGTGCATCCTCTGCATGCGACTCCGCATTAGGAAAACTTGTGTTGTTTCATGTTTTTTTCCAGTAACAAAATTCACGGTTGCCGAAGTTTAATTTATATATGCATTAGATGGAGAAGCTGTAGGCATTTGTGCGTAAAACTATAGGAAGCATGTTAACTGCTTTTCCTACCCTTCGCATGAAATTTTCAGAGGGTCACCACTCCTGTGTGACAAACGTGTGCATAGTTAGACTGAGCAGACCACGCACCAAGGGCTAGAAGAGATTTAACACTTGGAGCCGGCTCTCCCGCTGCTGCTTTTCAGGGTGTGGGTTGGCCGCTGTTGTGAGTGCTGTGTGCTCAGGACCTGTGAACTGCTGGCTCCCATCATCCTTTCCCCTGCCCCGATCCTAAATCTTCTGTACGACAGCCTCTTTGCAGCTGGCAAGCATCTCCTCCGAGTGCTGTGTGAAAGACTGCAGAGAAGTCCCCCTGGGTAGCTCCTCTGTCCTTCATCTTCCTTCACACCTTCAGTGTCTTCCAGGAAGCAAAAGGCCTTTGTGCCAGAGTTGTGAACCAGGAGTGACTCTCACCTCACCTATAAACCCAGTAGCCCTGATGGAAATGGCACACATACATTTCTTATAGGATATACTGCCATTGTTATATGGGCATTCTAGAGAAACCCCTTAAATACCAGGGGCCAAATATAAGTATAAAGCATTCCAATTAAATAAGCCAAAACACCAAGTTCCTGTCCAGGTTGTCACCAGCTCCTTTTTTTATCCCCAGTTGCCTGCACCTTAGATGTGACAGCGATTTAAGATATGCAGATACGTATTTTTGTGCATTTTGGAAATCCAGCAGTAAGCACAGGTTCATGCATTTTAGGCACCAGCTGAGGAGTCGTACTAGCTAGGTATTACTTGCATACTGCAGAAAAAATTTTCCCTTCTGCTAGTACTGCTGCAGTATTTGCTTAAAAGGAATTACTGCACAGAGATGTTCGTATGACATCTTTAGTCCCTGGGTTTTTTAAGGTCAGTTTAATGTTTGCGGTTTTGCAGGGACCTGATTCATGCCCATTGGTTTTGAAAAAAATCAGTTGTTTCAAATAGATGTCAGCAGTACAAGTTATCTCCTGCTGTTTTGCTAGTCCCTCAGTCTCCTGAGGTGCAGACTTGCAACGTCTTGTATGGTAGGAAAGGAGTGGGCAAACTGTGGATACTGATGCTACTATCCACACACGGGAGAGCCAAAATTAAAAAATAACAACCTGTATTAGGTTTTCAGTAAAGTTTCTACACATTAAGGAGCCTTCTCAAGAAAATGGATCCCCATGGTGCTGGGCAGGCAGGTGTTTCTAGAAGAGCATCACCATGGAAGAACGGTCTACCAGCAAGATGAAACAGCAAAGCACATTATTAGCTCCTGCAACCAAATGGCCTGAGGACTGAGAGGACAGGCCTGGCTTTTGGCACTTATCCCACAGTGACTTCCCTCTCAGTAAACCTTTTCCCAGGGCAAAATCTGGTAGCAGGATCCCAAGCAGAGCTGCAACCTCCCTCCCGTTGCAGGATTTGCTGTAGGAGGGAAGGAGCAAGCCTGTGATCGTTACGGTTCTGTTTTATTGCCCTGTTAAATATGATGCCTTATTGCTATTTTTAATTTAATTCTTTTGTGAGAGTGGAGGCGATAAAACAAATTGTTTCTATGCTTCATTCACACACCTAATTGGAGAATGGTGCAAGGGAGCTGCAAACTGTAATTCACATGAGGTACAGCAACAAGAATTTCCAAATGCATGTATGTGGAGTGTGCTGAAAAGCTGACATTTGCTAATGAACCCACTTTTATCCCCATTTCTGATTGTATAAAATTATAATTTATAACAACAGTGCCTTATAAAATGAACCCTAGGTTCATTTGTGCTATCCCGTAGTTTTTATTGCAAGCCAAACAACACCCATCTAAGGGTATACATGTGAGGTTGTAAAGGTTTTTTACTGTTTCAGCAGAGATAGGAGAGACCACAAGTGAGAGCAAAGATTCTTACCAGGGACTAGAAAAAGAGACGAGGGGTCGGGCAAATTGTGCTTGGGATCTGCCTGTAGCCATCCAGATAGAAAGCTAAAGGATTAAAGAGCCCTGCAAGTAGTGAGCTAAGAGCTCAAGTTGCAGGGACACGGGGAATGATGAGCAGCGTGAGGAAGATTTAATAAGCCAAGTAGAGGATTGATGGGTTTTATTTCCTTTCTGATTTTTGCATTGAGAGTAGAAGGCAGCATGGCTAATGTGGGACTCTACTCCAAGAGAAGAGGGAGAATGCAAGCTACCAAAAGGTCTACAGGGTGGACTATTGACGAAACTCCTGATAGGCAATGGAAGAATTTACATATGCTTGCTGTGGATGCCTAATACTATAGATTGCGTGTAAGTGATACCAGTGAGCCATGTGGGTGCATCCACCACTGTTCCAGGAGGGGAAACTAAGGCAAGATATAGGCGATCTTTTAATGTAAATCGACCTTTTTACATATTATGTTTATATTTGTTCATATAGCTGCTTTGTAATTAGTTCTGCCAATGCTTGCTTTCCATATGTCTTAAGGACTGACAGTATAGTCTCAGATTTGTTTCTATTTATGCTAATTAAATGCTAGTAAAACTGTCCACCTAAAGGACAAATTACAAATCATCTTTTCCTCAGCGCTATGTTGGACTTCTCTATAATCCTAACTAGTAAAGCTGCTTTGTTTTTTGTGTTCTTCTGTCTTACAAACAGTTATGTAAGTTTGTATTTCTGCATAATTTAGCTATGCACTTCTTACATTGAACTCATACAGAGGAAATCGCGACAAATTATGTAGGAGGAGGATTTCCAGTTATTCAAGGCCTGAAGTGATGAAATTGTACAGAGATTGATATTTTTATTAAGCCAAATCATGGCATCTCTAGAACATCTCCATTGCATATGAGCTTGAATATACACGAGAAAAATCATTATCAAGGTTATGTACCTGAATTTCTTTTTAAAAGATGGTTATACAGGGTTGGAAAATAACATTTAGCACCATAGCTCTTAAGAGGGAGAAACCTATAGTACCAAGGTAATTCCTGACAATGACAATGTGGAAGGTCCTCAAAACAGGCTATATGTTGTCCTCTGACAGTGTAAATGGAAAAGAAGAACCATTTTTCAAGTAAAGAAAATGCCTGATAATTTCGTGCGAAAGAATGTCTAATTCTGCGGGATGGTCATTATTTGTAAATGTGCTGGGTGGCTGCAGGCTTGTCCCAGGCTGGCTGCATCCCCCGTCCCTGCTGCACCCCCCCGTTCCCCAGCTGATTTTGAAGGCAGAAAGTGATGGAGGCAGAACGACTGCAATCCAGGTTTTGCAGTCAGCAGCGGTGTATGCTGAACGGTTTGTCTTCTCCTTTCCAAACCTATATACTGCATCAATTTTGTACTGTCCTACCGTTCCAACTGAGGAGGGAGAGGACTCCCTCCAGGGCTCTGCGAGCAAAGAGCTTGTGCGATGGAGCAGGTCTATCTATTACCTAGTCAGAGCAACTACAGATAGAGTTGCTTTTCTTTTAAGTATACAGATTAATCCAGGGAGGGCTCCGATGTGGTCAGCATGCCAGAGAAAGTCAGTGATAATCCTAACAGAGAGAGGAGCCTTCAGGTGCTGAGATGATACAGAGTTATGTGCACATTTACCTTGTGCCACCGAGGCTTCCAACTGGCTCTGACAAAGAGAAAGCAGATTTGTGCTCAGGAACGTGTCTGAAGGAGGAGCGCAGAGCATGTTTTGTAGCTCTGGCTGTAAGGTAGAATGTAAGAAGCAGTATTACATGCTCGCTCATCTCTCTGAAGCAATGAAAGGGTAATGGAAATTTGGCAGAGGGGATTGCCATGCCAGGTACCCTACGTCGTCCTTGTCCTTCATGCTGAAGAATCCTCAGTCTCTTGGAAGAGAGTTCTGTCTTATCCTACAAAGTTGTGTGAATGGTGCTGTAGAAACAAAGTATTTTTAACATCTTGTAGCCACAAAGGGCTTGGCATCATCACCAGTTAGTTTCAATTACCTTGCGATGCAAGGCAAGATGTCCCTACACACCTGTGGGGAGGGGAAACATAGGGCTGGCATTTCCCTGGATAGGCAAAAATCCAAAAGTCCAAATCAGAAAAGGGGGTGAATGTCTTTCAGCGCAGGGTACATTTTAATACCCTGTGTTATTTTAAAAGATCTTCACTTTTGCCTCCCTCATGCCTTTGTAGTCTTACTTCAGTCTCTCCTAGTAGCTCAGTTCCATTCCCAGAGGCCTGAAATGAATAAATCCAAACATGCTCTATTTAGAGTTAAACCCCATGGCCAGCACACCCGATACAGCATTTCAGAGACGGAGGGAAGCAAGCCACATTTGCTCATGGCAAAAAAGAAAGAACTGCAGCAATAAAATGACGTAAGGTTTATCCTGCAGGTTCACCTCAGGTTACAACCAGATCTAATTCAGCATGCTCTTGTCAGTACAGCTTAGTTCAGCTAAACCAAGAAAATACAGTTCAATTCTACATACAGCTAACTCCCACATAAAGCATCAAAACCTTTCCGAGCTAATTTTTTATTGCAGACGTGGGTTTTTTTTTTTTAAATTTGAAGAGCTGTTGGGCCTGAATTAATGTGGTTTTATTTATCTGTCTGGTACCAAATGAAAATAATCTTATGAATTTGATTAAAGAACCATCTCAAAGTAAACAGGACAATCCCACCTTTAAAGAAGATGGTACCACACATCAGATGCTAATGAGGTCAGTCAGGAGGACACTGCTGTTTGGGGCCTCTACTTGTCCCCAGGGTGCATTTTCTCACTGGGAAAAGGTCCTGCTATGCAGTCTTAATCTAGAGCACGTTTTGAAGTAGCGCTTTCAGCTCGTGATGTGCTAAACTGCTTCTTTGTTTTCATTTTAGTCGACTCCGAGAAATGAATTGCATAAATTTCACAGCAGTGAGATTTAATTTTTTTTTATATCTGAAATGGTGTTACAATTTGACTCTCATATCACAGTGCAGCAGCAAGTTTCATCAGCTAGAAGACCCTGGAACTCCTAGAACTGCAAATACTCTTAATGCAGGGGCAGAGCAGAAGTCAAGTGTCAAGTTTGCGTTGAACATGTCAAGCAGCTCAAAGAAATAAAATAATGTATCTTGGCCCAAATCTAGGCCAAAGTGTTTTTACACACCAAAGCAAGTAGAGTTGATGTATGCTTGCTGCCTTCAAGTGCTGCTAGCTACTGTCAGACAGAGCAAGAAGTTGTTTAGAAAGCAAAGTTTTATGGTACACTCCCAAGTCTGTAATCTTTTTTCTTAAACAAAAGTTTTAGGCAGAAATCTCTTGATTGAACTTCAGTGTTAAGCAAACATTGGTGTGTTGGATCTGACCCAATACATTGTTCCTGACAGTGCTCAGGAACTGGCCATCTGATAGTTACAGAATAATGTGACAAAAGGGGGATTGTCTTAATCCTTGGGGATTCCCCTTAAAGGGAATATCTTAATCCCTGACATTTAATCATTGCTTGTGTCAGGAAGTATAAATGTTTGTTTTCTATTGCTTAAAAAAGCAAGGTTCATTAAGGATTATATTGTTTCTTTTTAAAACAAATGAGTTTCTAATGGGAACAAGCAGGAATTCATTAACAATCTAATGAATATTTTTTTTATAGTCCTTTTTGGTCCCAATTATATTATGCTGCAGACAGCTCCACAGGGTAAACTATGCTTTAAGTTTAAAAAGGTAGAACAGAATTTTCCTTAATCTCTTCTAAATTTGCCTGTCAGTTTTAAACTCCCTGTTTAACTTTTCCTCCATGTCTCATTAATTATATTGTCTTTTGACTGCAACATATTCTTTTTCTTCAGAGAAAATAAATATGAATGTTTATTTTCCCTTCTTTTTACTATTTATAATTTTTATACAGCTAGCCTACATTCATCATCTCTCTCCTCATTTGCCTCCTCTCCAAACAAAAATCATTCTTTCTTCATACAGCCGATTTCCTGAGACTCCTGGTGGTTTGTTCCCAGGGTCTGAACCCTTTCTCTGGCTGCTTTTTTTGCAGCCCCTTGGCTAGCACTGCCTGTAGCATTCCTCCTGCCAGATTTACAGTTCTTTCCTTTGCTAAGGTGGAGAGGGTTTCTGCACACCCCCTTGAATTTCAAGCTGCAGGCTTGACATTGCTAGTGTCATCGGAAGTGGTACGAGCTGGAGTTCAAACAGGTGGTACCGTTGGGCTGCTGTCACAGGGGATGAGATCATACATTCGTTCTGTCTCCGTGATGGATTTGTCTAACTCTCTCCAACTCGAGCTGACTTTGATCCCCTATAATGAAAAGCCTTAAAATAGAAAATGGAAGGGAACAGAGAGGAGCTTTAATTATTTACTGGCTAGGTCGAATCCATACCCTTTGTAAAGAGACTTCTTTTGTTGTTTTATGGGCTATTCAGTTTTCATTAAGCCAAATTTAAATCTTTGTGCTCAGCATTGATTCAGATTCTGGGGCTGATTAAAGAGGCTTTTGAAGGAAGCTGTGTTTTTTTCTTCTTTTACTTAGTTATTTTTTCCATTTACTAAATGGAATAAAAATGCTCCCTAAACAATTTTCAGTACTTTAGTCACAGCAGTGCTAGGAGGTCCCAGCTCAAAGTTTCAGTTGCTCTCAGCACCTTGTGACACGCACCCATCATAAAGCCAGTAAGGCTAGGCAGAACAAAACAGATAAAAAGTGGGTAGATTTGTAAATTCGCAAATTCACAAAACAGATCTACGGCAAGCTGGGACCTGATCAGGTCCCCTACCACGGCTTGCATGGTGTTTAGCTGCGAGCCCACACTGCCCCTGCCGTATTCATCCCTCTGGTAACACCTGAGCAGCACTGGTGTGGTGTGGTGGTCTCCATGTGTACCCCATGAGTACCCCATGACTGCCTGCTTTCACAGCAGTATTCCCAATTAAAAAGCCAACGTCATCCTGAACATTTTGGTAATGTGTATTTGCCCTCCTCTGAAAATAGTAAGAAGACAGGCTTTTGGTGCGCCATTTCCTTGCATCATTATGCTTACAACCAGAAACAACCTTGCAGTTACCTCTGTAGTCTTAAGCAGAAAGCTTGCTTGATTTATTTTGGAAGCTAGTGTCTTCATAGTGTGTGTGGCTGTAAAATCTGCATGCTTGAGTTGAGGTTTGAGGAACCCCAGTGCCTATCAGTATCACTATGGCCACAGCTCCTTCACAAAAATAGACAGTAATGTGAAAGATAGTGATGGTTCAGAGAAACGTCCTTGCTTTATCCTCACCCTCTTGGTGCCTGTGGATACACTAACAGACTACCGTACATAGGGGAAAACATGCCTTTAATAGTTCTGTCTGAGCCGCCGTTAATTTGATTTCCCTCAGGTAGTCACTGTTCAGTCACAAAGTCCTGGAGCAAGACTTTTTGTAGCAAGAAGTACAAATAATTTACGCTGTAATGTCTGAGGCTCTTAGATAAAGCATACGCTACTCCAAACAAAGCAAAAAAATGATTTCTTTTATTTGGGGATAAACATGATGAATTCAGAAAGATGGGAGGAAGTGCTATAATGAGGAGCATGTTTATTCAAAGCAGCTTTGTGGTATCTGGCAGCGAGCAGATAGAGTCCAGACCTATGCTTGGTCTCTGTGCCATACACATTGTATATTTGCAGGCTGTTTGTCATCACACTTCACAGAACAATGTCAAAATAATGTGTAATTATTAATGAATTACTACCGATAAAATATTTTTCAATATCCCAGTTTTCCTGTGGAAGTTGTTAGTTTAGTTTATATTTTCAGCTCCATTCCAGCTTCTTCCATGTAAACTGGGCAAGTGTGAATTAGGTACATGTCCGTCCTGAGGCCAAACTGCATTTGTTGGCATTTATGTAAATCCAGAATAGTGCCTTGGAAAAGAATGGGGTGGATTCTGCCCCACGTCGTCAGGTCCATTCCTTTGTTGGAGCCACTCATTTAGGGGTGGGATTTTTCAGCAAGACTCAATACTGCTGCAGCAGTTCTAGTACTGCCGTACTATTGCATGGCTCCTAGAGCTTTGCAAAAACTAAATTTGAAGAATTTAGAGCAGAATTAGGTCATGACCAAGTGGATTTGAAAATGCCAGCCTAATTATACACAACTTGAAAATTACTGAATGAGTTTCTTCCACGTTTCCTCTGTTCCATAGATCCCATTGACATTTAAATGTAATTCACTTTATCACCATGTTATATCATAAAGTCCGGTTTCCAGTATTTTCATTAGCTGGTAGATGTTCTATAATATAAAAGGAAATAATACTTGGGGCATGGAGAAAAAAGGGAATGCAGTTAATCTGTTAACGTTGCCTTTCTGGAATTCACTGATTAATTTTTTTAATCTCATACTGGTATTGGGAAGGTTTTTTGTTTCGTTTCTAGCTAAAGTTGTGTAAAGCTCCTGAAATTGTCTAGAAGGTTTAAGATAAGTTTATGACTGGTCTTTCAAAGACATAATGTTGCATTCCAGCCTTTAAGACTCTTTTACTATGGAAAGTGTCCACTTTTCCTGAAAGTGCTGACTCTTCTCATAATTCCTCCGTATTCTGATGAGTGTGCACCTTCTCAGGGAAAAGTGCTTGAGAGGGATTTCTTCCTTTGAGGTGTTTTCTACTCTAGTTTGGATTTCCATAAATCAGTGCTAAAAGGAAAGTGTAGATTAACTGAAATGTTGCTCTGGAGATTGCAAAAAACACATTGTAATGTGTGAGCGTTTGAAAATACGTATTTTTCTTGGGGTACAGGTTTTCACTGTGTTCAAAGAAAGGCTTTCATAGCAATGGCAAATGTTGCAGGTGGTACCCAGTGCTGCCAATTTCTCAGCCCTCAGAAACAGCGTACGGAGCGGGAGTGTTGCCTGGAGTTGCGTGTGGGTGCTCATGGGTTAAAAAAAACCCCATTCTCTCTGACAGTCAAGTTGATAATTCCCACATGATTAATTGACTCCATAAGACAATTTCCCCCTTTTTTTTGCCTGTGCTTCATGTTGTTTGAATTCAGCGTGGCACTAACATGACTCAGAGGTGGGGTGGTTTTCCCCGTTGGCTGCACCAGGGCACGGGAGGCATTTGCTGCCTGCATTGCCTAACGTGGCACTGGGCTGCTGCCGACAGCCCTGCTCCGGGAGCTTCCTGGGCCTTTCTCCGCAGCTGATCCTGACACCCATCAGTCTCCTAAGATGAGATCATTATCTAAATATGTGTAATAAAGCGAGACAATCGTGCCCAAGGAGAGGCGTTATTTTCCTAAGAATAACACCGGCAGGTAAAGGGCAAAAAAGATTTGATGTTAAATGCACAAAGATCCGTGTCGTGCTATCTCCTGAGTGTGATGCTGGTTTCTTCCTCATTGGCCGTGACTTTATCCCTTTCCCAAATCTGTCTGGGGCTGTGCTACCCGCAGATCACTCACTGAAAGCTGCCGTCCTTTATCCCAGCTTCTGGCGCTGACATTTGGGATTTCTCCACAGGATGGGTACAGCAGAGGGAGCAGTAGGACAAGCTTCTCCCAGGCTGTATCCCCAGACCAGGCCCTCCGGCTGATCTAACCTCTCCCCATCTGTCCGCATACCCCCAGCAGCACCGAGAACAACCCCCCCCCGCAAAGCCCGAGGGGTCTGAGGGCACCTTGGGGCCGGTATGGAGAGGGAAGGAGAGGGCTGCATGGCAGAGACACCAACCCCATCCCCTGCAGAGCACTGATGCATTTCGGAGAGCAAGTCAGACGCTGCTGGCTTTTACATAACTGATCTGATGGGATTCCTGTTGTTGGCCTATATATTAATGCTCCAGCTCTCATTAGCAGTTTCTGAGACTTCCAGGCCTCCTTCTGTGTTCTTGCTATGTATTTTTTTCTTAAAGAAAAAAAAAAAAGGCATTTCTCCTTTCTCCCAAGGTTTTCTTCTGGAAGGTTGAATAAAGTTTTATTTTAGAGCAGGAGGGGTTTTCGGTGGTACGTGGGATGAATGAAAGGGGATTGTTTCTGCCTTTGGCTCAGCTGAACAGAGAATCTGTTTCCTAGATTATCCTCTTCCAGTTCTGAAAAAAGTGTGTGTGTGTCACTCCATCCACATGCATGTCTGCCTGCACGCACAATTTAGGCACCGGCCAAATTTCCATGAGAGGCCTGTGGTTGTCTGTCCAGGCAAATATAAATACATAACATTGGTGGCATTTTTATGAAATAACTTACTGGAAACCTTTTTTCAATGTAGAATATAGTGCTGCAATGAAACCAAAGTGCTGGAGTGAGATGGGATGACAGAGTTGTTTCCGTAACAAAAATAATTCATTTCATAATTTCAAGAATCAGGACATTAATTTCAGGAGAAAGTTATGACAAGACAAATTTTGGTGTCGTAATCTTTACTTTCACATACATTTCAGTTTTTCTTTTCAGGAACAGGCTGCCATGAGCTCTCTTAATTAGCAGTCTTTGCTGCCTTTTGTATACTTGGTTGGAGCAGCTGTGAAGCAGAGGGTTCTTACCACCGAGGAGAAAAGAGAATCTCGTATTGGAGCAAAGGCTGTGTCATGAATCTTTGTAGCTGGCATGTGGGGTGTTTGTTTATTTTTTTTTCCTTCTGTGCTTGGCTTTGTAAGGAACAATCATGCTATGTTTGTTTGTCTCGCACTGCTGGACACCGCCAGTAGTTTTGAACTCATTTGACATTTCTGCTGAACTCAACACAGAGGAAGAAATCTTATCTATAGTGATTCTCCTTGACTCTTGTGAAGTGGGATTCAAGACAGCACCCCAGTAAGGACAGGACAGGCAACATTCTCCTCTTGAAGCAGCTCTTGTATCTGCTGGCTGGTCAGTCTGAGCACACACAGCTCTCAACGAGCTGCACGACCTGCTTGCTGCTTTTTCCCCAGGTAGAGAGAAGGTACACAGGGGTGTGTGGAAGAGGGTGGGAGTACTGATTAGGTCAGCACGTGGAAGAAGGGCAGCCGTGGAGGCCTGGGGAAATGAAAGGGATTATTGTGGAGATGGCAGCGCAGGTTGATTGCGTGGTACGTTAAAAGAGGCTGAAAGTGCAGGTGGGCACCGCTCAGGTCCTGAGGGGTAGGAGTGGTTGTGAGAGTTTAGAGGAAATGGATTACTGTCCTTGGGAACAGTAAATAACAAAGGATCATAAATCCTTAGGAAAACAATCTTCATTAGATGCACTGCTCACCAGGCAACTAGAATGAACTATAGCTGTAACTCCAAACCTTTCAAGTTCAGCCTGCTTTCAGGTAGGGAACCAAGAATGGATGATACAATCTTTTTATTTATCTGTGAACACCATCAGGCCAGGAAAGACTTTTACAGGGCTCAGCACTGTGTGGGATTAGGTGTAACTATCTTTTTTAGTATTATTATTTTTAGAAAAATATTTTCCTTCCATTGTGCTAAAATTAAACCATTTACCTACAAAACTGATTTTTAAAAAACTTCTTTATTTTATTATATCTCAGAGATCTTTATTTTTCTGATCAATTTGAACATTTTACAAAAGGAATAGTCTTTTTCCTCTAGCATTTGGATTAGAGATAAATGGAAGCAGAATTGTTCTAGCTGTTGTCTTAGGTATTTTTTAAGTAAACTTGAAAATGCATCTGGTAAATAATGGTTTTATTTTGCACAGAACAAGGCAAATGCACAGAGTTTCTCTTAGGTTGCTTAATTGTTCATAGTTAATGTTCAAACTTTGTTCCTGTGTAGAAAAATAAAGCCAAATCCTTTATATCCTGGCTCTTTTAGATGTGATGTGCTTATATATGATGATAAACAGTGGTTTAAACTGTGTGTTTGACAAAAAAAACTTTAGCAAACTATAAATACAAAACATAGGAAAAGGAAAGAAATGTTCAAAAGTAAAAAGTAAATCATGGATTTTTTTTTTCTTTATTCAGTAAAATGGACTGACTGAAAATATGATTGATTTCTGAATCTTAGGTGTATGACCATGGACATTCTTCCTTCTTCCAATATAGCTTGAATCATATAGCTTGTTACTGACACAAAAAATAAAACCAGAACAGCCAGCACAGAAAATCCTCTGTTGCTGCAAAACTGCTCACGGAGTATATACCAACTGCATTCCCCATTTACTTTATTAATGCTTACTGACAATTCAAGCAGTTTGAATGTTTTGCAAAGAGTGGAGCTAACCCATCTGAACCTTTTCAGTGACTGAGCTTCCTCCCATTATCCAGTGAGCCTCCCAAAACCGGCAGGAAGATGGGACTTGGTGAGGAGGGTGTTGCAGTAGATGTCTTTGGAGCAGTCAGGCTCGGCGTTGGGGATCCAGGGCGGTGTTCTGCCCCGTGTAAGCCCATCAGTCCCCTGGTTGCCTTCAAGAGCAAACATACCCTGCCATGCAGCAGGGCAGTGGGTGCTGGGGGGTGCTACTGAGAGCCACCAGTTCCCACCAGCTTCAATCACTGTTCCCCATCTCTTCCAGTAAAAAAAGGGTAGGTGGGAGAAAAAGCAACTCATGGATCAACGCTTGGCCAACCCCCGTCTGTTGGACCATGCTGGAGAGGGCTCGCTGTGTAACCAAGTGGCCGAGTAGCCAGGGCTGAGGTAGGCTGGGGGGGTGGCGGGTGCGGAGAGCGAGCAATACAGACTAAAGTCAGCGTGCTGACTGTGACAGGCGGGAGCTGCGCTCCTGTCCATGCAATGGTAGTCCCCTACTCAAAGCTTCTACCCTTGGTCAAACGCGTGCTGAAATCTTCTGCAGAGATTAACAAGATCATTCCTAAGAGCATGAAGTACTCCCAGTGAGACCTAGAGGGACTGAGCCCGTAGGGTAGAAGACATTGCTTGTCCCAGTAAGCCCAAATCTTAAGACTGCCAAGACAAATGAATTCAAGGCACTGACAGACAAGGGAAGACAAAGAGCAAATTCTGTGTGCATTAAAAATAGCTAAACGTGAAGGGACAGACCATGCCTCTTAGGCACTGGGCTAAATTGGGAATGGGTAGGAAGTCACACGGCTCCAAACATGTTACATATTTACACTTGTCACTGGTACCAAGTTACTCTCCGCTCCACACCACTCCCTTCTTCGCGCCCACGCCAGCTCCAGCTCCTCCACAAGAGCTTGCTATTGATAGATGTTTGTGTATCTCAGATGTAAAGCCACAGAGGTCCCTGATCAATTACGTTTGGTGCTGGTTTTACGCAACTGAGAGAGAGAGAGAGTAGTACTCCCTCTCATAGCTGTGGTAAATCTCTCCCGGCTGTACACTTTGTGTAGCACGTTAGACACTGGTACTATTGCACATCTCTTCATCTGAGGAAACTGGACACCTGTCTTCTCCTTTGGCTCATGTGATAGTTTTTGGACATAAGACCTCTGACAGTCCCATTCATGGGAATGGGATCATGCTGTCCATGTTAACATCCAAGGTTTCCCAGTAATTTCCAGCATCCTGTTTCCCAAAGCTCCACGTCCCACATACTGTTAAGTTTATAAATAACCTCTTAAGAGACATGGGAAGCAAACACTTTAAGTGTTCTTTTAGAGGATCCAAAACCCAATCTCTTCTTCCCTATATCTAGTAAGGGAAATACACAAGTTTAGATAAAAGTGTGGACGTGCTTCTGTGGATTTCCCTGCCTTTGTTTTTCCCCACACTTATGCACTCTCTAGAGGTAAGTTGCAGTCCTAGAAACAGCTCAGTCTTAATCCTTCCTGTTCATGACTTCCCTTCTGAATCACCACATTTGTCCATGGCACCTTCTTCCATGGGGAGCTTCTTCCTTCCTTCCTTGTTGCCCTAATTAAAAAGGAACCCTCAGCCACAAAAGCACAACTTCTCTTTGTTCTTTCCCTTTTGTCTCTCTGAGCATCTGAAGCACTGTGCTTTTTAAGACCTCCTGTTAACACTTGTTCTCTGCTTCTAGTGATTTTCAGCCCTTCCAGTCTGACATCCTTACAAAACAATTGAAAAAAACCTGATTTGAAGTATTGTATTCTCATTCCATTATATGAAGTTAGTTGCTGCATTTGATTGGGAGACACTGTGGCTCAGTGACTTTCTCCTGCTCTGAGAGATTTGTGGCAGTCTTAGAGGTGGCTTCATCGGGAAGCCGTGCCAGGCAGCCTTCCTGCAGTTCACTGCAGCTCCTAAAACTGAGTAATGGACACATTCCCTGAACCCTTGTATCAGCAATTGAGAGTTTTAGGACCTGAGGCAAAGAAGTAAAGTGATTTCCTCCCTGTCTGTCAGGAAGTCCATGGCATGTTTTTCTGTTGCTGGAGTTTTTGAAGTGCTCTGGAAGGCAGGCATTAAACATACTGAGGTCTGAGTAACACGGGTTAGTGATTCAAAAGAAATCTTTCGAGTCATCAGCTAGTTTATTCTTTAATATTTGTATGTTGCTGGCAACTTTTCCAGGCCCGTGAACCTGAGCTGACTCCAGGTTAAGAGGAGCTCTTGCCTTCCTGCCAGTGGGACTGACAATGAAAATGGCTGTGGAGTTACTGCTTTTATGAAAGTTTATATGTTATATATATGTTACCAAACATATTTATATGTATGCTATCAAACAGCATCATGAAGAGTAGCTGGCAGGCAATGAAATGCAGGCTTACTTGATGCGCACTGAGATCCAGCCCTTTGGATGATTCTTTTAACCCCCGTGAGGCATTTTCCTGTTTGAGCCATTTCCTTCGTTAGCCCTAAGTAACCGCATGATTACTTTTACTACTAAATCAGCCTAGCCTCTCAACACCGGTGCTCTGAAAAGTGTAATGCCTCATCAAAGCATTTATAAACCATGTTTTTAGCCAAGTGATTCTCGGCACAGCTTGACCTTGCCCCTCCATCCTGACCTGTGCTCGCTGCTTGCTTGGCTGCACCCCCCGGTATGGACCCCTCTCGGCGGCAGCTCAGACAAAGGCCAAAGGCTGTAAACCAGAGACATGTACCATGTTACTCTGTTTGAATTGGTGTGAGTGACTGTCACTTGAGATTTTCCAGTTCCAGTTGAAAGTGCTCAATAATTCATATGTGTTTTACATGCGGTCTTGTGGCTTGTTCCATTGCCACCCGTGTCTGAGATAAGGCAGTCTTGATGGCAAGCAGTATTCAACTGAATGCGGATGTACAAATGAAAAACAAGGCTGCTTCAAAAGGCTGGCATTAAGAGCCGGGGGTTTTATCAACGCGAATGACTCCTGAAGCCTCTGGTAGGGATACTGACTTTCTGGGTTGCATGGAAGGACTTGTTTTCCCCACTCAATCATGTCGAATGCTGACAGTAATGCCTAGTCTGGTTATTTCCGAGGCTGACTTCTGAACAACATTGCGATGCATTGTTATTGTAAGGAGCCACAAATTTACTAAGAGTGGATGTTTAGAAGCTTTGTGTTTAAGATCTGATAAAATCTTTTGTGGTTGGCTTTTGGTTTTGTTTTTGTTTTTATACGCCATTCCTCAGAAGAGCTCTCTGCAGGAGCAGAAGTGCTGTAAACATCCAAATATGAGTCTCTGTGGAAGCTTGATGGGACAGAGGGTGAAGTACTTCCTTCTGCTCCTCCAGCTTGTTGCTTTTGGAGTCCCCTCCATAAAAAGGGGGGACTTACTTCCCATTCTGACAGCGATTCAGTCGGGGGCTCCGGGATCCAAACCCAGAGACTTTGCCAGAGTTTGGGGGTACAGCTACCTCCGCTCCCAACCGCTGGCCGTGCCCCAGCAGTTTTTTGGAAGGCCCAGGCCGGGTTGGAGCNCCGCAAAGGCATCTGCCAGCAGGACTTGAGAGGAATGCGAAACCAAATCATTTACAAGTTAAAGATAGACGCAGAATACACAGCATCTTGAGCCAGGGTTTAAATTCATCCCTCTCCGCTTGGCTTCTCGCAAAGCTCTGCTTCTCAGCTTGCCGCTGTCTCTTCTACCGACTCTAATATTCCCTTAAAAAATAACATCATTCTGGATTCTTTGGAATTACTAAGGTGGCAAAAGCGATCATGGTGCATACCATAGGGTAAGTAGGAAGCTTGGCTTTGCATACATTTGCTAGGGTGATTCCTCTGGGCTTTGCTTCTGCTTTCAGAGCACTCTGCAGTTCCTGTAGGATGAGGTGGATATTCACGTAGTGCTTTCCCCGTGCGATATATTCCCCCTCTGTTTTCCCCATATGGATTATTTGAACTTTATTCTTCAGTGAAAGCTTACTTGGCGTACCTAGGGAGTCTTGAGCTTTAATAATCTTACCATTGCAGTTTTGAATGCTGTTTTCCTATCAGCTGAATTTTGTTCTAATACCTTTGCTCCTCATTAGTGGAAGATGCTGTTTGAAATGCTGTTTATTATTACAAAGTTGAAAAGTGAGTTGTTTTCCACATTAGAGAGGATGTAATCCATGTTCTTGCATGCTTGTTTGGCTGTGGTTTCACTTACCTGCTATTTCCTCATGTGTGAGTTTGATCACAACACAGGGTTAATTACATTTAACCTTTCTGTTCGTTTGTTCCCAAATAATGCTTTTACTTGGCATTTGGTTTTGATTATTTTTTTTCAACATTTTGACCCTTTTGTTTTCTCTGAACAAAGTCCTTCTAGCAGTAACTAAAAAACATGCACATTCCCCTGATAGTCCTCACTTTTAAATAGTGAGTTTGTGGGTAAAAGAGGGTTCAGGCTGTCATGTTCTTTTTACAACTTATCAGAAGTAATTTCAGTATCTAGCAGATACATCACTTCATTGATCAATGGTATTATTTTCAGACTCTTTCTCAAATATTTCTGGTGAAGTTGTGGTCTTCCTATGACGAAAAGGATTTTGAAATATCAGAAACTGAGTAGGAAGTTAAATGTAATATTTGTGGTATAGCAAGAATTTGTATTCTGAGAGTTTCATCTGAATCTGTGCTTTGAATGAGAATTGCCTAAATGCCAGCATCATTTTTGCCATCTATTCTGAGCACACGTGTTTTACACTTAGAGTAGAGGAGCTCCTAACTTTGGATTTGGTGGCAGTTCACCCAAACGTACTCAGAATTCCTGACGTGTTAGTACTGCCCATAATACCCGTAGGAAGTAGGTGCTGTCTGCGGATAACTGAAACGCCTAACATTTTTGGTTATGATATCAGTGCCGAAGATGTCAGTCTGTGCCTTGCAAAAAATGTGGAACTGGGTGAACTAAAATAGAAATGTTTCCTCTGTTTGAAGGAAAGATGGTGCATCTGGTATGTTTTGTTATCTTTCTTCCATTTGATTGGGTTCAACTTACACAAATTTTGCAAAACATCTGGGTATATTTGGGTGATCAAATCTGCTGTGAAGTGTTTTCTGCATGGTTAAATGTAGGGGATGGAAAAGAAGGAAATATATAACCTATTACTAGGTTAAACTATTACTATTACTAGGTGGATAGATGATGGTAGAGCGGTAGATGTGGTTTATCTTGATTTCAGTAAAGCATTTGACACCGTCTCCCACAGCATCCTTGTAGCTAANTGGTGGCAGTTCACCCAAACGTACTCAGAATTCCTGACGTGTTAGTACTGCCCATAATACCCGTAGGAAGTAGGTGCTGTCTGCGGATAACTGAAACGCCTAACATTTTTGGTTATGATATCAGTGCCGAAGATGTCAGTCTGTGCCTTGCAAAAAATGTGGAACTGGGTGAACTAAAATAGAAATGTTTCCTCTGTTTGAAGGAAAGATGGTGCATCTGGTATGTTTTGTTATCTTTCTTCCATTTGATTGGGTTCAACTTACACAAATTTTGCAAAACATCTGGGTATATTTGGGTGATCAAATCTGCTGTGAAGTGTTTTCTGCATGGTTAAATGTAGGGGATGGAAAAGAAGGAAATATATAACCTGTAAGGAGAGAAGCCTGGAGAAAAAACAACAGCAAGAGTGAGAAATGTCGTTCAAGCCAGTTCTCTTACAGTTTGTACTAGTTGGGTGTTCTTTTAACTAGCTTAGTCTAGCTAAACACTTCAGTCCCACGCTAAATTCCCAGGCCAACAGTTACTTACATTAAGGTATCAATGTAATATTTGTTTTGATATTGAAGTGGAAGAACTTTGAGACAAAATGTGCCAAGATGAGTAAAACTTGCAGCGGGGCTTAGCAAAGCTGGGGTTCGTTTCTGGCTCTTGCCCAGGTTCCTGTGCAGCTTCGGGCAAGTCGCGTGACCTCTCAGAGACCACATAAACCTGAAGGGGGTGGAAATACTTTTATTACTTTCCTGTGTTAGGTATCTAGATAACAGTTGCACTGGCTAGGCATTGCCTCTGATAAGGCTTGGCAGAATAGGCTTCTGTTTTCAGGTGACATGCACCCTCCCCAGGGCTATGGCAAGAGGCAGGAGGCAGGAGGAATCCACAGATTTGGAAGCAGAGGTTCGCTGCACCTTTTATAAGCTTCCTAAACTGAAAGAGAAAAATAGGCTGATATTCAGAGGTGAGCAGAAAATAGAATTAATGTTCCATGGGAAATTCCTGAGTCAGTTCAAAATTAAATTGCATTTCCCTACCACAGTGTATTGCTTTTCAGAAGTTATAGTTCAGGAGCATGGTGTTCCCATTTCATTATCTGAGACCCTTCTCCCATAATTAAATGTCCAAGAGGCACTGGAGAGCCTCGTTAGAAGAAAACCTGCTTTGTATTCTGGGAAGTGAAGCTGCCTGAATAAACTACTTCCTGGAAGGGAATGAGCATCTGACCCAGGAACAGGGAAGTCCCAGGGTAAGGAACTACAGTGCCTGTGTTGGATTGACTTTAAAAAAATATATTCTGGTGTATCTGATCTACCTGAAGTAACATCTTCCAGTTGCCTTAGCAGTCAATGGAAAATCTTCAATAAACTGATATTCTCCCATAGAAAATGTTGCTATATTTGATATAGTTTATATATTGCTATAATGTGGGCATTTTTCCGAAATGGAAAATCCTTGGCCAGCTGTTAGGGTGAATTTGGCACGGTTAGGGTGATTTTGGCATGGTTAGAGTGAATATGGTATCACACGTGTTGAGTGATGATGGTACCACATAGCTGTGCAATACTGACCAGGCTTTTGGGCAGGGGTATGGTAGCTTTATCAGGGCAGGGGACAGGGACTGGGACCTCTCTCTCTCTCTCTTTTCCTCTCTCTCCTTCTCTCCTTGTCCTCTTCTTCCACATTAGCCCTGTGCTCCTCAGGTGACTGGGGTTTGTTGGGAAGCGGGGAGGGAGGAAGGAGAGAGAGGGAGACATCTTTTTCTTAAAGGCTTTTTTAACAAGGTGTTGCTGCAGGTGGTGACACCCTCTTCTCCTTGATCTACTGAACTTTGTGTCTCACTGCAGCCTTCCCTTCCCTCCCTCCCCTTTACCAGGACCCCCACTAACCCCACACAGGGTGAGATGGAGAAGTGCTGCTGGGACACAGGCAATGGGGGGGTGAAAGGGTGCCTGTCCCCAGCTCTTGCCTCTTGCTGCTGCAGAGAGGAGAGATCATGGAGGTCCTGGTCTTCAGGGACATCGAGCAGGGGACACAACATTGACGAGGGGAGCACAGGCCTACAGCTGAAGCACTGGTGTATCCTGGGTTTGGGTACCGTGCGAGTGGCTGAGGTGCTATTCTGACACCGGTTCAGTGTTCGTCACTAGCCTGTGCCACGCTTTCCTGCTCTGAGGAGCTGCCTCTTCAGTGTCGCTTAGGGACAAGCCCCGCTTTGTCACGGTTAGTAACACATCTCTCAGAGCAGGCAGATCACAGTCCCTCCCTTTCCCTTGGCATTAAGTTGCAAGTGACTCTGTCACAAGAGTTCAGAAAAATCATGCTCTCTGGGGTTAAAATGGGTTTGCGACATTTTTTCCTTTAATAAATCCTACACTTCTTTCTTTGTAAACCCTGATAAAATCAGTGGCAGGGGTACGCATATGGGTGTTAAAATCCTTCCTTGCTAGACTTTACAGTTATTGTATATGGTGCCCATTTTCTTTCCTTCTGTCATGATCTTTTTTTCCTTTGTAACTTTGCTTCTAGCCTCGTCTTCAAGCTTTTTGCAGTTACTATGTTGCCTAAAATAAGAAAATAGAGGTGTCATCAGGAACCACTTGATAAAGAGTGGTAAAGATCAGGACTGTTTCCCCGGGGTTCCCTGAGAATATGCTGGCATTTTTCTGACCTTAAAAGTACCTAGAAGCAGCTCACAGTGATGTAGTTTCCTTTGGGTCCTAATGAATCTGCTCCCAGCGACGGCAGCTAATTTGTTTTGGCAGAGTATGACAGGCAATGCCTTAGACAATGCAACATGCTGTAGAAAGTCTCAGTTCTCTAATTTTGTAATTCTGTAAAAAAAAAAAAGAACCGCCAAAACACCCACAACCAAAACGAATGAAATTATGATGTCCTGTGTGGCCATGTTATCACCTCGGAGTCTATGAGTGGAAATCCAGGGAATTCGCCAGTCCGAGCGGTGTCAGACCTCCTGCACTTATTATTCATTCCGGCTCCTGCTGTATGAAGGAACGAAGTATTTCCTGAGGTAATTATTACTGTATGAAGTGACTTTACCTGGAAACACAGTGATACTTCCCACTAATAGGATGCTTAAAGATGCATCTAATTGCAGCTGTGGTAGTTGAGAGAATGCCTAATACCTAATAGTCTCGAGAAATCCATCCTCCCTGGCAGGGGGGTATTACAGGAAGCCACGTCTTACTGAATCTTTCCTGTATCTGAAACAATTGTGTGGCGTCTTACTGCATTTAACTCTAAAACCTGAACTGGGGAGTATTCTCCAAGTAATAAAGAAGAGATAGGAAAGCACTGGAAATAAGGGATCTTTATTTATTAACTTATTTGTTGGCATGGTGGTGGCCGTTTGCTGAGCATAACCTTCCCTAGGGCAGTGGGGGGAATAAGTTGGCTTCTGCGCCTGTGATCTTTGACAAGTCATGTAGGCAGCTTGGCATATTCTTTTTTGAGAGTGATGACAGAAATACTTGCCCAGTTCTATGAAGTGCTCTGAGATCAAGGGATGGAAAGCGGTACCTAAGTGCTGCATTCTTATTTTCTTTTGTATCTTTAGTAAGAGTACTCTGGTATAAAATACCTCCTTGTAAATTTGTAAGAACATTTGCTCTCAGTGGAACCTCAAAAAAAAAAAAAAAAAAAGAGAGAAGAATGACGCAGAGACAGAGTAGTCTGTGAGCAAGTAGGCTTTAAAAACAATTTATTGACAACTAGTGACTAGTTCTTTTAAACACAATGAAAGTAAGCACAGGCAAAGCCCAGAAGAACATGCTTTGAGTGAAGCTGTCTTTGAGTACTCATTACCAAGTAACAACTGCAGATTGAATTAGTTAGTAGTCTCATCCTTTCCTTCTACATTTTTAAAATATACCGATAATGAGAGAGTATATGCTTTCTAGTAATTACTACCTTTTCAGTCCGTGTTCATTCCTAATGTGACATTGTCCTTGGAACAAGATCAGGAAACGCTTTTGATTCTTTCCAGACTTCTAGAGCAGTGATAGTTTGGCTGTCATGTGTTTCTGTCCCCCCACTTCTTTTTATACACAGCTCATTTCTGTTGGATCAAGACAGCAACTGTATCATTTGTTTGATATGAAAATATAATCCATTCCTTGGTTTTAGATCATTCTTTTTTCCTATAAATTGACCTCAGAATTACCAAGTTTACATCTAAAAAAATACATTAGATTACAAAGGCAACACATTGATTTAAACATTTTCTAACTTTTGAGTTGATAATTCTGAAACCTTGTCACTCTTTTAAAATGGAGTCCTAACTAATTTGTGTAACTGAAAGCTTCCTCACCTACATGAGAAATTAAACTTAATCTAGGAGAGCTGGCCAGGCTTTTGCAGAGTAGAACCCAGGAAAAAAGGCACTTCATAGATCCATGTTTGAAAGCATTTCTCTTGGTATTTGATGTGTATTTTTAATTGTTATTACAATTACAAATATTTCACTTTACTTTGAATGTAAATAATTACAGATATTTCACTTTTCTTTGAATGTAAACAAAATACGTTTCCAAACAGATCAAACAGATTTCCAAATGGATCTAATAAAATGCAAAGTGTTCTATGGGGTTTTTTTTTACCTTAAAAATTTGATCAATTTGCATATCTTATTAGGGAAAATAAATCACATCAATTTAATGCAGGTACAAATTATATTGTGCTGGTACAGAAATACAAGGAGAGTTTAACGAAACTGAGAGCTACTCTTCCATGTACTATTCTATAAACAACTCAAGGTTTTCTTTTTTTAAAAAAAACCTTCTGAAAATGCCAACTATCGCATTAATTCCTCTACAACCTGTTCTGCATCCTCCAGGCTTCCTACCTCTCTCTGCCACCCACCAGGCCATTGATAATGCTCTTCATCCCAACCTCCAGGTGTCATCTTCCCTCCAATTCCAGCCGTAGAGTTGGATGAATTTTTGGCTGACCCACTGAACACGAAGTAACAGCAACCAGGGCAGGCTGGCAGCACATCCAGAAGTGGTAATTCAGCAAAAGTCCTTGCTCCATCTCCTCTGCCTACAGAGTCTCAGTTAGGGAGGAAGTTTCTGGAGGAGACGCATTTTCAAACACAAGAGGTTTTGTGTGGCTGAGCTCATCTCCCACTGACCCATGTCAGTTCGAAACAGAAGTCATCAGCAAGGTTCAGACCTTCATCTGGTAGAGCAATTGCTTGCACTCGTAAGCTCTAAAGCTCCCTGTGAACCATGCTTGGAGAGGGATGAAATATGCCTTCTGTTCATAAGTTCAGTGGCTGTTTGCTGATAGCAGCAGAAAGATAACAGTTGTACCTGCCAGACTTCCAGGTTTTATGTGAAAGCATGGAGGAATGAATGCTTCTCAGCAAAGGATTTATAAAGGATTTTTTATTTTTTTTTTTTTAAGCACAGGTACAACTATTTTTTCCAATAACTTTAGCTTTGAAAATTGCTGAAAATGTATAAATAATACATTCAGCTTGACTATAATATCTGGTATGTAAATTTTCAGGTCAGACATAAAGTTTAGAAGAGCAACTGAAAAGAAGTTTTGTAGTAGGAAGTGGGTGTGAGTAGAGGAAACTTGGTAAAATGATAATGTCAGGAAGCAATTATGTGAGTCTAGGAGATAGTAAATACAATTTCAGGAATCATACAGCTAAATAAATAAATCGGGTATCTGATGGTTGAAAAGAATCCAAGCAAATGTAGGTTATTCATCTGCCTTAGATCTGGTGATGTATTCCTAAACAGAATTAAAAGTGCTAGAGTTTAAGTCTTTTTTTTAAAATAATTTCCCAGCTTTGGTGAACTCTTCGCAGGATGGTGCATTTTCACTGAAAGGTGAATAGGTGTGTGCTGAGACTCATGCACAGTTACTCCTAACTCAGCAGTAACTTGGACTAAATAGGCCTAATCTTTGCTGTTACACTGTTTAATTTCAACCCACACTGAAACAGTGTATTTTCTATCAAAAAAAGGCATAAAGTAAGTAGATAGAGGATAACTTTTCAGGCCACTGACTTTTCCTGAAAGTGGCAATAAATTTCTTGTGCACAAAGCCTCAGATTTTGTAACTGTGCATGTAAAGTACTAAATAAGTCATCTACTCTGTTATGTCCAAGAGAAACCAAGCTTTGCCAGAAAGCAACATCAGACCAGCCAGGTCTGGCTATACCTATTTCACAGGTCATTAGTCCTATCCTTTTTGTGTTGTACGCTATCGTAGATGGCTGCTTAGGCTTGTATTAGGCACGACTACATATACTGACAGACTCAGTATAGAGAAGGAAATAAAATCGGGTTTCTCCGCCTTGGAAGAAATGTTCCTAATTGTTTTCCCATCCTGCTCCTGGCAGACAGAGCAGGCAAATAAAAAGAGGGGAAGGTTATGCAAATATTGGCGCCATCCATGCTGGATTTGCAGTATTTTTCCCTGCTAATTAAGAACTGAACACAACTCGATGCCTTTCGTGAGGCTGCATTGCGAGGGCACCCTTGGCTCACCAGGCTCTCAGGGGCCAGAAGTGGTGGTGCGTAGCTCCAGAGGGTTCCCCAAGCTCTGTATGCTGGTAGCTCTTGACACCAGCACAGGCTGGGGAGCAACTGGTGAGACAGCAGCTCCTCAGGAAAGGAAGGGGTTACTCTGGATCTCCGGTTGAACATGAATTGGCAACTGTTGTAGAAAGGGAAAAAAAACAAAGCAGGATATTGGGATGAATACGTGAGTACAGCCTGCAGGGAGTAATCTCAGTGTCTGTGAGTGCTCAGCTGGAGTTCTCTGTTCACTTTGGAGCACCGCTCCTCAAGAAAACATCAGCCACTTTGGAAATGGAGAGGAGTGAAGTAAAAATGACCAGAGATCCAGAGGACGTGCCCCAGGGGAAAAAAATGAAAGGTTTATGTTTGCTGTGCCTAAAGAAAAGCAGCCTGCCTGCCAGCGGGTGGAGGACAGACGGTTTTTCAAGCACAGGTCGCACAGAACAGACTGTTGCAAAGAGGAGGCCAGTAATCTCTTTTCTGTGCCATAGACAAAGAGAAACGGGTGTGAAGCGAAGAAAGAAGGGTGAGGTAAACCCCAGGAAAATCCCTGAAATACACTGCCAGTGGATCTTGTGGAGCCTCCATCACTGGAGGTGTTAGGAATGGCTTTAATAAACACGAGTGAAGTGTATCTGACTTTATCTCATAGTGGGAGGTGGGTTACATATCTCTTCTACCAACCTTACCATTTGGTGATACTGGTGATAATATTGCCCACAGAATTATTTTTTTAATGAAAGACGTGCTTTCAAAATTAGGGTTGGAAAGATCTCTCTGCAGAGTGGGATGCATTTTGCTGAGGTGCAGAGGCACTTAATCATCATATAATTTCCTCATTTTGAAATGTTCCTTAGATAAGTGGTTAAGGCATAAACAGCTGCCTTTGCACTTCATCTCAGATATCATTGTCCTGAAATACTTGGGGACATCACTCTGTCAGCTGGCACTTGACAGTCCATCCTAAATTTGAAACATGTAATTGGATTCTTAGGATGAAATCCGAGTCCCCTTTGAAGTCATGGGTTTTTGTAGGGGAAAAATTTCACAGTGAGGACAGAATGGTGTCCACTTGTATGTGCTCCGCTTTACTGTCCTAGGCAGGGCTGTTGTTGTCAGGACAAGGATATAAAGAGTGGGTTGTAAGAGCGTGTAACCTTTGCTATGGCAAGCGTGTGGTTGCAGAAGAGAGCCTTTGGAGTGTTTGTGTGGGTGAGTGAGAGTTTACAACAGGCATTATGTGAGGCGAATTAATTACTTTTATCCTTTTTTTCCAGATAATGTCAACAAAACTAATTTACACCATCTGTTCTAAAGTAGAGGCAGTCAGTAAAAAAGAAACACCTATTTTGTTTTTTTAAAATTTCATTTGATAAGACTTTAGGCATTCCGTGTTCTCTTTGGTGTAATGTAATTTTTTTCCTTTTTCTGTTTTGGGGGGAGTGGTTCTCCCTCAAAATGTTGGGTTTTGGTTTGTTTTTTTATTGCCAATGGCCTCTGATTTGCATTTTGTATTCAGATAGCTGTAACTGCAAGTTAAATGTTTCTCCAGCTACTGGTTAATCCCTCCTGATGAAATGCATGCAGAGAAGTCTCCAGGTGCTATGAATTGGAATAGTTCCACTGAAAATACTCTGGCTTTGATTATGCCAATATTAATTCAGAGCAAGTTCACTGCTCACAGTTTAGGGTAGATGATAGTCAGAACTTGATCCTCAAAAAGAGATCTCATTGATGTAAAAAATCAGGGTGAATCGCAGAGCTGAGAATTAAAATTTTTTGCCTCATAGTGTATTGTTGCATTTCCACATCCAGGTTTCTTTGCAGGCTTTTCTTAACTGTGCAGTGACTGTGTAGGAATTGCATGCATATACCTAAGGCTAGAATAAGCCCACAAGGAAGCACAAACCCCAGACTTCAGGACCACCAATATATCAGTTGTTAATAACCTTACAATGTTATTACAGCTAACACTAGAAACATAATTAAGTCGGAATTTGAAAGTGCCATTAGGGGGAAAAGGATGGAGGAAAACAATTTCATCCTCACAACATCATGTTTTCATTGACCTACTTACAGTAGGGAAGAAAATGTGTCCCTTCCTGTTAGAGCAAAATAGGTTTGTTCAGCAATTTTATAATGCAGCTGCGTAAGAGGAGACTGGCTTTCCTAACCACTCCAGGAGTGTTTGGAAAGGAGAGTAATGTTATTTCACACACTTAATACTAAGATGTGTAAGTTCGTGTCCAAGCTGTAATGTTATTAATCTAATCAATTTGGCAGAAAGTGCTTTGTCTGGAAAAAAAAAAAGGGAAAAAAAAAGACTTGTATTCAGAGGTGCGAGTAGAAGGGCTGTGCCTGGGCTGCAGCTGTGCAGAGGAACCTTTTATGGGCACTCACGTTTCCTCCATCTTCATCTTCCCTGATGCAAAGTCCCTGCCATCCCCAAGACCCCCAGACCCCCTGCCTGGCGTCCCTTCACAGGCTGAAGGGAATGGCTGCGCCTGCTTTTGCTTCAGCAGGGGTTCCCTCACCTGCCTCACAGAGAATTACTGAAATGAAAGGGATGATGTAGAGCCTCTGAAATAGCATGGGGGGAAGATGTCTGGGTTACTTTGGATGTGGGACACAGTGGTGCCCATGGGATAGACACCACACGGAGGGGCTTGGGGTGTAGTCCCCCTCCTCAAGACCTGTGCATGTGGTGTTTCACCTTTGTTACCTTATCCCTGGGTTAATAAACCATCTTTATCTGAAAATAAACACCTGCAGCTCGTCCTTTCTAGGGCTCCCAGGTCACATTCCTCCACAGGGTGTTGTTGGTAATTTAGTATTGTCAGAAGCATTAGTCACTGCCGTAGTAGCTTAATAATGCGCAGTAGGAGCCAGCTGGTAATTAACAAATTAAAGATATCGTATACATTTTCCTCAAATATTTCATATGTAGCAAAAATAATTAGAAGCGGAGCACTTCAGGTGTTTAAAGCTGTTACATATATTTAAAACATCTCACCATGTTAGGAAATTATTCATTCTTTTAAAGGTCAGCTAGGGCCTAATTTTGCCACTGTCCTCATATGCACGTAAGAGCTGTGAAGTAGGGAGAGAGCCAGAGTCAGTCCTGCCTTTTTTTAACCCTTTTAATTCTGCCTTGTTTAGCATGTTCATCCCAATGTCCCAGTCTTAGCTGCTCTCTTTTGTACTTAACTTCATCTCAGAAGTGTCTTGATTTGGAAGGTTATGTGCACGTGCGTGTGCAATGCAAGCTGTTGGAAAGATGAAATCAGCTTGTAATTGAAGTGAAGGAGAGACAAAGCTAGCACAAATTGTATTGCTAAACTGGGAAAGATATGACAGTATGAATGGAGGTGACGATGGGTTTCATTATGTAGTGTGAGTAAAATATCCCAGTATGCACAGGCTTCCTTTAACTCACTTGGTGTCTCCTTATTTTATCACCAGATGGTGACCAGAGGTTTCAAATTAAGATGCTCTCAATTACCTGTACGTGATGGTTGAATGATAGTGCGCTTTGATATGTCTTCCTTCCGTGCTGCTTCATCCCAGTACTCCTTGATCCTCCCGCAGCCTGACTCCAGGACTCGGCTCTTGAGTATCCCAAGCCTTTGACTCTGCTTTTTCTCTGGGGCAGGATCTGATCTGAGCACTCTGAGGCAGAAGAAGCAGGGAACAGAGCAAGCGATCGGAGGAGCATCATTTCTACGGGTAGGGTGCGGTTAACTGTCTTCGTGGGGAGCACTTGGGTACTGGCAGTGGCTTTGAGAGATACGATTTATGTTTGAAAACTTTCTTCTCGGAGAGAGAAAAATACTGTTGAAAATGTGAATGGCTGCTTTTTGATACAGAGTGCAAAGTCTGCCAGACAGTGACAGAGTATCTGTTCAAGCTTTGAACTTGTGGTACTGATGTGAGTGGCTGTACAGTGCAATGAAAGGCAGGGAAGAATCTGCCCCGTAATACCTTTGCTCTTTGCTACATTTATTCACCTCCACATTGTTTGACAGGAGAGCATTGGGGATTTCAAAGAATGTGTTTCTGAAGCTTGTGAAAGAAAAGGAATTCCATGTGCAATTTCTGTTAAGATTTGTAGTCTCTTAGGGTCAGGCTCAGGCGTTTGGAGTGCTTCTTAAAACCTTTTGGTATTACCACATAGAGGGGAGAGGTAGAAAAGGGCTACTAAGTTATTCACCCAACACTGTTAACAGGGTAGACTTGTTTTGTGCACCCTGAATTCTCTTTTGTTGTTGGGGGTGGTTTTTGCTTGGGGGTTTTCTGGTAGTGCTTTGTTCTGACTGTTGTCTCAGCAGAAAACCTTCACTGTTTTTACTGTTTAACAGTAGAGCATGAAAGCCTGGGCAACACTGGAGTCACGTAGCGTGCAGACACGGTAAGAGAGTGATCCTGCTGACTGCACTCGGGATGGGTGAGAGCAGACATCCGAGAGGGCAGACAAAAATACAGGCACATGCCTCCCTTTACCTGCAGTCCCACAGCAGTGGTGAGAACAGGCCCCGCATCCCCCACCCTGGGTGCAAGCAGCACAGCAGATACTTTTTGCAGTGCTTCCAACAGTCCTGGTCTCCTGGTCCCTCCGCTGTCATAGAATCATAGAATCATTCAGGTTGGAAAAGACCCTTGGGATCTTCAAATCCAACCATCAACCCCACTCTACAAAGTTCTCCCCTACCTCGTATCCCCCAACACCACATCTAAGCGACTCTTAAACACATTCAGGGATGGTGACTCCACCATCTCCCTCAGCAGCCTATTCCAGTGTCTGACCACTTGTTCTGTGAAGAATTTTTTTCTCATGTCCAGTCTAAACCTACTCTGTTGCAGCTTGAAGCCATTGCCTCTTGTCCTATCACTAATTACCTGTGAGAGGAGACCAGCACCAACCTCTCTACAATGTCCTTTCAAGTAGTTGAAGAGAGCGATGAGGTCTCCTCTCAGCCTCCTCTTCCTCAAACTAAACAGTCCCAGCTCCTTCGATCGCTCTTCATCAGATGTACTCTCCAGGCCCTTCACCAGCTTCATTGCCCTCCTCTGCGTTCGCTCCAGCACCTCGATATCTCTCTTGTTTTGGGGGGCCCAAAACTGGACGCAATACTCAAAGTGTGGCCTCACCAGTGTTGAGTGCAGGGGGACAGTCACCTCCCTACTTCAGCTGGTCACACTACTTCTAATACAAGCCAGGAAGCCATTGGCTTTCTTGGCCACCTGGGCGCACTGCTGGCTCATATTCAGCTGCTTGTCAGTTAGAACCCCCAGGTCCTTTTCTGCGGGCAGCTTTCCAGCCACACTTCCCCAATCCTGTAGCGCTGCATGGGGTTGTTGTGGCCCAAGTGCAGGACCCGGTACTTGGCCTTGTTGAAGCTCATACTGTTAGCATTGGCCCATGGATCCAATCTATCCAAGTCTCTCTGTAGAGCCTCCCTATCCTCATGCAGATCATCGCTCCCGCTTAACTTGGTGTCATCTGCAAACTTACTGATGATACACTCTATGTCCAGACCAGAGAGCCTGTTGATTGCACCGTGCTTCTCTTTTTGCTGATATTTCTGGATTTTCCCCCAGCACAGCCCCAGGGCAGGGTGTAGCTATGGTCCCACCTGGTTTTGCCCCTGCTTCGCCATCCGGTGGCAGGTCAGCACACACACAGGGGCCTGGCAGGGCTCCTGGCATCCACAGCTGACACGTAGCTGGAGAGTCTCGCCTGTGTGTCCCTCCCAGTGACCGAACAGCATTTCCTAGCGCAGGAGCTGGTCCCAAAAGTAGGGCCTTGCAGGGCATCCAAGGATTACAAGGCTCTTCCAGTTTTACTACAATCGGCATCAGAGAAAATCTTTCACATTTTCCATCCCCCTGAAGCCCTTCATATACACAAACAATTGCACAGACTTCATAATGATTATGTCCTTTTAAACTGCTGTATTAATATTGGTACTAGATTTTAAAAATTATTTTTTAGCCTTTGAGTTAATTCGGTTCATGACCTTCACACTTCAGGTTTTAAAGTGCCATTACATCCCATGGAAGACTAGATTTCTGTTGAGGGGAATGAAAATAAATAGCATAGCAGAGGGGAAAAAAAAGTTTTCTTTCTTCAATCTATTAGTTCATGTAATTGGGGAAAGTAGGGGGTGTCTTTAATACCTGTCACTCCCCTGCACTGATGCTTTCGAAATATTTGGACACAACTCGTGGAGCTTTCTGTTCACCTGGGAATAAAGGCAGGCATTCAGTCCCCTTAGTTGCTACTTTTCTTTTTTCACGTTACATTGCAGGTTAGTATTTCTGCGAAGAGGCTACACAGAAATCTCAGAACAATTTAAGCTGCAAAGATTTCTCTATTCTTTAGCTCGTTTTGGCAAAATAAGATCCATATAGCTCTGGATTAAAGGACCATTGTGATATTTGGATATTGCCTTCAAAGCATTGCATTTCAATACAATTACTCAAAAATAAACTTCGTGTAGGTAAAAATATATTATTTGCTGCATTTCTTTGATGCTGAACAAATCTGTAAGTTTTATTCTAGCTGTATAATTTTCTGGAAGAAAACCCTTTACTTCTGACGTGTTTTATTCTGTGCTCATTGCCTTAATTGTTTAAGTCAGACTTAGGCTGTCCTCTCCAGTTCTTATTTTCAGTTGATATTTGGGAAGCAATACGCTACCCTGCGTGTTCTATGATCAGTCTGGGTGACGGAGTAATTCCACAAAGACTGCTGCTCACTGGCTGATCACTGCTCTTGCAATTTACTTTTACTAAAATAAATGCCAAAGCCCCGCGGCTGAACAATTGGGTTCCAAATGCAGATGGCTAAGCTGGAAACCCATTTATTTTGTAGTTTTTAGCACTGACAAATGAGATTCAGAGTCCCCACCAGGGCTGCACAGGCAGTAGTAGAAGTGCTGCTGTCGCTATGAGGAATTTTGCTTGAACCTGTGTGTGAGCTGCTGGTAGAGTTGTTCAGTGCTCTGCTTACCGCATGCTTACAGAAAGTATTTCCTTTTATTCCAAACAGCCAACCAAAATGTCATTCCCAACCACTGCTTCAATGTCTTGCATCACTAAAGCAAAACAACAGGTGACTCAATCCTGATGTGCCGTATCTGGCACATTTTGCATTTGTTTTCTGCTTCTTGATAATGCTGGGATATGAACTTGAGGTCATTCTAGCTGCTCTCTCTGTCTCTCTGCTCACTGGAATAAAGACTGCCTGGTTTAGTTGTTACTATTTGCTGAGGCTGCTTTTACATGTGCGTTTACTCTGTTTATAGTGTCCCAAACACTATGTGTAAAGAGCTGTGCTGACATCTTGTAGTCGATGGGAACCCAGGCATGTATATGCATATATTTTTGAAGCAAATGGTTATGGTGATATGTGCAAGCTTATCTGCTCAGCCTGTTCATTTGAATGTAGCCTTCTGCGATTAATTGCTCGGATGAAAAATTCAGTCCATCCTGTTTGGAGTTGCATGTGTTTATTCAGTTCATTGTTAAAGCTGGTGCCGTTATTCATGCACAATTTTTGTTTCCATGTAAGTTTTATTATACTTTGATCTTCTCCTGTAGCACCCGACATACTTTTAAAAACCACTTCCCCAGAAACTGTTATTTCACTGTAATTATAAAAGAACATGCATATGAATCACAAATGAGAATATTACCCAACTGGATGTTCCTAGAAACAGGAGAGCACTTACATGCAATACAATACATTAATCATTTATAAGAAGTCAGCTATTAAAATGATTTTTTTTTAATACTGTACATTGAGTACAAAGATGATGTGAAAAGTCTTTTCACTGAAGATGTTTGTGGGCTTTTGAAACTTTCTTAAGTTTCCATCATCACAGTCTTGTCACAGATTTGAAAAGAAAAAGCTCAAAATATACTAGTTTGGGTGACTCCAGGTAAAGGTGCCTCTCGAGTGTGAGTATATATGTATACTTGTGAGTATACAGATATGTACCTATATGTGTCTGTACGTATATGGAATGTGTATTTTTGCACCATTTCTACAAGCTTTTGTTTTTAAGGGAAGTCCACAGTGTGCTTGGTGCTTCTCCCTTTCAACAGAACTCCTCGTGGGCAAGAGGTTTGGCTGCTTAGGCACTTTCACAGTCAGGATCTGTGGTCATTGTAAGCAGATTTCTCAAATGAACAAAACTGATAAATCTATCTGAGCTATCGTTTCCTCACAAGGCTTTATCCCTGGGTTGGCTTCAGACTGAACGTATTTTAAATGTCACTGATAACAGAAAAAGAAAGGAAAGAAAGGAATGGAGAGAGCTTCAAGCAATCTTGTTTTGAATTCCCTGCATGAAGGTGTAGTGTCCCCACTACCCATTTGGACGTGTGTCTGCAGATGGCAACACGAGCTCACCTTTGTCCCTTCCACAGGCTGGTGGGACATGCTCCAAGGGCAGTCACAAGTTGCAGAACTCACTTAGCACCGCGCCGTGCCCAGTGATGATATACAGCATGTAAGCAACTGCTGAAACTGGAACCAGCTCAGAGCTGCCTTGTACCTGGGCAGCTCGGGGGGGGGAAGGAGAAGTTGGGGTCTGTCTGTGGTGGCCCATGGAGAATTTCCCTGAGTGGTGCTCATTTGTGGTGGAGGTGACAGGGTAGGAGACCTTTGAAGCATTTATTGGAATTTGGGACTAGCAGGGTCTGTTCTGGCTCCTGCTTTTAGAGCAGCATTACTATTATTAAGAAGCACTCACCACTAGGCAGTGATGCAGAGGACAGTTCTGCTTCCCTGGGCATCGCTGCCTCAGCTCCCTTGCTTTGGAGTGAAAACTGGGCAAGGGAGAGGACCTGCTGCAGAACTGCAGTTGTTTTGAAGCAACTTTGCACCACGTCTATAGAACGGAGATACAGTCTGGATCTCTTTCAATTCCTGTGTTGATGTAGGCAACAAATTGGAAAAGAGAGGTGGTTTGGGGAGTTAATAGCCATGCCTGATCACTTACTTTTTAAATAAAGAGCAGGATTTTCCAAGTATTGCAGGAAGTGACAAAAGCAGCAGGAGATAACAGATTTAACTGATCTTCTTTTTTAAGTGCTAATTTGGGCAAAAGAGATTGCAGCTCTCCTAGGAAGAAAAGTCTGTGTAATAAATAGTTGGTTCCCACCTATATCCCTTCTACTCTTCACACTGGAAAATACAGCAGTTGTGATTCTGGTAGCAGTATTTAAAATGACAGGCATATTTAAATCTGAGTTTGTCTAGTGAAACTTTGCTAAAACTATCCCACCAGCATGGTGGTATCTCACCACCAAACAAATACCAAGATACCAAACAAATCTTTTTTTGGCTCTGATGCCATCCTGAGCCCCATTGTGGTGAAAAAACCAAATGGTTCATGCTTTCTGCTTCCAGATCAATTTGTAGTGATTCTTCTGTTTCTCCCTTTTCCACGATCCCTCTGAGACCAAGGTGCTGCACATATGTGCCCTTTACAGCCTCTCTGTTCGAGAAGTGATGAGAGGACCGGCATTCCCTCTGTTTTCACCTGGCCAGCAGCAATCTGGATGCAAACTGGATGCGTGTGGCTGTGGGGCAGGGAGGGGAGATGGTCTTTGAAAGAGACCAAAGTGGAGGTTAGCTTTCCTTATGGGGTCAAACCCCAAAGGAGATCAGACTCTCTGAGGTAAGGAAAAGACCCACCTTTCTGACACCCCACCGCCCTTTGCCTTAATGGCTTTTTGGGAAAGGACATCCATTCATTCATAAAGTAATTTATTTTTCATTCATAGAATCACCCTGTTTCATGCTCTAGAAATAGTGGTGGTGGTGGACAGTGCGTTGCACACATCTACTTTCCATAGCTTTAAGTGCAATAGTACCATTTGTATCTTATTTTCAGAGATGCTGAGCTGCTGTAGCTCTGGTTGAAGTCCATGGAAAGTGTACATGGCAAGCACACTATTGAAGTGTAGCTCTCTTTACCAGGTTTCTCCCGTTTTCCTTCTAACACCGGACCTTAGTACTCGCAATTCAACTGTTTATTAAAGGTGAACTCCTTATCTTTTGTCTCCTATTTATCAAATGTGGTACTTGTAATTTATCCTTGTTTTATGCTGTCATATGCAATTCATGGTCCAGAACAACAGTTCTTCTGACCCTGTAGGAAATTGATGGGTAGAACTACTTGGAAAATAATCTCCACTGGAAATCTTATTAAAAGTAAAATTCCACTAGTTATTACAAAGTTGACAGTCCGATTCATTCACCTGTCCAGGGCAGAATGGGAGGTCAACTTAAATTTGAACCCTTGGTAAAGAAGTGACACTTCATATTAGTGTAACAGGCAGTCCAAAGATAGGATCACATAGTACTAAAGGTCAGAGGTGCAAAAACCCACTTACAAATTTAAAAGCAACATCCTGTACAAGTATGATTATTGAGTAGGACATTGGTATATAATCTTCCAAATGACAGCTCTATCTGACTGTAATTCATCGTGAAGTCAATAGTTTCTGGTGTGCCAGGAGTTCTCTTGGTCTGATGCAAGAACTTTATAGCTTAACTTTATGACCCCAGGAAATTAAATACATTATTGCAATTCTAAATCTAGTCTTTCCCTGCCTGAAGATACTAAAATTTCTGTAATGCCACTATTTATTACACAATGGACACTTAAAAATTCTAAACCGCTGCCTTTTCTTTATAGCTCACACGCACACACAAATGCAGTGAAGCGGCTGAGAACATGTTGCAAGCTACATGTTTGTCGTTTTTAATTTTGGAGTTAACAGAAAATAAAAAGTCAAGCTGTTAAACCTCCACCAGTTTTCATTTCCTGGGAGTTGTTCTGAGAACTGCAGCCTTTTGGGCCCTACGTGTGTCATTGCAGAAACGTTTCAAATTCATCCATTGAATCAGGAAAGGAGACTTCAGTGCCGACAGCTCCTTATAGTCCCACAGATAGATCTGAGGTACAGTACCGACCATGCTGGTTTTGCGTGGCTCTGAAAATGCTGGTTTGCTTCCTCGTATTGCTCCTCTGTCTCTGAAGGTCGGTTTGTGTGAAACCTGCTCCAGTTTTCCTTTCGGCACACAAATAGAATTGCCGGTTGCTTGTCCAGGTATCCTCTTTCTTGCGTCTAATCCGAGCACGTATCTGGGGTTTCTTTTTCATCTGCTGAAATAAGACTGTGATAATTTTATCTTGACAGCCTGTACGGCTCCACTTGCATTTAAGCGGCAGTCCGACTGGCTGTGGGCTTCAGGCACATGACCTTGGGAGAGGGACAGACTATTCATGTTGTGAAAGCCTTCTGTATTGGAGTGATGTGTGTGTGCGCCTGTGTCTGATATAACTTTGTAAGGCCATGGCAGATGCAAGAAACTGTCCTTCAGTGTCTGTCACTGAGAGACTGCTCAGTTTTTCTGAGGTCATCCAAGCTCAGCTGGCACCTCTGCCTCCTTTTTGCTTCCCTCCTCTCTCTATTTTTCTGCTTATTATCAACTCACTGGAGGGTAGTTGATAATGTAGTCTGCAATAAACAAAACGCATAAAGTCCTGACTATGTAATAGGTTGGTAGCACCGCCAATTAGGAAAGTTGCCCAGCAGTTCCCATTATAGTACCCTGGTTTTCAGGGGTTTTGTGAAACTTTTAACATTTGAGCTGAAATTTTTCAGGCCAGCTGTTTTCCTCAGACTGAGTGTTTTTGGAGTTATTGCAGCTCAAGTGATGCTGAGAACAAGGCTAGCATAAAAATAAGGTTTTTTCTTCACCTTAAAAGAAAACCTCAGATGTTTTCTTTGGTGTGTTTGTAGTTTGGAAGTTTGGAGCAAGGGTGTAGACTTCAGTAGAGCACCTGACTTTTGCATGAGGAGCACTTCTTTTATTTGTCCCTGTGCAAATCTGCCCACATTTGGCCTATGCAGTAGCCCTCTGGGGAAAACAAATCCAGAGCAGCTTACCTGTGCTGAGAACTGGCTGTGGGGGAAGATCTTCAACAGATCCAGCCCCTCTGCACATGCCGGAGAGTCTCCATGCCTGCTCCTGGCACCTGAGTTGTTCCTTAGGCCTGGAGCACCTGGGAAGCTTTCTGCTGTACTTGTCTTCAACAGAGCTTGAGGACACACGGAGCTCCGGTCTCTGGTTTACAGCGGAACGATGTGCCGAGTGAGGAAGTGGTTGCGAAAAGAAATGTGTACTGAGGAGTCAAAGGCTGTACCCATAAGTCTTACACACATGGAGGGCAGTGCTGCAGTTTCACAGGCAGCCTGAACTAAGGTATCTCCCGCCTCTTAAGTGCTGAGGCTGCTAAAACAAACAAACAAACATGTAACATTCTTGTTACACAACTCCTCTGAAATAATTCTGCATATAACGCGGCATTGCTCCTTGTTTTGGTGAATAAAAGTGACAGAATCTCCAGTGCTTTGTAGTCCTTATACTGCTTAGCATTCAAACCAAACTTGATCAAGGATCCCAAAGTACTTTGGGGCTTCCATGTATTACCCACGTGATGAGGTACGCGTAGCACAGACGGTTATGGCAGCTCTCCGTCAGGACAGGCAGGGAGGGGGAGCAGGGAGCACCCTGAGCAGCACCACCTCCAGGGAAAGAAAGCAGTTTGCATTCAAGGTTCATTTCCATTTTGATTTATGAAGAAGTGCTTTTCAAAACTTCTAGGTTTCTACCATATGTACAACCTTTAGCTAAACAGATCTCAGAAAGGGAAAAATGAACAGAAGGAACATAAATACATGAACGGTTTGAAACCTTGGTTATGGAGCATTGGTCAGTATTGAGTAGAAAATAATCCTGCTGTCATCAGTGTGTCTAACATTAGTTTTACACCCCTCTTCAGCTCTGCAGTTCTTTGGTTTTGCTGTTCTTTTTTAGCAATCTCCCTTTTCTTCAGGAAGGGCCTTTTGATTCAGTTTCTGTTTTGTTCATTGTGGTCTGGTGAATGTTATGTCCTGCTTATTAAATGCCCAATGCTTACTGTATTTTATCCTTGATTTTTGTCAAGGTTTGCTTGAAAACAATGTGAAAGTTGCTTGATGAGGGGAGAAAAGAGTTAATATTTTTTACTGACCCACAAAATGCTTTTGGGTACATTTCTCTATCGATCCCCCAGTCCTCTTACATCTGCCTAAATAAAGTCTTTATTGTGGAAAATAACTTTGTGATTTATAAAGCTGTGAGATCACTCTCCCCTTAAAACATCTTATTTATATAGTGCTTTCTTGTTTTCAGACTCGCTGCTCCTGCTCCGGTTTCCTCTCAGGCAGTCATGGTTAATAGGCAAAGTTTGCATGAAATAGCATTTTTTACAAAGCCAACTTGTCCCTGTTGAAAACATGAACAAAATTCTGGCAAGTGGTGGCATCTTAAAGAGATAAACAAATCAACAAGTCCTATTCCCCAGTTATCTGTAATAAAAAGGCTTTGGGATATTTTCTGATCACTTTCACAAGTTTTTCTGTGCTTTCTTCTCCTGCCTTACAGCTCACTGGACCTTGACTGCTCAGTGAGAAATATTCTGACCAAGGCATAAAGAACACGGAGAGGGTATGAATACGACTCAGTGACTCTACCTCTGCAGTCTCCAAAATTACAAAATAGTTCATCATCTGGACAACTGAAAAAAAAAGCAAAACAATCCCTAGTTAAGTGGTTTATTAAAGGCACAGTCTTTTATTAATGCAAGGCAGGTTTTCCCACTATGGGGAAATCCATGTGTGGAAACAAAGAAAAAGAAATTGCACATCCCAGCAATTCACTGCAGACAAAGGTTGCCTTCCTGACTTCTTCAGGAAAACAGTGCATTTCATGTACTGTAAGTGGTGTGTTAAACCACAGGCCTTAGTATAGCAATGTATTAAGGGGTTCAGAAAACTATACAGAACTCAGTCATTATTTAAATACTCTCTCGGCTTCCCTGCCTGAGTGGATTACCAGCTGCTCTGACAAAAATACTTTATTTAAGACAGGAGAGTAACCGGTAAGTTCCATGGACAAACGCATTTCCCAGGTTTTAGGTAATACAGGAAAACAGTGAATTTCGTGTTACAAAAAGGAAAGATGCTAAACTGGATGAGCTGATGTGCAGATACAGGCAACTAAGAGCTTATATTGCTGTTGCAAGTGGTTTTGTGTGTACAGAAATAACTGCTGTGCGGGCCAGGCTGGGTGCCAAAGTCATCTTCTCTGCTTGTATGGTGCTGAGGTTGCCAGCGCTTACCCCATCCTGACGTAGCTGTTGGCATAAGCCTAGACTAGCAGTGATCGCTTTGATGTCTGAAATATAATGCAGCGTATAGGCGACTTCTGTGCAAAAGAACAGCACAGATAAGAATCCCTCCATGTCCGTGATGAGAAGTAGCAGACGGGTGAGGAAGGCACCCGGAGGTGTTTGCTGGAGGCAGGAGAAGAGAATGGGAGGGGAATGGGAGGGCAGAGCACAAGCGTGGTTTTCCTCTTGCTGTCTTGCCACTTCCCAGGTGCTCTGACCAGAGTCCTATGGCAGCAGTTTATTTGCAAACAAAATTCAGGTTGCTGTGTAAAAATGGGGTTAGAAATAAAGGCTTAAAAGAGAGAAGAAAAAAAAAAATCCTCCTAGATTCCAAAAACATTTGAAACCTTGGCTGCATAATTGCAAGTAAAATGTGTGACAGTTCCTCTCCAATCCTATGAATCAAGCAGCCTGTAAACAACAAAATCATTCAGCTGATCAGCTGGGGAGTGGATTTAGGATGTCAGCTCAAGTGGGCTCACTCTCCTGACATTAAGCATGGCTTTGGAGAAGAAACTTTGCCTCTGGCTGTGTGCTGAAGGAATTAAAACTCCGTCTCTCAGATAAAAATACATCATCCACAGGACACATGATACTGTGAGATGTGCTTCTTGTCCCAGCAATTTGCACCTTACGCAGCAGAAGAGAAAAATCACTGTAGGAACTGCACAAAGAAATAGATACGGCTCATTCACAAAAAGCGCCATTACTAATGTCATCAGTTAATAATAGGCAGCACAACATACACCAGAACTACTCCTTTGAAAAATACTGTGTTGTTTATTTTCTTTCTATCTAGAAGGATGTGGTGCTGTCAGTCCAACACCTGGGAACAGAAGCTAGTATTTTTGAGGGCATCTTTGTTTTCATACTCTCCTAGGATTTTTCCTACCTTAGTACTATCTCTATTCATTTAATGACCTCTGTTTGGAATTAAGGATACTTGAGTGTAAAATACTGATTCTTAGAGAAACTATTCAAACTGAAGCACCTTTTACGAGGCACAGCAGCTTTTCATGAGTTCTGTTGACGCATTGTCTAGGCTTGCCAGAGAGGTTTGTTTGCACATTTCCAAGAGCATGGCAATTTCTTGGACAGGGATGGCTTTTATCTTTATTTTTTGCTCCGAGCATATGGTCATTGCTAGACAAGAAGGCCAGAGCTTGCCCTAATAGAGACAGATTCTGGCTGCTGCGAGCACCTTAGTGTGCATTTAATTTAAAGAAGAGTAGGACAGAAACAGTGAGTTTAAGGGTGATGATCTTTATCAAAGTAGTTTTAGGTCTGAGCAACCTCTGTCTGGATTCTCGCTTATGGCTGTGGAGGGCATGTATTCAAGGCTGCAAGGAAAGTGGCAATTCTTTCAGATAAATCATCTAGTTCAGAATTAATTATTATTGCTGTCATTATTATTATTTTAAAGGGAAAAGGCTGATTTTGAAACATGAGCTTTTCTAAGCAATCTGTCAGTTTTACGTCATTTTGGAAAGAGCTCGGGCATCCCGATTCATAAATCTAGCTGAAGAGGTGGAGACCTCAACACACTAAATAACTCACTGCCTGAGACACGGAGGCTGCACCTATTCCAGTAAACATGCCACAGAGATGCCCCTGGCTGTGAGACAAACCAGCGCGGCCCAGTGCGTGTCCATGCCACTGAACTTGGGCTCTGAAACAGCCTGATGGACAAGTCTCTGGTCCCCGCAAATTCCCAAGCTGTCCTTTGGAGGAAGGAGGCTCTTTTGGGCCAAAGCCATGCCAGGGACCGCTGGAATCCCGTAGGGGTGTAGGCAACAGCTCCAGCTCCCAGAGGCATTCCCTTGCCCAGTTTCACTTACTAATATACACACAGTCTTATCAGGGAGGTGGAATCACGTAAAGAAGCAGCAGGGGTTTGTTGCCATCACTCACCATCGTGTTGCACAACATCGGTTTTGAGCCCCGTTGCACGCTGTAATAGATTGTGCAGTAACTCTGGGCAAGCTGCCTCCTTAACAGCTCCTGAGTTAAGCTGGAACAAATCTGCCCTGGGAAACGCCAGAGCCCAGCTTGACTGCTTGTCTTTTGCTGGGCAGAAGCTTGCTATCAGCAGGGTTTTTCAAGAGACATTACACATTTGCTTTCAAAACCAATGAAAATATTTGCGGAGAAATCTTGCCATTGGATACAGAAAAGTTTGTCTCCTGGGCCCCGCACTATAGGCAGTGTGCTGCAGTAAATCACCGATGCCCTAATTTCTGGCATTATTTTTTTCTAGGATTCCTCTATATCTGGCATTCTGTTTTCTTCTGTTTACAAAGAAGTATTTGTACTGGTAGTTTTTACTGGTACCTCAGTGCCCGTAACGTGGTGGTGTTACTGTGGTATAAGTAGCAACGTGTAGCTCTGCTGTCCCAGCAATGCCAGACGTTACTGGTGAGTGCGTGCAAACAGCTAAACAATCTGGATGGGAAAATTTGGTTTCAGAGTGATACTGAGCTTCCAGGGATTGTCAGCAGCGGTCCAAATTGATCCAGATTGTGTCGGCATGTGCTTGTATGTAGGTGAGAGAGGAATCTCGGTCAGGAGGTGAAATAAAGGACTGGTACTGCACATCTCCGTTTCCTTTTCAGAGGAAAGTTTTCCTGAGTCATGGCCATAAAGGAAGCAATTTGTCCATGTGCACAATACTAAGCAGAAAATTCATTCCGCACAATCTCTTAAAATTAAGAGCATAAAGTTTGTATCCTTTTCTAATTATTATGTGAAGATCTGTTTGCTGGTTGCCCAACTTGATGAAGTATTCAAACACCATAATAATAGGCATGACAGGAAAGCTTCAATGCTCATTGTTCTGTTTCTACCTGACTCCCTGATGTTATCCACAATATCAAAAGGCGTGAGGAAAAAACCCCACTTCTGTGTAGGCCAGCTGAAACTGCTGAGCACTCTGCAGTTTAATAACAATACACATAGTGACATTTTTAGAGAGGTAGATTTATTTCTTTTCCTAGAAATAAATTCTGTGCTGAGTAAGCAGGCTAGTTCTGTAGTTTCCTTAGTATAAATCAAAAATTTGATCTGACAGATATATATTAGATTCATGGTTTGCTCTAAATTTTCTACTTTAATTTACAAATATTTTCATTTTCCTTAGGGACAAGAGTCCTTCCGCTCGTTCTCTTTGCGTCTTTTAATACGGGAGCATTGGTTTCCAGTTCAGTGTTTGTAGTTTCATTCATCTACAGCTAGTACTCCCATAGTGTGGTCAAACACATTTTAAGATAGTGGCGATTCCGCATGTAAATTGAAGGCAAAGCAGAACTGCTGAATCCAGCTCCGGACTTGATCCACAGCCTAATATGGATGTAGAATGTCTCTGGCCTCAGCCTCGCTGAGCACGTTCAGAGCCTGCCAGGATCTCACTTTGGACCGTTTGCATGATGAATTCATCCTAAGCAGTAAACAAAATGTGGTTAATGCTCTAAATAGACTGCCCCATTTCCTAGGTTCTCCATGGTTCAACTGTTATTTAACGTTAATAGCAAGGTATTTTTCAAAACAGAAAATTTGCATTTCAGCTTTTTGTTGCATCTATGCAGAGCCATATAGCAGAACTGTGGCACCGCGAAACAACTGTTTTACTTAAAAACTAAACTTTGAAGATCGGTTTAACTCTTTTTTAATGTTGATATTTGTACTAGCATTTACAAATTCCCTGCTTTTAAAGTTTACCCTGGGAAGGATTTTGTAGATGTGGTACTATCATGCTAGAAAGAGCTGAGCAGTTCCTGGGTAGGATATCGGGGGTCCTGGGCAAGCGGCTCTGGGTGGCCCTGCTTGAGCAGGGGTTTGGAGCAGATGATCTCCAGAGGTCCCTTCCAACCCCAGCCACTGTGACTCTGTGACATAGTTGCTGTCTTCCTGAGACTGCTCCCGTTCCTGTGAGAGCACCCACCTGAGCACAGATCTTAACTGCCAGATTTGGACACCTTCATTTTTCCGTTCTTTATACTTGCCAAGAAAGATGATGAAAAATCAAAATCTCTCTTGGGTGGCACTTCAGATGTGCATGGTGGCGTTGTCTCCGTAGAAAGCCTTAGATCCACGTTCTCTGACCACAGTGTGTGTCCATATGGGTTAGCTGGTAGCGGGAGATACGGACATTACACAACAGCCCACTTCGGTGGTTTTAACAAGTAATATTATCTGTAGGAAAAGTCCTGTGGCTCCTAGGAAATGAAGCGGTGCTTTCTAGTTTTTGTAAAAATATAGTTCAGAAAGAAAACAAAAAAAGGTATTCCCTCTGGAATGTTATTTCTGGCCCTTGTTTGTTTCTTTGAAATGGAAGGTCTAGAGGGAACAGTCTGATTTGTCAGTTTCACCCGATACCCTTCCATAGGAGGGATTCTCTTGCTAAGTTTTGTCTCTGATGACCAGAGCTAGCAACCAACTCACCAGGTCTCCCCTGTTCTGCTCCAGCGTATTGAACCTGAGAGTCACTGGGAGAATTACACAAGCTGCTTTTTTCTGGAGAGCTGAATTACATCCAGGGAATTGCCAGACCTTCCCAGATTTCCTGTGGGTGATCTCTGATCATCATTTATCATGTGTTTAACCACTGTAGTTGCTTTCTGCTGTTGTCCCATGTCATGGAATTATTGACCACCAAGCCCTGTTGTGTCCTCAGCATTTCATTTGTAATGGCATTGGGGTCATTGAGCAAACTGCCTAATTGCTAGAAAGGCCAAATGTGGAGGGGGACGCCCACCCACCCCCTAGAGAGTAAGAGCTCAGACTGTACATTGTTATGATTGAGATAGAAAGTGTGTTATTTTCTGCTGCTGTCCCCAACAGAATTAGCCAAGTTAATTGTTTCGGAGATGTGGGAATGTAGGGTTTTTTTATATGAAACTTCATCTTCTTCTTTAAGAAAGTAGTTAAATAACTCTTCAAGACTAAATTATTTGAGGGAATGCACTGCACTTAGGATTTTTGGGAAACTTAATGGACCTTAGATAGATCTAACTTAATCTTAGACTATTTCTCACGTCATTTCATTCCTTTCCTGGTTTACCTTTAGCCCCAGACTAGACACCACTGAACATACTGCATTGCTAGCAGAGATATACTTGGAAGTTTACTATGAAGCCTGTGAGATGCTCCTGAAAACTAGCAGGAAAAAAAAAAAAGGAGGGGAAAAAAAAGTATAAGAAAAAAAAAGTGGCGAAATGTGTTTTTCTGTGTAGTCCTTGAAAATGGCAGCGTAGTTCTTCATTTTGCCCAGCCATTACTGAGTTTTCCTGTAACACCAGGGGTACCCATAGTGTTGTAGGTTAGTATTTCATTTTTCTCTTGTTCTCACCTATAGTCTTGTAAACACATAGGCTTGTGCTTTATTCTGTCCAGGTAATTAACTCTGCCTGGTCAAGAAGTGTTTAAATAAATTGCCTAAACTTCACATTTCCTCCTCATATTCCTTCAATTAGAAGCTATTTATTAGGTACCCTCATTCACTGATGCCTTAGTGCATGGTCCTTTATACATCTTGCAAGATAACAAAGCTATTGATCAAAAATATTCATCTGCAGATCCCATTCTTCACTACGTTTCAATGGAAAGAAGAGATGCACAAGGAGTAAATATAAAAAAAAAATGTTAGAACTATCATTCTTATTTAACCGAAGTTACTAATGAGAAAATTCCGTAGAAAACTACTTTTATAGGTGATTAAATTCATAGTCATTCTTATGCACGAGAAAAAAGCCAAAGGTTGGCTACAAAGTCAGTAATTACTAAGAAAACAGACGAGGTGAATATTCTATACCTCCTGTCAGGATTTTGACTCTTGGTACAGTTTTGTTTTCCAAATATTTGCAAATAGCTTTCAATTTATGGCAAGCAAGCCCGAAGGTTTATTGTTTTGTTTATTATTGTTACGCAGTAAAGCTTAGCGTCCAGGTGTAATAAATACATTTTCTTTAATTCTTAACCAGTTGGAAATGAAATTAATTTACATATTCATTTTTAACATCAATTTAAAAGGATTTTTATAGGGTAGTACATGGGCTTTGGGGCTCTTTACAGCCTTATCTGTGCTTAAGAGGTCTTAGGGATGAAATGGACTTGGTTAGTGGCATATTCAGACTAAATTAACCAGTCCTTAAAGTTATCTGACATCTTTGAAAAACACAGATAAAGGTTTTTTGTAATTCAGCCTTTTCTTGTGACAGAATACTTTTAAAAGACAAAATAGGTGATTAAGGAAAATCATCTCTGACCCTCTTTCAGCCCTAGAAAGCTTCTTACTACCTTGCCTATGAATCAGGAGGGTACCAGGTTTATCTCCCTGGCACACACACACACAGGCACTGCCTCCACCTCCTCATAAATGTGCTGACTGGTCCATGGTCTCCCCAGTCCATCGTCTCCCCGAGCGCTCTGGGAGCTGGATCCGTCCCGTGGGGCTAGCAGGGCTACCCGGTGGTGGTGTGGCTATTCCTCCGTCACACTCTGGGGAGATGTGCCACAGCTCTTTTCTTGCCTTGACACTGTTCTCCTTTCCTGCCATAACGGGAGGAGATCTCCTAGCTGAGATTTCAAAACACTTTGGTCATGGCCTGGTTTATTCACTTCCTTTCTGTCCGGATCCTGCTTGTTTGAGAGCAATAAGCCGGGGCAAACCCACAGCTGTCTCCAGCTCTCCTCACTGCCCCGGGCCCTCCAGGCAGCCAGGCAGATGCTCCTTGAATCCATGGCAAGTGATCAGGAGACTCCTCTGCAGTATTTCAGCACAAAGAATCCACCCTCAGGTATGTAACCAGTCTGGAAACAGGTTTAAAACTCGGTTGTGCACACAAATAGGACTTCAGTGGTGGGGAAGTACATACCTGGCGTAGGCTCATTGTGGTACTGAGTTGGCAGGACTGGTCACACAGGGCAGTATGTAGCTCTGGCCATTGCAAAATGTATTGCGGGGACCCGCCCTCTGCCTTTTTGGTTGAGGGATATGTTGGATCACGTAGCAACTCCTGTCCTGGATGTGCATGGAGAGCAGGGTGGGCATGGTGTGGAGGGAGGGAAGCCTTGCCTGCGTGAGGTGCTGGGGCACTGGCAAAATGCGGGCCTAAGAATGGGAGCTGAGTGTCCTTTCTGAGTCCAGTAATATAACAAGTGTAGCAAGAGCTATTTGTTGAGTTGAGCAGGATCATATTTTCCATAGGGGACCAATACCCAGTCTTTTTTTCAACTTTCTGTTAACAATTGCCAAGGACAGGCAGAGAATAAATTGGAGGGAAGGATGGGTTGTAGCACGAACCAGGGAAACGCTGTCTCAAGTAACTCTTTGAAAGCTTGTTTTAGCATCTTGAAAGGAAGCAGGAATTCAGGTGTTTTATTTTTAGCTTGCAAGGCAAGAGTTATTTAATGTTCCTTTATATCTCATCTCTGAAAATGTTCTCACTGAGGCAGGATCTGCAGTCTTGGAGCTACTTAACCCAAGACTTCCCTGCCTGTGAAAATTTATTTTTACAAAGGGGAATTACTGAAATTGTTTTTCCCCTATAAAATTTTAAGTAGAACTGATTCCAAACTCCAAAATCAGTAGAGTGTTAAAATATTTTCTGCTGCTGGCAGTGACTTGTGATTCACAGTATATAGTCGGGTGCGTCTTGCTTTCAGGAAGTCATAAGCATTTTCAGATTTTTATTGCGGGGTAGCTTTTGTTGCCATTTGCTTTGATTTTGGCTCCTGTTAAATTATATGCAGTTTGTTTACTCAGATTTTTCTAAAGGAATATTTTCAGCCAGGATTTTAATAGTATTGCTGTGACTGGGCCTTAAATCTTTAAGCAGGGATGGGATAAGCTGCTCATTTATAGTTAGTGCTGAAAAAACCTCTCTTGCATTTCCCTCTCCCCTCCTCCCTGGTTTCTGAACTTCAGTACCATGACTCATTCTTTAGGTTCCTGAAAACCAGTGAAATATTTATGATAGTTCATTTTCCAGCAGTTGGGTAATGAATGGTGTTGCAAGATGTTGCTGGTCATACTCACACCTCTTGTCCAGCACTCTTGGGTCAGCAAACATCTCTGATGCATCTTTAACCTCCTCGTGAGGCTGCTCTTCTTTTCCTTCCTTTTCTTTCCTGCGCAGCAGCAGAACAGGGTCCGCAGCAATGAAATGGGAGCCATCGTCTTCCCGAATAGGTAAGACAATCTGCAAAGCATGCATTAAAAATAAAACAGGAAGTCAGTGATTAGCAATTTTTAGCAAATGCATTTCTACCAATCTTCAGACTGATGCCTAATGATAACAAAAGGAGAAGCTCTGTGTCTGGGCAGTGTAATTTCTAGTTATTTGTAGTATCTTTTGCCCTCATGGCATGGCCTGTTTTTATTTTAAGACCTAACACCTGTAAGAAGAATATCAGAGGCCTAATGTTATTGCTTGTAAACAGCACGTGTTGAACACCGTGGCTGAGATAAATAGGTATTGGGTTAAAAGAAAAAGGAATGTCTTTTATTTTGTGCATTTACAGTTTGCTGAAGTAAAAGGCAGCATATGGCAATGCTAGCAAGGAAGAAGTCATGCCTCTCAGAGACTCTACCCTAGTTTAAGGAGTTAGCAATTGCTTCCCACCCTCATAAAAGAAAATTGCTGGCTTCCCTGTGCTGAGCGGCATGCGTGTGGCTGACGGGAAATAAGGCTTCCTCCAGACCTGGCCACCTGCTTGAGGAGCAGCGATGGCAGTGGGAGGGAAATCCACCCGCCAGCTAGCCGAGAGCGTTGACTGATGTCTGTTTTCACTGCCGGAGGGGAACCAACGCCGCTCTGCTGCACAGCGAGCTTCTCCGTTGTGCGCCTCTTTTCCCCTTGAGAAGAACCAGGAGTGTTTATTTGGACCCTGCTGCGGAGGAGAGGGAACAGCCTACACACCTGCCAGGAAAGGGAATCCTAAACAACTGCTCCCGCTCAGAAGAGATTGGGAGCTGGGCCAAACATTTCATACGTGGATGATTAAAATTAGACTCCTGCATCCATATGTACATTCTCATTTTGAAAACACTGCCTGGCTTACTTCTTTTCTCTCCTGCCTTTTATGTAGTCCCCTAATGGGCAAATGCTTCCCCCTTTCCTGCAACTCTGGCAGTGGCCCTTGTACTCACTGAAAGTACATTTATCTTTCTTCTCTGTAATCATACCTGATCACAGGCACAGGAACACAGCTTCGGTCTTTCATTTTCCACTAATATTCCCTTGACAAGTATCTTTTTGAAAGAGAAAAAAAAAAGTTATAATCTCTCCTTTGGAAAAACAGCCAAGTGTGGAAGCGGGCTTGGCTTTCTGCCTCTCCTCATGTGCTGCTTCTGCCTGAGCAAACCGAGACCTTCCTGCAACCCGCACTCACTGATCTGAAGAGATCCAGGTCTGTCTGGAAGGACATCCCGAGGAGGAAGAGGAGAAGGTAGGCAGACTAGCACAGCACTTGGCTACAATGTGCTTGTCTGCAGCCTGTTTTGTTCACAAGCACCAAACCCACCAAAGGATGAAGAATCAGAGTCATAGAATCATAGAATCATAGGGTTGGAAGGGACCTGTGGAGATCCTCTAGTCCAACCCCTTGCCAGAGCAGGGCCACCTTAGAGCAGGTTGCACAGGAACGCGTCCAGGCGGGTTTTGAATGTCTCCAGAGATGGAGACTCCACCACCTCCCTGAGCAGCCTGTGCCAGTGCTCTGCCACCCTCAAGGTAAAGAAGTTCCTCCTCATGTTTAGGTGGAACTTCCTGTGCTCAAGTTTGTGCCCATTACCTCTTATCCTGTCACTGGGCACCACTGAAAAGAGCCTGGCCCCATCCTCCTGACACCCACCCTTTAAGAATTTATAAGCATTGATAAGGTCACCCCTCAGCCGTCTTTTTTCCAGAATAAAGAACTGGACACAGTACTCCAGGTGGGGCCTCACCAGGGCAGAGCAGAGGGGGAGGATGACCTCCCTCCACCTGCTGGCCACACTCTTCTTGATGCACTCCAGGAAGCCACTGGCCACCTTGGCCACAAGGGCACATTGCTGGCTCATGGCCATGCTGTTGTCCACCAGGACTCCCAGCCAGTGCATGGCTGCACGGCCTCCAATTGGAAGGATGGAGACTTGCTATGACCCACACAAACCTTTTTGGTGCAGAAGGACTTTGTGCCAAATCTCATCTTTCCGTGTCCTGTAAATTGGATAAGCACATGGAGATGCTTATCATCATTAGGCAGTTCCCGAGAGCTCTGAGGCATTCAAAGATCCAGTACTTCCAGAATGAAATCCTTATGTTTCAAAAGGCTGAGTACTTTTTGATGTTCCCCGCTTAACAGCTCTTCTTAGGAAATGAGGAGACTTCCTGGAATTAGTACTGCTAGGAAAGCCCTATTAATGCAGCTGGTTTTTAAGCAACCAGGTATCTGCATCCTCCTCCTTCACACTGTGTACCCTCTGCAGAGTCTAAGGGCCACAGTGGGGGGACAGTTGGGGGCACCTGCACTCCCTGGGGGCTGATCAGTTGGGTCATGATTCTGCTTGAAAGAGAAAAATCCTTCCTTGGGTAAATTCCTCTGGGCAAGGAGGCAGCGGCACAGCCTCTTCTGCACCCTGTGCGCTTGGCTGGCGTTCGCTTGCCCATCACCCTGGGAGCTGCAGGGCAGTCCTGGTCCTGGCCCTCGCACGTGCACCACCGTACAGGTGAGCAGCCACCTCTGCGCCTTTTCTGGGGAAGAACCTTCTCACACAGAAACACTCAATTATTTTCCCTGTAGGAGAACATCTTGGATGGTAAATCGAGGCTTGAATCCTCCCCTCCTGGTCCCAGCTGGGGCCTGGTGGGGGGGCACGGGCACTCCCCACGCTGGGTTTCCTCTCCCTTGGAAAGGCTACAAGCTACTGGGTACTGGCCAAGGCAGAGAGAGAGGAGGCAGCTGATGCACACCCGGTTCTTGCCCTAACATGGAGTGAGGACATAGCTGCAGGGCACACACAGATACAAAAGCTTTTTTTTTTTTATATCAAAGCTAAGAACAAAGTACCTTGTATAGCAAAGAGAATTTTATAGCTTGCTTCGGTCTGGAAAAAAGACTTTTCAGAGCAAATAGGGCTGGCATTGTCTCCTAACAACTCTGCAGTGTTTACTGGAGGTAGTTTATCTGAAGCTGTTTTTTCATTCCTGCGTATTTTAAATTGTCCTCCAGGCCCTCAAAATTAAACAAAAGCAGTGACTTCATGATGAAACATCCCAATAAAAGAGCTCAAGTGAAATTCGTACGTTTTTACGGAGCAGCTCCCCAAAGCCTGCCAGTCATTGTAGTTTTAAGAGGACTTGCAATTTATGCATAGCCTCTAAGCATCTCCCCACATCACTGAGGGCTTTCTGATTGTTGTTGTGGTTCTGTTTCTTGTTGTACAGAGTGCAGAGATACATATTCAAAGTATAGTAAATGACATTGTTAACATTACAATGCAAATGTGATTGTCTGTGAGGAAGAGGACAAGGTACATGTAAAGGAGATTTCCAGAATTATTACTGCCATAAAAACATTGGCAACTGAGCAGAAGCCAAAATATGAGCCCCAGAGAGCAATAGGGGAGCAGGACTCAGCGGTTGTATGTTGGTGGCCGTGGGAGCTGAACCATCCACATGTGCGTAGCCCCTGACAAGCCCCCGCACCTGCAGGCTCTTGCCTGGGAAGGCTGTTGCAGCCTGTTTGTCCACAACTGAAGGTGCAGGAGTCATTACATTAAGGAGAGGAAGCTGGAAATGATATACAAAGGAAGGAGGTCTTTTGAGAATCAGGTTTCGTTTGTCTCAACTACTTAAGGGAAAACTCGTTTATAATAATCTCCATAGTCTCCATAGGAGGTGTGTGTCTGTATAGGTATGTGTATATATGCATACAGCATATGTTTATGAGAAGGAGCTTTCACTGTGGTCTGTCAGCCTTAAGCACATTGCTTCTATTTCTTCTTAAACCCTGTGACTTCATTTTTTTTAAAAAAAAGACATGAAGAAATTCCCAAGGTAGAGCGCGAGAGTGTGTGTGTGTGTGTGTGTGTGTACACGCACGAGGGAGTATGAGTAACTTATCTTCACATTTAGCTGGAGCCTTGGTATTGTCAAAGCAGCTGAATCACTGCCTGCGAGCTGCCATCTTTGCCATGGTGATAATTTGACAGCACGCCAACATTGCTGCCTACCCTCTCTGAAGAGCTGACCTTGTAACAACATCAGCACTCTTTCATTGGCTTTTGCTGACATACTCTAGGCTCTGGAAGCTGTTTTCAAAACAAATATATAATGAAGTATTGTGCTTGTAAAAGCAATTGTGTTTCCGTCCGTCAGATTATTTTAGGGCGTCTTGCCTGCCAAAGGGCAAAGCAAAGGAACAGGCAGGGAGGACATGGCTTCTCAGATAAAGTGAGAGGCTCTCCCTCTACAGGAACAATGGGAATCAAAAGTAACCTTGACGAGCTCAGAAGTTAATGGTAAAGTGGCAACTTATTGACTCCTTGCACTGTTCTATCGTAAACCAAGTTGTTTCTCAATGTCACAAACGAAGCAAGGACAAGTGAGCCAAGCTCTACAAACAAGGCAAAGAACACACAAGGGCCAAAAGCAAAGGAACCTCTTGATTTAATGCTTGCCATACGCTGTTGCATGTCTGTCTTCATGCAGCCAGAAAAGAATCACCATCTAAAATACTAATTAAGACTTTCCGTCTAGCCATTTGTTACAGAGAAATGATAGAGCCTTGACTTAGCAGGTACGGTAAAAGCATTGTCAGTATCTGAGTACACCAGTTTTCTTGGCCCTAGGTTTAGGCTACTTTCTCCTGGGTGACCTGACGTGTTCAGGTGTTGCCTGTTCGTGGGGGATTACTTGAGTACTTTGTATTCCCACTGCCGGCGTATGTGTACCAAACTTCACATGCCCTCTGCGCCTCCAGTGTGTTTGCCAGGACCCAGTTTGCAAAGGAAGCCGAACAAACCCGACACGGGACTCACCCCACACTTGCTGCTGCTTTGGTCATGGGGACCAGTGGTAGTGAAATGCTGTTACCGATGTGTTTTCTTCCCGTTATCCTTACTAAACTAAATGAATATACCAATTATTCGTGTCCTAAATGATATTTTGTTGAAAGTTCTTGTGATACCAGAGACCATATAGTGGATGCATGACAGGCTTTCCTTAAAATCTGCCATGCAGTGCACAAAAGCCATACATATGGTTAGGTAACAGCAATTTTAATTTTAGGTATGGGATTGGAAAGTGCAGTTAGATTAAACCTAGGACTCTGTAGGCTAAGACCATAATGAAAGAAAGATGGAGCTAACAAAAGTCTGGAGGCAAAATCTTCATGAGACACCCCAGTTTTCACTCCCCCTCAGAGATCTATTTTCAGGTGTTGCCAGAAAGGAGAACACTGTAATTTATACCAAAATGTTTCTCCTGGATCCTTCTTAAAATACAGTCTTTTAAATTTGTTGAAGTCAGGTGAATATTTTATATACCTGCACTTCTGCTTTTACCTCTATATGTAGAATTAAAAGTTACTCTTGATTTTGCATAGTGGAGGATGAAGATTGTATTGTTTGCCCACTTTCTAACTTTTCTACTTTAAAAGTCTCCAACAAATAAAGCATTCTGACTTCAGCTCCTTCTGGCACTTGGAGGAGCTTTAAGCTTAAATGGGATTTGTCTAGCACATACCACTGTATTACTCTGCCTTTATGTATAGTTTGTCTATGGCCAGCAAAACTTCAGCTACTGCAGAAAAACGTATATGAGAGAAACAGCAAACAAATTATATTTGATGCATTGTTTTCCAGCTTGTTTCTTTTTGCAATTCAGTGTTGGATTTTAACCTGCAAGTTTCTGTTTATACTGCATTATCTTTGGGGGATCTCATTTCTCCCTTAGTTGATAGCACTTGAATCGTTGGGCCAAACCAAGAAAGAGGAAAAGGCTGAAAACAGGATTTTCAGTGTGAAAATAACTTGCCATGGGACCTATTTTCAAACCCTTTGTAGTGGGGAAGGCTGAGTCTGTTACTCTTCAGGACATCAGAATGATGCAGCATCTCAGACTGCAAAGAGGGGTGCTTGAAGTTGCTGGGCCTGTTGTATGTCATCGAGATGGGATGTTCAAGTTTAGCTTTGAAAAGAGCATTTGTGCCTTAAAAAAAAGGGTTTTGTTGGCATAGCTAGGAATGGAAATCTGAATGGTCTCCAAGCTATGGTGGACAGGCAGTGGCCAAATCTTTTTAAATGTGGCCACCGTAGAGGTTCAGACTTGAGAAGGCTTAGAAGCTACTTGTGTGGGCCGTGTCTAAAATGTTTGCATGAACCAAGCTTAATAACAGAAATTTGGTACAAATTAGCCTTTTGAGATACTCCTGAAAGCAGAGTTGTATGTGCAATGGAAATACACATTTTTTTCTGACAGTGAGAAAATTCTATCTTTTAGTGCCTGAAATTAGTTCACAAGCCGCACGGTTTATAATGCATTTAGCTTTATAGTAAAAGCAAGGACTAGGTTTTGGTGCATTGTTTTCAAGTTAAATGGTAACACCCTGTACAGCAGAAGCCTGCTTCTTACAGGCTTGGCTTCTTCTGGTTGGATGTCAAGAAGGGCTTTCAGAATGACTGTCCAGGCGACTGTGAGCTTTTACTGGCAGCACGTAATTTTAGCTAATGGATTTATTCGATTATGCTAGTTTTTTCCTTTTTGTGTGAGTGGGATCCCACAGCAGAGACTTTCTTAGCGTGCAACTTTTAATAATAGGTAAGGAAGATTTTTCTAGAAAAGGAGAGATGAGAAATTGTTCCTTTTGAGAAAGCTGTTTTGAGACCATCCAAGGCAGAACTGCCGGGATGTCCACCAATCAGTGCCTAAAATATGCAAATTACTTTTAAAAATAAGTATTGCTTGAGTCTTCGCTTCTGAAACCAAGGGAGCCATCCATTAGCTGCTTACTGAGCGGAGTATCCAACTGGACCATAGAAGGAGAAGAGGAGAGTGCCATGGAAAATAAAGCTCTAGTCTGAGCCAGATTTTTTCCTGTTTTTGTGCACAAAAAGGTCTTGTTCCAGCCACATCCTTTAAGCCCCGAGGAGACAAGATTCATTGCCAAGAAAGGCTTTTGCATCTCTGATCGCATGCTGCCTCCTCCACCAGTCTGTATTTTTCTAAAAATAATCCTGATTTCATACCTTAGCTGATGGACCTCCCTAGCAGCCACAATAGACACAGCCTTCCCAGAAAACACACTGTAGTATGTAAAAGCACTGGCTCCACTCTTCAAGAGAGGTTGTACACAGCTTTTGAAGAGGCATCCTTTGTATTTTGAATTGAGCTAAAATGTGGTAAGCTTATCCCAAGTCCTTCCTGATTCCCTCAGAACAAACAAGTTGCTGCTGAATACCAGGTATCTTATTCAGCAGAAGAACAAGAATTCCTTTTTTTCTTTAAAACAAAGAAAACAAGAAGTCACTTGGCAGGGGGAAAAGAAAGGATTTGGTTTTCTAGTCCATGGGGAAATTTGTCAGGCTGCACAGCCTGAAACGTCTGCTCAGGGTGTGTGTGGTGGTTGCTAACAGTCGAAGGAGTGTCCCGAGCCAGATGTTATATTCTCTGATTGATAAGCATGGAGAAAAGCTGCGCTGCACTGGCAGCAGAGCTTTGGAGGCTGTGGGACCGTGTTACTGCACTGTCAGTGGCAGACTGCTTCTCTGCCCCATGCTCCTTATCCCTACTCCTCGTGCCGGGGTCACCATCCTCACCGCTGTGTCAGCTCCTCTGGCTCCCAGGACGCTCCCATACCAGGTCTGCTGCTGGAGTAGCAGTAATGTCCATCTGCACCCTTTGTGGATGCACTAGCTTACAAACAAGCCCTGGGGTGTCCATCAGGGGTACCAGAGGTAGGGAAAATAGACTGATGGTCATCCAAAATATTTTCGCAGTGCAGAGAGATCTATGGCTTGAGGACTTCCTGAGCCAGAGGTGAGGTCTCCATGTTTAACAGCGTCAAGGTATGGTCAGATGATGGTGTGAATGTCCTCAGGCTTCATGCCTGCTGGTCTGTGTTGTATGTGGTGATTTTCCTCTGCATTTTCTCTCCCCAGCAAAATGCAAAGACACTGATATCTACCTTGCACTCACAGTGAACCCAGGACTGCCTAGGCCTGGCTTAGCAAAGTCAGACTTTAAAATGCACATTGGATGTATCTGTACCCATAACGTTGCCCAGGCTATAGCCAGATGGCACCAGAGCAAGCTGCAGCCATGCAAATACTGGCATAGGAGTGAGAACTTCCATCATGGAGACTCTGCCATTTCCAGTGATCAGGAAACAAGTAACAGAAAAGCCGCCTCCTGTTACTGGCCACAGACAATTTCTGTCACACAGAAACACGTATTGGATCAAGAGTAAAAAGCAAAAGGCCAGAGCTGTAAAGAAAGCAAGCAGCACTGACAGCATCCTTCTGCAGGTTGGCCACCTTCTCCCCGGCTGCTGTTTGACAGCGCAGCACATCAGCCTCTGGCTCCCAGAGCCAGCATCAGGGCACGTAACACCTAGCAGCAGGGGAAGAGGTGGCAAAACACCGATCCCTGCTCTGCAGGCGCCGAGCTGCTCAAAAAGCACTGTGGGGGTGACCTCCTGTGCCTGGTGTCAAGGCGACATAAGCTGCACCTTGTATGCTGAGGCGGATTTGACACCAATGCGCTCGTGTGACGGTCTCGGCTGCAGGTCAGGTTTGTGATGCTGCTGAGTGACCTGTCAGTCACAGGTTGCTTTAATGGTCATGGCATCCTGGCTTCAGCTGGGGAGTGGAGGCAGTGGTTTGAGCACACACAACGGGAACATCAAAGGGACTTCGGGGAAAAAAGCCTACATCTTGTCCTGGGTCTTCCCGACACAGAAATGAGTGACCTCCATTTAAAGATTTTTTTATTCTGATGTAAGAATCCTAATCGTCAACATTACTCATAATTCAGTGTGTTTCAGCCCTGCCATCCTGATGGTACACAATTTTACAGCGTATCAGTGGTTTGTTTCTCCCTCTCCATCCCTCATTTATAAGAGATTTTCCCCCAAAAGTTAACTCTCCATTCTAATAAGCAGAGACATTTTTAATCTGACTTTATCTTGAGAAGAACCTCACTTTGGGAGTTAGCAGCCAGTCAGCTTAGTCCTGGTGGTCCAGAAAAATGCAGCAGCAAAATCAGTAAAATCACCATGTTTACGCTGCTGTGAAAAACAGCCGGGTCCACTTGCCTCTGGGTGCGTTGGCTCAGTAGGTCCTGCAGCCAAGTGCCCTTGGAGTTTTGGAGAAGAATCACAGTTTTGGTTTCACTCTGTGGCCAGAGATTAGTGTAATTTTAAGGCCTTAGTGAAAATAACAAGAACATAACAACAGATCTCTGAACAGTATTTCTTTGAAACTCTGGGGGCTGGGGCAAGGGGAAACGTGGTCTGTGAAAACATCGGTAGGGGCTACTTGCTGTACGTTTGAAGTATTGAGGTATTCAGTAGCTAGTGAAAAAACAGCATCCACGAAGAACCAGATAAAACTATTGACAGTAAGCGAAGATTTTCCCAAGGGCTTTTGCAGCTGCCCAGTTTAGAATTGGTATCTGAAGGGTTCTGGTAGGTGAAACAGGATGTGGATTCATGTCTTACCGTTTGGTTCTCAAGGTGAGTGGAAATTGCAATAAGACACTGGAAATTACTACAAAATCCTGTACTGTTTAACGGTCCTATACAATGTCAGAGCTGTATTTATTGTTCTAGTAAACAAATTTTTCAAGCTGTCAAAATAAACAAAGAAGAAGTTTTCCCACCTCCCCACACACACTGTGTCTGTAGCGAGCAGTCGTAGTGCTTACCTGGGTGAATTCCTTGGGAAACCCTTGCCTTCATCAGAAGATGATGCTTTTCATGTCACTTGTGTGAGGGTTAAGCGCTATTAAGCAGAAGGATGAAAGCTGCGGTTGCTTGAGGGAACCAGAGGGATGTTTAGACTTTCGACTTGCTTGATTTATTGCTCAATTGCTAGACTGCGTCCTGACAATGCTGCGTGAGAGGCAGGAAGAGCTATACATTTCTGCCTGATTTCTATTAACAGCCTCCCAAATAACAGCCGGTGTTAGCAGCTGCTTTTTTCTTTTCATGTCCAGGGAAGAAGTGTTTAAAAGCTTTTATACTGTCTGAGTGAGTTAGGGAGAGAAAGAAAGTGCCCTCGTCTCCAGCTCAGCCTTTATGTGCGGTCATTTATGTTTTCACAACGCGCAGCGAAATCCAAGGCATGTTGCAATACTGGTTGCTATTTTCTTATCTCCTTATTTATGTGGTATTTTAGAGAGAGGCCAACAGGCATGTAACTGATGAAATATTAAGGGCTGAATGTTCAAGGTATGTATCATGTGGGTGGTGGGTGACAATTAACCGATCAATCGCTTTCCCTCACTTAGACCCGTCACAGCTAATCTTTATGTTGATCCTGCTGGAGGGAGTAATGCCTTTGGTGAAGAAGGAAAAGTATCTGACACTATGGAGCTAGTCTTCAGGGAGGTGTATTTTGTGTATTGTGTGGGATAAGTTAATTTTCCTTTTGTGTGTTTGTATGGAGTGAGAAGTGTGAGGTACGCAGGCTGCTCGGAGCTGAAGCTACAGATGTTGTTACAAGACACAAGGAACATAGGAGTGACACTTCTGAGAAAACCTGCATTGAAACCTGAACTGACTCCAGCTGGGTTTCCTGAGCAGCTCTAGAAACTACTCATAGGTTCATATGAGCATTGATTAATGACAGTTATTCCTTTTGTGATTCATAGGTGAGGCAGATGTGCCTTTAGCAAGAAGGTTTCCTTTATAGCTGCTTGCACCTTCTTCTCTCTGTTTTCACCATCATTTGCCTCCACTGTGTCACCTCTCTCCTGCTCTGATCCTGTCTTTCATCATGTCTTTACCTATTACTCTGCCGCCTTCTTCCCTCCTCCTCCTCCTCCTCCTCCTCCCCAGCCTCTTCTGGCTTCCCACGTCACTCTCCTCTCCGGAACCCCCCCTTTCTCCTGACTGCTGCTGTCAGGTTTGGCTTTCTCCCTCTCCTCCCCAGTGTAACAAATGCTGACGTGGGACTCAGGGGGACGTTTCTTAATGTCAGGCTGGTGCTGGGCCTGGTTGGTTATAGTCCGGAGAGCGCTTGGAGGAGTGCTCTGGCAAAGGTCCATCTTGGATATTTCTGAGCTCCTTGTCTATGTGACTGTCTTACTACATCAGGCGCGTAAATGGCTGTGCCCCCAGAAAAATACCTTGAGATAGGATGCGCTATCAATCCTCTTTTATAGACAAGGGACTGAGATCAGAACAAATAGGGAATTAAGACAGGGTCTCGTGAATTACAAATTAGTACCATAATGCCATCTATATGAATATGCTCTTTGTTTCAATTTGCCTGGACAATTTTTTTTAAGTAGGATTGCAAAAGAATGTGAAAAGTGGAGGGAACCAGCATAGTTACAAGGCTGTTATGGTTTGGAGAGGGTGACTATAGCAGGAGGGAGGAAGGAGTTATGGAATTATGTTGTTACCAGAAGTGTACGCATTATTGTCCTCTTCATGTTGAAATCTGTCAGTGTTGGTAGTATTGGTGGGTTTTTTCATTAACCGTTGATTTAAAGCTATTTTCAAAATATCATACAGAAATGGGTTCCTGCATTGTATGTACATTATACATTGTAACAGCCCAGACCTTAGGAGGATGGCTTTTCCTGGTGGCATTCCAGTTTCAGGGCTCCTGAGCTACAGTGAGAGAGCTAGGGACCCAAGCATCTGTCTTCTCCGTCTTTGGTGGAGTCCTAACTACTGGATGTGCATAGGCTTCTTTTGGCCTTTGAATAATAATTCTGCCTTATACCTGAGAAACCTTTCCAACAAAACTGTTATCAAAACTAGGGTATGCAGATGATGGGTGCTGTGTTTGATAAATCAGCATTTTCTTATTACAAATTCCTGTTGGAGAAAGTCCCAGCCAACTTGGCTTTTCACACTGTATTGTAAGAAATGTTCTCATCTTTCGTGCGCAAGTTGAATTTGTTAGTAATGCTTGCTACAGTGTCTGAGCAGATAAGCTGATTTCAATTATCTTTCATTTGATTGCTTTCTATTTGTTTTCAGCTCAGTGTCATTTAAAAAAAAAAAACAAACCCCAAACTCACCAACATTTATTTATGGTACCAGCACTGGATTTAGTTGTGGCAAAAGTAAGTGAAGTTAATCACTGCTGAGGAGAATAGAGTTCTAAGATGTCATAGGGGAATAAATCAGGAACTGAACAAAGATTTTGAGATCCTCTTAAGGGAAACAGAGAGGTTGCAATCCTGAGCTCCAAATACACCAGGAGTGGGCTGACTACGCAATGGCAAGAGTAGTCCTGATTCCCCTTCTCTCATTTGATTCATTCTCCTTTCTCCCAGCTATATTAAGCAAGAAACATAGACCAAACGGAAGAACTTCTAGTAGAGTTTCCCATTTGGACAATCAGACCAGCGTAGACTTTCTGTGCAACCTCTGCATTTAACCTCTGCAGAATAGGTAAGGTATCCAGGTGCCTGGCATATTCTCTGAAACTTGCCCATATTATGTGTCTCAGTGGTGAGAATCAGGAGGCAGGAAACAAATCCTAAGTGCACCTCCCCACTCCTTCCTCCAGGCTCAAGAGAATTTGAGCCCAGGATCCCCCTGTTTATCTGGTAAAACTGTAGACCACCACAAATAAAGAATGGCACTAAAACTGTAAATTTTCCTCCACACTCAGGGACTAGTTTTAAGTATTTATTGCAAATACAAGTGATTTCTAACAGAAGTGTCCTTTTGCATTTTTTTTCTAAAACCAATTTCCTGCTGTAAGCCAAAAGTAATGTACCCAGTTATGAATGATGTTGCTTTTATTGTATTCCTTAAGAGTTTACAGCTTGCCTCTCATCCCTCTCTGGAACAGTTTTTAAAATAAAATATTTTCAGTGATATTAACATATAAATAATAATTGGTTTTCACGTAAAAGACACATTTAATTTTGAAGTATTTACGCAAAGCGTCCGGTATGTTTTACTATTAAGATAATTTCCTTACTGAGACCAACTTTGTTGCTAGTGAACTGAAGACAAGCAACAGGCTTGGTGTCAGTGGGGCAAGTTCAGGAGGAGAGTGTTCAAAAGAGAAAGTAAAAAAGAGAAATCCACAGCTTTTCCTGAGCATCAGTAGCTTTGATTTTTAACTATTTAGATGAATATGGTATTTCCAAGGTAAATGTGGACCCCGCTCACGCACAGATCCTTTGAAAACTAATTTTAGTTTATTGCATCTCTGAAAAGTTTGTCATAATTTGTCATAGTAAGAACCCATTGTAGGCAAAGTAAACAGTTCTGTTGGGCTGATGCTACCTGAGGGCAGTCAGGATCGACAGAGATAGACATTACTTGCACTACAGGCTAAGAGCAACTTGGTGCCCCTTGTATTTGTCCCCTCTCCTACAGTATAATGAGATGAATATTCTGTTCTTATGCTATATGCATTTTTGGGCATTGCTTACCCTGCCCCAAAAAGCTTTCATTCTAAAATGCAGGAGGCCGTATCTGTTTCATTATGCGTCTTTTTACCACAGTTGAGTGACTTGCCACACTCACATTAGCTGTGGTTGCTTTATGACTGCTTGCATTTTAGCAGGGCTGCTTCTGTACTGACTACTGCCCTGCCTGCCCAGGTGGGACCAGGAGACACGGGATGGCCAGGAGATGCGGGATGTCCAAGAGATCCAGGATGCCCAGGGATCCCTCCTCTCAGTCTTCCAGAACAAGCAAACACTTCATGTGCATTCTTCTTCCCAAGTGCTGACCAACTGTCTCAATACTAGTTAAATTAAAACTATTTTCATCAGCTGCAGCTGTATTCAACTTGATTGCTTTAAATACAAATTCCTAGCTATCTTTCCCCAACATTTATCCTTAGATATATTAATAATATCTGTAAAGATAGATAAGGGTAACGTCAAGAGTATCTATATTTATGCAAGTGCTTCATTTGGAGGCCCACAGTGTAATTCATTTCTATGTGCTTGAGTCCCAAGAGGGCAGAGTCACCTGCGTCCCCTGGGCCACGGTGCACTTACCTCCTCAGGTCATCGAGAGTCTTCTACTGCAGTGCTCCAGGTGGAGAAGCAGCCCTGAGAACGGGCAGCTGCTAGTCACCTGAAAGGCTCCCTCCTTTCCCCTCGCAGGTGTAAATACATCAGGGCTCTTCTGCATCGTAAACATCCTCTCCCTCTTACACACACATCCAGTGACGCAGGTTTTCTTTTGTCCAGAATTACTGAAGAGGTGCTTTAGGGTAAAGAACACTGTGCGGTTCCACACTGGGATGAGGATGGACGCTGCTTTTAAGACGTACAAAGCTGGCTAAGGAGAAATAGATCCCACAAAGCTTGGGATGAGTAGGGGATTTAGAGTGTAATTTAGGGGCACTTTAGAGTTTCCGTTGCAGATGGGCAGTAGCAGGGAGAAATCCTTTCTGTCACGCTTCATGTTTTGTTGGTTTACATCCAGAAGAAAGGCGAAATGAGGGGTTCTTGCATGAACATGGGGAGGAATTTCAGAATGCATCAATGCCCCGTGGGCAGAAATACCGCCATGCCTTTTACACCTGTGTGCCAGGGAAGCAGGAGTCAAACTGCTGGCTCACAGAGCACGAGCCTGGGACAGCTCCCCTGTCTTCAGAAGGGGCTGGATCTGGAAAGGAATAGGTCAGCGTGTCCTCAAGCTCCCACCCACAGTCCGCAACGTTCAGTATCTCTCAGGTGTGAGGAAGCGAGTACCAGGGTGCGGCCTCTCTTCCCACATGCAAGGTACACATGAAATAAAGGATGATTTCTCTGAGCAGAGGCAGAAGAGAAGTTGCGTGGGTTTTGGTAATGCATGCAATATTGTGGAGTTCTTGTCTTTTCCACAGGTTCACGCTGGCCTGCATCTTTTGGTGGAATTAGAGAGGCAAATCTGAGGATGCAGATGAAGTGATACATGATTAGATATAGCTCATTTACCAGGCGATTGACATAGTCTGTGAAAGAAGATAGTGGCATCCATGAGTTCGATGATATGTTTTAGGACAGCTATAGGTGAAACCGATGTCTCTGCTCATTTTCCATATGCAGTCAAATCAAAACCCCATTTTAATCATTTTTGTCCTGTTTCACCTTTTGTACTACAGATGGCAGTCCTGTATATGCTTCTCAGCACAAAATTTGAAGGCTGAGCGAGCACACTTCCATTTGAATGCTGAATTTTAACTTGGTTGGGGGATGAGAGGAGGGGGTGAGAGGGATCGATCAGTTATATTTTGAACCTTATTCATAACTTAAGAGAGAAATTAGTTTTCAGTCCTTCTTGTTTTCAGGAAAAAGTATGGGGCTGATTTTGCTATATGTGGCAATTTATAAATTGCCAAACGTCAAACTGAGTGTTTTGATAACACTCAGTTCAGTTGGGTTCACAGTTACAGATAGCTCCTTGCTACGGTGATTGTCTGGTACAAATACCAAATATTGCTATTAAAGAAAAACAGCTGTAGTTCAATTTAGGTAAAAACGAAAGAAATAAAACATAGCCAAAACAAAGGTGGTAAACGGATTTTAAGAGAATACTTTTCAACTTTTCAGTTGATACTAAAATTAGAGCTTAAATTAACAACAGTGAAATTACTAAAAATTATTTGACCACATCCTTTAGAATTTAATGAAGACGTGTCCTTGTTTGGTGAAAGTTAGTTAAAACTACTGTTTCGCTTGGCACGAATGCAGTTTGGGTTGATGCTATATTTTTTAATGGTCAGGAGCACAATCTATGTGGAGCACCAGGCGGTCTCAGTGTGGTTGTCGTAAGACTTGTGCAGGTCTCCTCAGGAAGGCAGGGACTGTTTTGCCTCTTTTTTTAATCAACGTCACTCCTCTGCTTTCTCGCGTTGGCCTCTCCAGAGCAAAAGGCTGCTTATCTACTCAAATGGAGTGGGAACTTCCTTTTTGTGGAAAAGCACAGGGAGAAGATTGAATTTCTTTTCATTTGCGATATAAGTAGAGAATGAATCCAGCCTACCAGAGCTGGAAACCAAATGTATTAACTCTTTGCAGACTTCCCTGTCAGAACTCCTTATGCCAAAACTCCTTATGGGATGTTTTTAAGGGAAATTAGTTGGATAAATGTCAGGAGAAGGCAAACCAAACAGCTGGTCTCAGTGGCATTTGTGTTCCCCACAGCCTTGACTCCATACTACGAGCCCAGACGGGTTCCCCAGTGAACCAGTTCAGGGGTGATACCTTTCCTACTCTCGCTCATCCTCTTGCCTCTCTCTTTTCCAGCGGCTGTTGGCTGAGGTTGACAGCCTTTCTGTGCACTGACAAGGGGGAAGCTGCTGGCGCTGCCTCTTGCAGCCTTTTTGGGGACCTCCCTCCCCTGCAGAGCCACACACAGGGAGAGAGGGTGGGCGCAAGAAAGGAGCTTCCAGGTGTGCCCACCGCATACTGGTTGAAGAGACACATGTGAAGCCACTGGTCCATTTTAAATTTGGGAATAGGGTTGCTGCAGTAATTCTGAAATGTGTTTCAGGCTTCATGACTGAAGACTGCAACAAACGGGTTCCCCAGTTTGGAGGAAGCTGGTAGCTCATACAACCATCTAAGCTAATTTTAGCCAGGATGCACTTTCCATTTCCTGCGCAGCATTTCACCCGTAAGCGAGTCTAAGTGAGAGAAGGGGTGGATATTATGAACGAGGTCCCAGCTCGCAAACTTGGAGCTCTTTGGATGTTGGTATGGGTCATAATTAATCATATGGCCAGATGACGGGATTGAGATGTCCTGTTGCAGTGCCCTCAGTTGGACACTGGAGAGTGCTTTTTATACTGCACAATGACAGAGTTCACTGAAACATGATTGTTAGTTCACAACAGATAACGATTTCAGATCACCCGTGTCATTCTGTCGTCTTCTGTCTTTCATTCCCTATACAACTATGTCCTTTACCATACTCTCAGCATTAGAGTCAGGCCTGCTCGGTTAAAGTCATGTAAAAACCAGCGCTGTGGTTTACCTACTGTTTGTAATCAGGTTTTTCTTAAAGGTTTCTTTAGAAAGGCTTCTACATCCATCACAGTGCTATTCCTCATACTTACCTTTCATGCTAATTGTAGACATAGGCAGTTATACTTACACATTATTGTAATTGTTGCTGATGGTGCCCTATTTAGTTAATGTCTCTCCTTTCTGAGTAGTATTAGATTTGCTGAATCTGTCTGTTTTTACTTTTGCTAAATTAAAAAAAAAGACACATTAACATGCTTTCAAAGAGATTTAGGGAGAGGGAAAGCACTACATCCCAGTACATGAATTAAAAAAAAAATGCAAATAGGCCCATAAACGAAAACCAAGAGTTGTTTTTATTTAATAGTTGCATCTCTGTCAATGCAAGATTTATTGGTTTCCAGTCCTCCCAAGGCTTATGAATGCACTTAATTGGACTCATTGGATTCAAAACCGGGGTTTCTTCCATTCTGCAGAGCAGGGGCGCAGGAGCTGGCTAAGCTTCAGCCCATCCCGTGAGCCTCGCTTGTGTTCACATCACCAGCTTTGGCTTCCCCTGCACGGGGGCACGGTGACCTCCAGCAGTGTGTCTGTTCAGAGATACCTGCTTTACTGAATGTGAAGCTGGGCCTTTTAAAGAGGGCCTTTACATCTGAATTGCCTGCTTGGAGTCAAGCAGGTGATGGAGACGTACTCTGCAAAATATGATGGGTTAAATGGCAGAAGATTTCGGCTGGTACACATGGCTTTACATGTGCTTAGCTTGTCCCTGATGCAGGTGGAGACTACCTTGGGCCAGCACAAGCAGTGAAGTGGTGGAACAGGTAAGGCAAGGTCCAGCCTGTGTTTCTCTAATGCCCATGCCTGAGCATGGGTCTGGATCCACTCCATAATGCTGGCAGCAATGAGGTCCTGCGAGCTCCATAGTCAGTGGGGCTCTTCTCCCTGTGTTAGGGCAAACATACAGGGAAACAGTTGGGTTTACAAAAGCAGCGAGAAGATGGAAGTATCTCAGACATGTTACTGCCTCCTGCCAATTTTCCAAACTTATTAAGGCAAGTTGCTAAAAAGGATAGAAGAGGCTATTGGCAAAGTGCTATGAGTGGAAGCGTTTGGTGTAAGATAATAAAGCAGTATGTAAAATTGCAGCAAAATCTTGCTCTTTTTCTCACTCCAGAAATGTAGATGGGCCATGAAGTATAATCAAATATTAAAGTAAGAGTTAAAAATAGTTTCACTTGGTGCACTTACCTTCATCTCTTGTACATGTTTTTATTTCAAGATTATTTTTATTCTATTACTAATTTCTCTCTCCTCTGCTATTATATTAAAAAGCTGCGCAAACAGAAGTACAAAGTGTCGTTCAAACCATAAAGCAAGCAAAAGAAATAAAAAAAAATTATTTATAGAATTGTTTTATTTGAAGTCATTTTAAGTATCACATAATAATAACATATTTCAAAGTCAGAGAGGTGATTTTTAAAAAAAGGTTGATTGTATCTTTTAAGGACTGTTCCTATAAATACTGTGGTTCTTTACAGTAGAAGCGTATTCAAACAAAGCCCTGTGCAGATCACTGTTGTTTGAAAGCGAAATAACTTCCACAGCGTTCAGGATGCCTGCTGTTGCAGCCCCATAGCAGAGCACGCATGCTGCCTGGCAGCACGGTAACGCGGCAGCGAGCTTGAGAGGACACACATAAAAGCAGATAGGTAGGAATTTGTTCTCGTTGCCATGGTGTTTGGACACTGTTTACTTCACCTGTCAGCCGGGTCTGGTTCTTTTCCATTCTTCTGGAAACCTGCAGCCCTAACCTATGGCAAGGTTCAGCTACAGGTAGGCAGTCAGGTCCCAGTAGCATAGGAACAAAAAATTTATTGTGTTTTTCGTTGTTTTTTTTTTAAATAAGGTTTCTGGCATTTGTGGCTGAGGAAAGCTCCAGACAGTGAAGTGTGCGTTATCTGTTCAGTGGTGCTCCAGGCAGCCTAAACCCCACCTAAGCACACTGTTAGCAGACCGCTGGGGCTTGCAGCCCCAGGTTAGCAGCAGGAACCCCACAGACATGGGTGCTGCTCCCTCCTTGGTCCTGGCAGCTGCCAGGGATGATGGTGACACTGCTGCTTCCTCTGTCCTCAAGGCCGGGGAGAGGCAGCAGAGCTGGTCCTCCTAGTAATGAGATTCCCAGCTCCTGCAGGTCTGTGGGGAGAAGATCTGGGGGCAGTCAGGGGTGGTCCTGGGGTCTCACCTAGCTGGTGGCCTCTTTGCCCCAGTCCCACTCTACCTGCCAGCCCATAGAATTGTTCTCAAAGAGAGATGCTTAACTGTCCTAAAATTTGTGTCAGCTTAATGATTATCTCAGATAAGGGGTGGGATGAGCTCTCCACATCAGTTTCCCTTGTAGTTTGTGCCAAGCTGTGAATATAAAATGCCAGATTCTGGTTACAAAAGTGCTCTGATATGTATTGCACCCTTCCCTTGATATCCTTAAACTAAATGCAACAAAACGGACAGACATGTATATATATTTTAGCTTTTCAACTGCTAATGTCACGGTGCTATTTTCAGTGACTTTGGTTTTATCATGGTGCCATTACTGCCAGTGAACTACTGTAGTTGAAGGGTTGCTGGCATATCCTTCATAATTTTGAAAATAAAATATCCTTGTCTCCCTCTGGCTGAGTGGTTAAATCACACTGCAGTGGCCCTACTTGATAATTTTCTCATGGAAGACTCAAATCCTAGGGTTAATTACAGCATGGAATAAGTATCTAGGGAGGCATATATAAATGCTAACAGGATTCCTACCACATATCTACAGAGGCAAACATCACCGTGTACAGTTTATGCTAAGCTGAGGACAGAAAATCCTTAGATCTCTTACAAGGCAGAATTTTTATATTTTGTGACAGATACAGCAAAGAACCCAACCCCAAATGATAACAAAACCACAAAAGATTGGATAACTATGATACATAACTATATCCATAATAATCGCAGGGATTAAACATTCTGGGAGATTGTATAAAGCTCTGTATTCTCAGGAATTTTAATACCCGTTCCTGCCAGAGGAACCTGGATCTAGGGTCAGGAGGCGAGGAAGACTGCTGTGCCCGACTGAAACCGCCGGGGAAACTGTAGCAACCAGAATTACCTACTGATAACGTAATCTGGCCAGTGCTGTGGGCCAGAATATTATGGAGAAGAACTGCATGATCCACAGTGATAGGTGATTAGAAATATTGTTTGGCTTCTTGCCTAAAAGCCCCAGTTTCGAGAACATCCACTGACACCGTCCGCCCCCAGCACCGCCGCAGTCACCGACTCAGAGGGAAGGGTGCCACCTCCTGACTTCCACCCTCCTCCTCATCTGGCCTCCATTTTCCCCCTGAGGTTTGTTTTTCTGTACTGTCTTGACCCTCTGTAGTTTATGCTGGTTAGCTGAGGTAAGGGGAAATAAATGGATGAAGTAACCTAGAGCTTTTGGCAGAAGCCCTCATCGCTCTTCTGTCAGCAGCTGTTTGGACTACTCTGGTATAAGGGGATTCTGCAGAGGGTCTCTCAAGCCCCTGGATCACCTGGATTTAGGTCTGCACTCCTGTAACTGACTTTATTCATTTTTGAAGAGGTTAGGGTTTGTCTGTTCAAAGCAGAGCCTTAGGATATGTACCGATACCATCTGCTTTAAGCATCCAACTTGGATGCAATTCAGAGGACAGCGTTAGGAGCAGCAAATCCCTGTAACTTCATTGTAGAGAGGCAGGTGTCTCTACGCGGGCAATTCAGGTCATTCATGTTAGATACTTAAAATAGAAGATATGCAAATTCACGTCGTCTGCTCTCTTCACCTAGTTCATTGCTTACAGCTATTTATGTCTTGGATGTGATTTATTGTCATGCCACCGAAAGAAACCTTGTACTCTTTTCAAATTGCCTGCCCAATGTAAAAAAAAAAAAAATCACCAAAGCATATGCAATAGGTCATGACTAGGTGCCCGTTACGACACGTGTGCCCCCAGCACAGGCACACACTTCGTGCCTAAGCTGCCTGGGATGCGGTACATCAGGGTTGCTGGGTACCAGCCACGGTGCTTGGGCTGATTTAGCCCAGATGGGTTTTGAGGCTGTTTGAGCTATTGCCTTTGTAGAAACATGTTAAAATACAAATGAAGACATGCGTTTTGGATAAAACCCTCTCTGCAGGAGTGCAGAAGTGACCATAGTGGTAGGGAACCTAATTGCTAATTTATTTGTGGATGATTTTTTTTAAGATACGTCCTTTTGAGAACCATTAGAAAAAGGCCTTTTCATCAAACTGGTCCCTGGGCCCTTGTGCTTGCGTGTTTGTTCCCATGCTTTGGAAGTGCTCAAGCTGTCACTGTGATGCATGGTCATGGTCCGGTCTTCAAACATTTGTTCTCCCCGATGCTGTAGTGCTGCTTCATACGGCCATGGCCGGCCTTGTGTTCAGTGCCATAGTAACTGTTCCTTGGAAGGGCAGCAGGACGAGGCAAGGAACATGTCAAGCACTGGAGAGAGAAAACATGAAGCCAGACCTGACAAAGTCTTGACGCGGATGATAAATACTTGACAATGCTTGATGGTGGACAGTGAGTTGTCCTTAATGAAAGGAGAAGTAAATAAGCAATTCAGAATATTGAGCAAATAATTAGGAGAGGCTCACCGGTGTTTCACAAGGGATTGCATAGATTGGTGCCAAGTGAGCACTCCTCTGTGGAAAAGGATGCTTGTGTCATCATGGGGAATACAGGTCAAACCTCCCAGTTCCTGTGGGTCATTCACCACCAGCGCATTCACCTTAGGGAAGAGGTAGGAATGATAGGAGAGAGGCTGGAAACGGTGTATAGCCATCTCACTCTCTTTCTTCCTGCCTCTCTCTCTGTCTCTTCCCCTGCCCGTATATCTGGTTCTCCCCAGTTGCCCAGCAAGCCTGTAGGAGCCAGCTGAGAAGCCATCAGGCTTCCCAGCGGCATCCACGGAGGTGTGCGCAGGCAGAGTCACTGTCCTTGCTCTCTGCTGCAGCGCAGCTCCTTGTTTGGCTTGGTGTTAAGGCATACCTGGGTGGCTCGCCCATCCTCCTGGCCACCCCGGCGGCTCATTGCTGGTATGTGAAAAGCGAGGCTGAGCCCAGTCTTTGGACTGAGGAGCTTTGGTTTGTTCTGACCTGTTTTGGTTATAGTGCTTTATTTTGCATTCAGAGTTTAATCACAACCAGGGGCACACATCAAGGGAGAAATCCTGTTCAAATAATCAAAATAATTGTGGGGGGCACTGTAGGTTCTCACACCATCGGGTTTGCCTGGGTTTTGGCTGACAGTGGTATGCAGTGCTGGCTACGGGATACATGGATCTTCAGGGAGGAAAGGGGCAGGGGGAAGGAGGGGCTGTAAAGACTGCAGTTGTCACACAACCTTTTTTCAGCTATTGGGAGATTAAGGCCGCAGTTTCCTAACACAAGCTTTCTGACCGCTGGCCTCAGTGCAAGGTCCCCCCATGCCAAACTGTCTGCTCGCTCCTGCCTCTGCACGCCGCCTCCCCGGCACTGCCAGAACAAAATATTTGTGGTGCCTTGAAGCGTCTCAGCCACAGAGATGTTTCTGCATTGTGTTTCCACCGCTCTGGCCTGAAGCATTACTAATTTGAGAAGGGCACCCGAGTCAGGTTGAGTCCAGACCAGTTCGTTAGTGCTGGGGCAGCCACAGCCATGCCTCTGGCTGTCTCTGCCCTCCCACGCTCCAGCCTGCAGGCAGCTCATGGGTTCTCCAAAGCCATGCTGGACCCATGCTGTTGGGGCTTGCACAACCCGTATCTCCGAGGAGCACCTGGCGGTGTCATCCATGCGGCTCTATGAGGACTTGCCTGGGTCCAGCACGGCAGACCGGGAGCCAGAGCTGGCACAGCCTCTTGCTGACCCCCTTGGGAGCCAGCTGGGTGCCCCTGCGCCATGCCCACCAGCCGTGCCAGGACATGGAGGCTGGCTCAGCTGGGATGTGGTTTAATTAATAGTTCTGGCTCCTTGTGAAAACAATTAAATGGGGGGAAAAAGAGTGAGTGCTGGCCTCTGTATAGAGGAAAGCCTAAAACTGTGATCATCTGTGGCTCAGAAATCAGACAGTGAGCAGACCCAACCATAGGCATTTGTTTTTAATGCCTTGCACTGTCCTGGGGTCTGCAGCCTGACTTGGGCAGCACTTGGGCAGCACTTTTCTACTCATCGACCCGAGCAGCTGCCCAGTGCCAGGGCTGGGGTGCTGCGAAGGAAGTCACAGTCTGTCAGACAAGTGGGGACGGCGAGAAGAGATGTGATTCCCTGTGCCGGTTCCTGCTCACCTTCGGAAGTGACAGAGCAGTGCTGGAGCTCTGCCGCTATGCCATCTCTTGTGCTCACACCGTGTTTTAAAGGGAGAGTCAAGTCTTGACGACTGCTGCAGGCTGAGATCCTCCAGAGGGAGTCAGTTCTCATAGGAGCCAGGCTTTACCTTTATTTTGCGTGGCTTGAGTATTGTGTGAGAGGATCAGTTGTCCCACGGCAGTAGGAAGAGAGCCCTCTAGAAGGCTCAGTAACATTTCTGGTGAGAAAATATTTTAATGGAAAAGTGGCCATTCACCTTACAAGTCCAAATGGGCTTCATGCCATCTGTGTAAGGCAGCCCCTGGCCAACAGGTGTTTAAAGAACGGCGGAGTAACCTTTCTTTGTGTACGTTTGACATTGGCTTCATCTCCTGTTGCATTTTCCCGGTAGTGTATTAACCGGCTCTGTTCCAGAACAATAAGTACACAGCAACGCTTCAAGCCATGCCTGACCCTTTCCATACAAAAGTAAGTGCCACCTGGAAGCTGGTTCCCGCCTTTAGGAGCACGTTCCGGGTGCCTGCCTGTGTTACAGATGAGTTCAGGGCTGTTCCCTGTTACTAACAAGCACAGTTTTTAAAACTGGCATGTTTTTCCTGCAGGTCCCCTGAAGATCACTACAGACCTGTAGGAGTGAAGGAGAACTGAGTTTGGTGGGGGAACACTGTGAGAGCATGAAAGCATGAAATCACGAGTGACACAGGAGGCTGCTTTTAGCCTCGGGATACCAGCGCAGGCATGAATTGTTGGAATTATGGCTCTGCTCGTCTTTGTGTTTTGTCAGCCCTTCTATAAACAGGGAGCAGGTGCTGTATATCCACAAGTCCTGCTGAGGGGGAAGCCCTCTGGTCAGGGAGCGGGGAAGCTTCTGCTGGGGCTCCAGCCTGCAGCTTCAGCTGCATGACCTGGATCGTTTGTTGTTTCAGACAGAGGGATATTGCTCTTCAAAAGCATGTGTTTGTTTCTTTTAAAACAGGTGACGTCCGTTACTTGTCCATTAATAGTCCCTTAGGCTCCCTCAATACCTTTTCTTTTTTTTCTTGTTTACTATATGCATAATTAGAGTGAAGTCTCTAAAAGTATACCAGACAGACAGTAACAGTAATAGACATGCAGGGACGGTTTGCTTTGCTTGTCTTTCAGCTTTTGGGGGTTTTTGCAATTTTTTATGTGTAAAGTACTTATCACAGAGTTTGCAAACAACTCTGTAACAACTGAAACTTAATCACATTATAGAGCTTCAGGATGCACTTTAAGGCTTGTCTGTTCTCCTGATAGTATTTGGGGAAGAAAATTTACGGTGTGGTAACAAGAGGATACACATTGAGTAATTGTAGAAATTGTTCTGGGGAGAATCCTCTTGCACTCTGTGTTTTGTCCCTGTATTCAGAATGCCAGAGAGAATTTTAAAAGTGAATAAACAAATAAATATCTACTTCAAGGCATAGTAAGGTGGCTCTTCCAGGAGCCCGCGTAGCTGTTTTCCATCTTCAGGGGTCTCTTAGAACAGCTGCAGCTCTGAACAGCTCCTAACCTGGAGATCTGTGAACTCCAAAGCCAGCCTTCGCTGGCGGTTGCAGTGAGATACAGATTCCACGAACAGCTTTGGCAGGTCCTATGCGAAAATAGGGTAAAAAATATTATGAATTAACTTTGGCAGAGTTTGACTCTGCTCATAAAGCAATGAGAGAGAATGAATTAGTAGTTAGGATTTTATTTTTATTTTTATTTTGAACTCTCTAACAGGTGAAGTTGAGATCCATGATAGCAGTAGCTGTTTTTTTATTGCATCTTCCATCACATTCAGACAAATGGAAAACTGAGTAGAAAAGTTGACCTTTTGATGATATAGTTGCAGGACTACCTTCTTATTTAAGATGCTCCTGGAGCGATAGCATCTTTCACACCTTGAACAGACTTTTTATCTTAGAAATGAGAAAAGAAGCGGTTGTTTTGACTGAAAATGCCTAGCAGGTTTTGGGGAATGCTGGTTGCTGGGAAAAAACAATTAAAACCGTTTCAGAAAAGCCTGGCACACTTTGTATGGCATGTATCAAGTTGCCATCAGTTCAGTCCCTGCCCTTGAAGAAACTTCCTACAGGTGAAAGGCCTGGCTCCGCTGCACGTTCAGTCTTTTTCTGACTACTGAAACTGCCGGAAGAAGGCTATGGCCCCACTTCACAGGAAGAATTTATTCTCAAATTGCAAGACTGGGACCTTAGAGGTGATAATTCATGTATTCTAGTACACTTCCAAAGGCAGACTTTGAATGTTATTACTAAGATGTCTCAGCAGGGCAAGAATTCATTTCAAGCTGTAAAGCATCAATGTTTAACTCAGAAGGCTCTGCTATGGTTAGTACTCATGTTTAATGCAGTAGGGCAGTGTTAATAATGTCTATTTAGCTTTTTCCAGATAAATACAATTCTGTTCCACAAGCAGACAATTTGTAAAAGTTTTTTTCCAGTCCAAGAGGGTGGGAATTTGTGGCCAGTTTGTTTCTGAAGGTATAAGTCTGGTGGGTTTCACCTGTACTGGCTCTGCAGCTGTACCATTACACTTCTGTCTGCCAAGCATGAGTATGTGATTGCAATTCCTATGGCAATAGGGACCTAAATTTTGAAACCAGTGAATGGCAGGAGCAGAAAAATAATCATCAGCTGTTTAAGGGATCAGTGGTGATTTCATACAATTAACTCATTTGTTTTCTTAAAAATAAACCTCAAGTTCTGCAAAGCAAAATGTATTAATTGTGTCATTCTTTTTAGACTTTGCCACAACTTAGCTCGCACAGGTGGCATGTCTATCTGGATTAGATTTGCTGCACAAGAAAACAACCCTGACTTTTACCGGGTGGGTGGACAGGAAAAAAAAAAACACAACTTTTTGTCAGTCTTTTGTGTTGCAGCAGCTGGATTCATTGCTGCTATGGCAACACACCACATGATGAGGTGTATTAGATTGCTCTGCGCGGAGCACGAGGGGGAAAATGAGCACAGCTCCTTGCTGAAGGTAAAGGTTACACTGGAGTTTCTGCCGGAGAGCTGGGGAAGGTCAAATGCTCCAGTTGCCAGCACATGTGCTCAGTGGAAAGAAGTTGGGGTGCATGGGCGTATTAAGCTGCAGAACCAGGTAAGGTACAACTGCGTCAATTAACCTGAGGTCTTACCCTCCTCAGTGTGGCAGCAGAACTTCCCAGAGAGTCTTCTCTTAGTTTTTCTAAGTGATCTTTTTTAAAGTTACTTTGCTAATGTGACAATGTGAATACACTGAGAGTGGTTTAAACTGTTAGAGAGACTGTCTTACTGCAGAGACCAGTCTTACAGATTAGGACGTATCAAGTCAATGCAAAAGTGTATGTAGATTTTTGCTATTGTTTCAGCTTTACTTTGAGGTGTTGAACAAGTTTTGGTTTTGTTACTGTCTTCACAGTGGTCCAGAACATCTCTCTTCTCAGTCAGAATTCAGGGCTTTACCTACTTAGTGATCTTTATTCTCAGTACTTTTTAACAATCTGTTGTCTTTAGCATTTATTAACATTTCTTCCTCCCTCCTTATCTGCTGGGTGTCTGGCTCTTCTTGGAAATTAATTTTTATGTCATTTCCTGCTTCAGATTTTATGCTGCCTCCTTAAGTGTGTCAGTTTTGTGAATGCAGTTATACAAACTTCAGTGTACCTGTAAGGATGTGAAAGTGGAAACAGTGCCACAGGATATTATGGTTGTTACCCTGTTAACCATTCGTCCACATACATGTAAATAGAAATAATTATTGTCAGCATTGAATTGATCTGTTTGTTCAGACCCATATTAAACTTAAAAGAAAGGTTAACCCTCCCATGTTCTCTAGGCACTTTTTCTTTTTGCTTTTACACATAATCAGGTTAAATGCAACAGGCTTTCAAGTAGCATCCATTAGGTGGAAGAAGACAGCAGTACTTTAGAAAGGTGAGAAACTGAGGGACACAAATGGTAGTGGAGAGTGTGGAGAGCAGGCCTGAAATTCAGGTGTAGATGGTTCAGTACTCTTCCCACTTCCTGTTATCTGCAACTTAGAACATATTTCTTCCTAACCACTGGCCTCATGTTTGTTTCACCAAATGGTTGCTTTTCTCTTGTGGCAATCTAAAAGGTGGTTAAGAGCCTCAAGCTTTTGCTCCATAGATGATTCTGCTTATACAGATAACAAGAGGCAGAAATCCAAGTGCCTTTTGTGCCACTTTAGGAAGAGTGGTGAGGTTAAAGACTCATCTGCTCTCTGGTTCTGTCAGAAAATACACGACACATGGGAAAGTCTCCAGCATGTTTCGTGGTAGGCTGATGTAAAATACAAGGAAAAAGTGGCATGGCCCACTGCTTTTACATGGGGTGTAGCAAGGGTGTGCAAATATGCAGTCTTTCCGCACTGCTCTTAGGTAAAAGATTTCAAGCAACCTCTCAGTTTCTCCAGATATACTTATATCCCAGATGAGACACTGTTTAAAAGCCCTCATTTCCACTGTAGGCAAATGGGGAGCATTCCTGTGGAAGCTGAGGGCTGGCGTGAAGGTCAGCCTTTCCCTTCCACTCACCCTTTTTAGTGGCGAGGAGCGACAGCCTGAGTTACGGTATAATTTATGGTATAACTAATCCAAGTCTAAGGTGTAGGCAACTTTGCCACAAGCAAAGAGCAAGTGTGCTTTATGCGAGGCCGTAGGAACTGCATGGTCGGAGCTCAGATTTAAACGAGGCTCCTCCGGCTGTCATGAGGTGACCTTAACAGAGGTGAAAAAAGCAGCAGCCTTCCTGCTTATAGGCTCCCAGGAGAGAATTTGTGAGATAAAGAAGTGTATAAATGACCAGCCTGTTTATGATCCCAGAACAAGACAGATTTGCAAAGAGTTGAGTCAGAATTCTTGAAAATGAGGATTTGGAAGGAGTGGAGATCTTTGAAGGGGAAGATCAGCTGTACAAGGAAAAACTAAAGCAAAGTAGGATCATTACTTAGCTCGGATTCCACCAGTTCCAACACAGCAAGGAAAATCCAGATCAAATTACCTGAGCAATCAAAGAAGCTTAATCTATCTAGATTTAGGCACCTTGTTCAATTGAGTGAATGAGGAATCTAATTTAAACATCCAAGAGCTCTTTATGACTAATACAGCACATCCATTGTGGCTCAAAGCATAAGGCACCAGGGTTGCAAGTGATTCATAGCATAATACCACTAACACACTATCTAACTGACTGTCCCAGAGATGCACTAGGGTGAATTTGTCCAGGGAATTAAAAAAATTAAAGAATCTAGATAAAAGGAGACAAAATACCCCCCTAATAAGTACTTCGCTCTCCATGAGTTTCATTTATCTTTGGAATCAGAGCTCTGGTAGTTTATTGCAAGGAAAGAAGAAAAGGAAGTGAAGTCTTAAGGGCTTCATTGTTAAGCAACAACAACAACAAAAAAAACAAGATAGAAAAGAGTGTCTAGCTAGTCATCTGTGCTGGAGTAGCAAAAAGGTAAGAGATTATGGAAATATGAGTATGGAAAATCATATTCTCAGTGAAGCCTGGTGAACAGAAGGAACATAAGCACTGACAGCAAAAAGTAGTTTCCTTCACCAAAGGTTGTTCCTTTGCATGTTTTTTCTGGAATCACGTTAACCTCCACAAATCTCCTTAAAGATGACAGTCCTGGTTGTGATTTGGTGAAGAATACTGTATTTTCAAGTATCACATTTTGTCCATTTTCAGGATCTGTGAGTACATACGAACCTTCCCCCCTTGGACTTTTGTTCCACTTACTTTCTCCTGTCTCATTAATCCCTTTGAATCTTTTATAAAACCTTCAGAATAAAGGACAGTATCTTACATGTCTATAGACTGCACAATTTCTTAATACCCAGTGCTAAATGAAACCTCTGAAAGGTGCAGTAAACCAAATAATAATTCTTTATAACATATGGGTACCTCTTGTACATGAACCAGCAGAGAAATTCATGGAAGACTGCTAAAATGCGCTACTGTACCATCAGAATAATTTCTACTGCACGATATTGCTATTCAGATTTTACACAGCATTATAACTGTAACTCACTGATAATGTCAGCAAATTTATAAGAGATATCTCATCTGCCCACTCCTACAGATTAAAATCACACAATTTATTAACATAATATCTTTTTGCTAGTTTTGAGTTCATGGAAAACAGCGGGAAAAACAAACGGACTCCACTGGAAAGAAAAAAATAAATCCCATTGGACTGACATGACTGTGTGTCAGGCTCTGAGAAGAAAGAAATCAAGAAATCCGGGATCTTGATTACTAGGAATCCAAACAGACACTAAATTTTAAGGCTATGTAATATGATGTGTGTATGCCTTGTATGCAAATAATAACGTAGGCAAAATTCCAATACGGAACAACTTGCAGTGACTAATAGATGTAGGAATATGTGCAGCAGTAGGAGCAGGCCAGCCCCTTGCTCAGCTATCAGATGGCTGAGATATTTTTCTAGGGATAAATATGTACAATGATGATTGCAGTAGCAGATGCTAACTCTAGGAGCTTGGGCTCCACATCCAAATGTTCATCTGGCTCCAAACAAAATGGGCAAAAGCATTTCCAAAGGGAAAGCTACATCTCCAGGGCAACATCTCAGACCAAGAGTGGGTGTATTGACAGCAGTCCAGAGTATCTTCTTCACATGCAGGAACTGTCCTCTCAGGGCCGGTTATTTCGAAAATCCAGCCACTCAAAGCATTCAACATGGAGAATTAAGGAAATCTATTCCCCTTGGAAGGAAGTCCACTAGGAAATCACCCCAGGAGAAGAAGGTGATTCAGTTTTTCACAGAGCACGAGAGCTTATGGCATCAGGATGTTTATCTTGGATATCTGTAGGGCTAGCTCCAATATCCATTTCAGCTTTAAGGGTGTGCTGAAACAGGTCAAACGCACACAACAACTTGTGGAAAATGAGGCTGTTGCTCCTGGACTGCTATGGCCACTGATCAAGGAAGGGAGGCTTCTGTATGAATGCCTCGGGGAGAAGTGTAAAACTGCTACCTGGCCACGTTTGCCTGCGATCAGACTTTCTATAACTCTTCCTCTGAGGAGCTTGCCTTCAATATTGCCAAGTGCCAAGTGCTCACAGATCACGGGTCTGTGCTGCAGAACAGTCATGAGGCGTTAGAGCTACCCTGCTTTCTGCCTCGTTGCGTGTTCTTTTCTGCAGCCGTGAACCGTGGAGAACTTCTACATTCACTGCAGAGCAAAAGAGTCTTTTCAGCCTCCTGTACTATAGTTTGTTAAGGAAAAAATGCCAAAAGCTGCAACACCCTGAGATCCCCTTTTCCTGGAGCAGTAGAGGTACAGCCAGAAGAAAAGCTCTCTGAGGTGGGCGATTTGGGCATACAGTGCAGAGACCCTAAAACTTAGAGGCTCATTTGGGAATATGTGCAGGTGATTACTTCCAGTGAGGAATTAGCGTCCTTTGAAAGAAGGCGAAACCAGCTTCTTTAACCAACAGCCCAAGGCATCCGGTGGCTCTTGGAGATGTTAGGTCTTTGACTGGAAAGGGAGCATAGCTTCTTCCTACAGATTTGTCCCCCCATAAACCTGTGCTGAGATAGCCTCTGGCTCTGAACATCAAAGACTAAAGCTCCTATCCAGATCCTGTCCTAAGGAAAGCTCCTCTCTGTGATTCTATTACCTCCTCCATCAGCTTCAGGCTATACTAGTTAATTAATCTGTAAGAAGACTCTTTCTCCCTCCCTGCCTGTCCCATGTAACCTAACCCTCATATACATGCTTTTGTGTGTGCATATACACACAGACACACTTCGAGCGAGTCATGGATGTCAGTAGGCACAAATTACTGAGTTTGGGTTGAATTACTTTGGTTTTCATGATTTCCAAAGAGAAAAATGACTGAAGAAAAGATTACATGCCATGAGTTCTTTTATTAAAGATAAGTGACCTGGGAAGTGCTATCGCACTGGGTGAAGGCGAGTAAAACAGGTGCAAACAGCAAGTTTCCCCTTCCTTTTACTGAGCAGGTAGCCTATTAATTGTGCCAAACTACGTGCTGATCTTCCGCGAGGCTGAAGTAACCCTGGCTGCCTCTGAGGGTGACCGTCCCACACTCACTGCCCGCTGCAACCCAACGCTGGACCGCGAGCACCTGGATTTGCAGGGCTGAGAGGCACAGTGCCACCTACCTACCTACTAACTGTAATTAAGGATGTTATTTCTCACACATTTATGTCACGAGGTGAAGACTAAAAGCCTGTTAGCTGTCTTCAGCTACGGGTATTTTTGTGTGGAGTGCTGCTTAGAATGAAAAGTGGCAGATTAGACTTTCAAGCACCCTTTGACAACGGCAGCAAAGCTGAGGGTGCACCGAGGAATGCTAATACTGGAGAACTAGGAACATCTTGATTGCTAATTCTGCTGAAGTTAGCAGAGCAAAGCAGAAAAAAAAGGGTTTTTTTTTTTCCTTTTCATAACCCCTAGGCTTCATAAATGCATCATACTTCCTTATTGTCAATTTGCTCGGGAAATCACTGCTGACATCTCATCTAAGGATTTATTATCATTCCAGTCAGGCTATCTTTCACTTATATTGAAGATCTCTTGGAGTTTTACCAGCTTTAAATTATATTGTAAGTAGGCAGATGAACATTTAAATTAAAAGGTTAATTGAAATTGAAATATTGCACTAGCACAGTTAATTTGTTTCAATTAAATTGTTTATTAGCTTAATTGAATATTTACAGAACCAAGGCAAAAAAAGTTGTGCATGTGTTTCCACACACACAAAAATAAATGTGCTTGTATTCAAAAGGTAAATGGCTACTAATAACCATTAAAACCAATAGTCTGTAAGAGTATATGTCCAAAAAATGGAATGTTTTTCTGTAGCCAAAGGCCAAATTTTTTATGGTTTCCTATCAGTCACCAGTTTCTTTTATGATTCTTTAGGTTTTATGAGCATACTGAAGTCTTCAAAGGTGTCGAGAGAAAGAGCTTACACTGTACAAATGCTTGGGCCAGGAAACACTGGTAAGGTCTTCTGCCTGACAGAAGATGACCAAATATATGATTCTCCGGTCTTCTTTGTGGACCTTTGGAGACCAACCAGCAAGATCTTCATGAGGAAGAGCTGTTAGAGAAATCTGTCTGCTTTTTATTTTCCCTAATTGGAGAGGGGTCAGACCCTGCTGCTGACAGGAAAGGGAGACAGTGATTCATTCCGGCTTTCCTGGAAGAAACCAGATTTCAGTTAGCTGGCTTTTCCTGGGTGCCTAATTTAACAGCACAGTCAAATGAAGTTTTTATTTCTTTTTTCCTTTGAAAGATCTGTATTCCCAATCTAGGGGGCAAATTCAACATCAGTAGTAGCACCAAAATTAAACTAATCAGATAATGTCTGTATGAACACAAATGGTTTTTCAGACAGAGCAAGCATTTGCAGTATGTTCCAAAATATTTGGAATATGTTTAAACATGAAAAATGTGCTCTAATTGGATTATTTTAAAGAAGTTTATGTTTGAAAACATATAAGCTTAATAAAAATGACATTGTGTAATTTTCTATTCAAAGACATTTTATGGCCCTAAATAGCAACACAAATGGATTATTAATTTTTTTTTTCTATATCTAATAGATGGACTATTTTAAATTCTACTTTATCCCCTGTATTAGTTTTCTGACAGGATTTCCATCATCAGGCTTTAGGGAATACACTTAAGCACTGAGGTCTTGAAACTATAGTAATTCTTAATCTTTAGCAAGTAACCAGTTAGACCTCATTGGCTTTGTGGCGTTCAAACCTCTCTTCAGATCTTACTAGGTATTTTGCCCATTATAGGATCTTCTTCAGTTATACAGAGGGATATGCTGGGAGAGTATCATACCAAAAACACCAGTGTGTGACAAGTGGGAAGGGCGCTTTTATCCCCCAACATGATTTTGTGAGTTTATGCATCTTGGTGGCACTGTGAGAGAGGAGAGAGTAGGTGATCTTGGGCAGTGAGGTGGACACAAAGGCCAGGATGCCTCCCGTTTCACCGGAAGGGTGGCCATAGCTCTCTTCAACAGAGTATTATCCCACCCTATAACTAGCTGCGTCAGTTCTGAGCAACTTAAATGTGGCTTGAGAAACAAAGCCTAGTCCTTTGGCCTCTAATCAAAAGAGTTAAACTGCTTGATTTTGATGATCTTTATTTTTTGGATGATGGTCACCCAGCAGGTGCGAGATGCCCAAATGCTTCCCTGGTGCACTGCTTCAGAGTGATGCATTGTTCATGAGTAGACTGAACAAAAATACCTGGTTTGGGGGTTTTATTCCATGAGCCTACTGTGTTTGTTACATGTTAGAAACTTTACTGTCGACCTCTGAAAACTCTGTATGTAAAGGTACAATTCAGTGTCTTCAGTGAGCTTTGAAAATACTTCCAACACCTTAGTGTGAAGGGCACTGCTAGGTACCCCTCAGCTTCCAGGCTGTACGTTCATTTTATTTCCCTTCTCCTCTGGTACTCTTACTGCCTTTCCCTGCCTGCCTTGCCACTCTTTTCTTTTCCATCTGTCCTGTTCCTCCTCCATCCTCACCGAGGATATGCACTTTTTTGCCTCTGTTATGCTGTTCCTTGGAGCAGACTCTCATTTTCTTATGGCCAGATGCTTTTCCTTCAATCCGTCCTTTAACACTTATGCAAGAAATCTCTTTTTCTAGCTGTCATCACCAATAATCCTTGCTCCTTTTCGTTGCCTTTAGTTTTTCCTGTCTGTTTTGTCTGTGTTCGTCCTGTCTTTGGTGGCAAGTTTTTCCTGTGTTCATGAAGCATTGTGGCTGCAATTATGTTTACACTTCGTAGAGAGCCAATTGCCAATGTTATTCAGAGTTATTAATTGGACTTCACCCCCACTCTTTCATGGTGTTGCTTAGTGCCTGATAAAACAACCTATTTGGTGTCTGACGCGTCTGATTTGAAATGAGGCATTGCTAGAGCCCAGCACTTGCTTGTTCTCTGTTAGGGGAAAAGTACTGAAACCGAGCTTTCTCTCTGCTAGACCTTTCCCATAATGAAGTCCATGTCATTGTTCTCCTGAAGCGAAGCTGTTCTCAGGAGAGGCTGTGAGAAAAGTCTGTGCCTTGATCCAGCTGCCGTGGACGTTTACATGGCTGCCTTGTGTGCACTGCTGGGCTTCTCCAGGTTGCCCACCGGGCACCAAATGAAATTTTGTGTTGTCGGCCCTAGTGGCTTTCCATCCTGATCTGGAAGGTGACATCTGGAGGTGCTGGGGGCTGTGGCACCAGGTCTGGACTCTTGTCTACAGGGCAGCCTCAGGAAGGCTGTCAAAGGGTGGTAGAGGCATTCCCTAAAAATGCATAATACTTATTTCTGAAGTACCACTATGTGCTCATGTGCTAGAGACTTGGAAACTCCTTCCCTAACTGCTGAGATAATGTGAAATAGGGAGACAAGTCTGGTTTCTGCACCTTGAACGCTGAACAATGATCTTTGGAAAGGAAAATCTGTGGGTGAATGAGAGAAGGTGACAGTGGGGGATCGTGAGCACAGAGATGGGGGACTATGTGCTTGCCAAAGAAACCCATTACCACCGCACCATGTGTAAGGAGGTGAAACCAGCTGCTGCTGTGCCTTCTTTTTCATGTTGCTGCTGCACCTCACTGCGGAGTCTCCTTTTCAGGGTGATTTTATTACAGTGATATGTTAAGTGCAGGAAAATGACGTAATCCTGAGCCATGATTAGAAACTGAAGAAGGAGGATGTTTTAAGCTAGCCATTAGTAGGGGGGGTTTCTCCCAGTTGGCAATGTAAAAATCTGTAAATCACATAAATAACCTAAAAGACTAAAAGCAGAATGAAATAATTGTTCATTTTGGGTCAGGTTTGGTTTTTAAGAGCCTAAGTATAATCATTCTGGCACAAGGGACCTTTTAATGATTTTAAAGCAAACAGAGCTGGCTGCAGCAGGGAAACTTGTGCCTTGGAAGCAGCAAGCACGCTGGGCTGGGCAAAGTGGTGGGGCAGAGTCCCACGAGCTGGAGCATCACCAGCCTAGACTTGCGCTGGGACTGAGTGGTTGCAGGCTTGGGTAAGCACAACAGCCTTCCAGCTGTCATGGGAAAAAAGATTATTCCCCTCCATTTTCTTTAAATGCCGGGGTTTATGACAAATAGACACTAAACCACCACTTTTTACAACAGAAGTAAGAGTTCTAAGTCAAAAGCTGAAAAAGGGAATCTTCCTTGCAGGAGAAATTGCGGCTCATGGCACTCGGCCTGTGTACGGCCAACAGTGAAGCGTGCTCTTCTCAGGGCTTTTTCCCCAGCTTGCTCTCTGCTCCCTCTCAGTTAAACAAGGGGCGCGTCGCAGCACGTATCACTGAGCTGCATGGAGAGAGAGCAGTGATTTAAAACGACTTAGTCTTTTTTTTTTTTGTAAGGCAGAGTAGGTATCAGGTAGGTGCAGAAATAGATCTTGCAGTTCAGAAACAGGTTTTGAATAACAGAACATCTGTGGCTCTTAAGTTTTGGGTGAAGTTCAAAGAAACTCTTCCAGAAAGCCAATTCAGAATTTAGCCAGGCCATTCTGGAATTTAATCAGCAGTCTACCAGTGTAATTAGTGTTAGCTCGGAAAACATTCTTCAGTTTGGGGTGTGACTTGGTAATGCAGAGGACAGCTACAGCTCTGAAAATAGTGACAAGAGAAGCAGAAAGTCCTTTCGCTCCCTTTTACTAAGCTCACATCTCTATTTTGAATTCTGACCAAAACCTGGGACAATACGAAGTTGTATATAGAATAAGGGCAACGTTGCAATCATCTCAACAGTTTGGGGGTTTTTTAAATTACATTTTCTGTTTACCCAAAATGTTCTGCCCTTGTCCATAAACCCAAAGTTTTATGTGTAAATGGTAATTTCTAATAGAAATAACATACGCAGTATATTTTAAATTAAGTGCTGCCACATGAGGGAATATGTCTTCATCATCATATTTCTGATCTTGAGTTAACTGTCAACCCAGGACATTAATATTGTGCAGTCGTAACTGTTGGAAGGAGATAGTGAAAATCTGAAGTCCCATTCCGGTTTCTGAAACTCTGATCTCCTAGGGAAGTAATACCAGGGCTGTAAGTGCATTCTACCTGGGAAAATGGTAATCCATCTTCCTTTCCACTACAGCTGGTCAGATGTGAACAGAAAGGTCCCACTGGTGTGCTGGGGGCAGAACAGACCGTGACTCTGCCATCTTCAACATACTCCATCTGGCTTTTGCAGCTCCTTGCAAAGGGCAGGACTACGTGAGCTACTGCTAATTAGTGTCCTGTCCCTTTAAATTCCTGTTGTATCAGATGAAAAATTGGCATGTAAAAACACCTGCAGGCCAGGAAGAAGAGTTTAAGTGGTTATGCTTATTTTAAAATAACTTTTCCCCACCAGCACCATGATTGATTGCATAAAAACAGCCAATATTTTAAAGCTCTCTCTTCTGGGAGTGTCCCATGCAATCTCTGGGCCTTTTCGTCCTCTCTTTTCTATATTCACTGTTTGGTAGTTACACTTTTCCTATCAAAATTCTGGAGAGATAAAGGATAGATTACTTTCACTGAAATCAGTGACTGAAATTATTACAACAAGGTCATTAGGTTAATTTTCTATCTTTGTAAAACAGCATATAATTTTAAATCCAAAATTATCTAAAGTGGATAAAGATGTGGAAAAAAACGAGCTGATCTAATGATGCATAAAATCTCCCATCAGTATTTCACATCTGCCACTTCAGGGTGCACACAATTGTGTGGTTTATAACGAATGCCACTTTTTGCATTGAGAATCTTACAGTAATTAAAGAACAGAAGATTGTTGATCCACACATTGCTGTCATTCATTGCCTATCAATTGTTGTTTCTGATGTTGCTGTTCTGTTGTCTTGACTCCCCCTTGATTGTGAGTCTGTTCACATTACAATTTAACCTTGCGGCATTCTAATTTTAACACTGCAACACTACAAAATAGACAAACATACAGATGAGGCTCTGTTTTCAAAAGGTGATGTTTATTTTCATTGCCCAGCTTGATTTTGGGGGGGGAGAACGAGAACTCTTCCTTTGTGGAAGGCAGACACTTAATGGACATCTTACAATATATCCAGAAATAGAGGTATCCTAAATCACAAATTACTTCTGGAAACACAAGCCATTATGGCTAAAATTAAACATAGGTAAAATCCTGGCAAAATCGACTTCATTGTTACTGAAGTCAATGAAAGTATTTCCATTGATTTAAGTGGAACTGGGATTAAACTATTTTATATAGAAGATGAAGAACTTTTACTTTTTTCACATGCAGGCGTATGCACCCTTTCTATTCCCTTTTCTGCTCTAAACATACTGTGCTAGAAAAGAGCTGCTTAAAAGTTCACCCCCTTTAGGCAAGGTGTCATGCCAGCAGTGGAGAGGCATTAGCCTGTGCGGGACAAGCATGGCTGCGTACCTCAGCCAGTGCCTTGAGTTACCAAACGAGGGGGTATTTCACCCGACAGGGCTGCAGCAAAAACTCCAGGTAACTTCCAGCAGGCTTCAACTCCTACTGTTAAAAGGAGAAATTTCACATATATTTACTGAGGTTTTTTGAGGTCAGTGCAAGACATTTTCCGTAAGATGGTTTTCAGGCTGCATTTGTGAAAGTATATTGTTATAGCAACTTAATATCTCGGACATCAACTCAAGGGAGTAAGTCTGCAGCAAGCTATGCCATAGCAATACGCAGAGTAAATGACTTCTGACTTTTAAAAGTGTTTGTTTCCATGCCCTTTCTCTGCGTGGCAGAAATCTGAGGAGCAGGGACCAGTGTGAGGTCTGTCTTGTTCCAGGTGTTGATCCTGAGGGAGACTGCCCGGGGGCCTGCAACCAGTGGAGCAAGTAGTGGTGAGTAGGACTAGGGAAATGATTGTCGCCCCGCACTTGGCACTGGTGAGGCCCCACCTTGAGTACTGTGTCCAGTTTTGGGCCCCTCACCACAAAAAAGACATTGAGGTGTTGGACCGAGTCTGGAGAAGGGCAATGAAGCTGGTGAGGGGTCTGGAAAATAAATCTTGTGAGGAGCGACTGAGGGAGCTGGGGTTGTTTAGCCTGGAGAAAAGGAGGCTGAGAGAAGACCTTATTGCTCTCTACAACTACCTAAAAGGAGGTTCTAGAGAGATGGGGACTCGTCTCTTCTCCTAAGTAACAGGCAAGAGGACAAGAGGAAATGGCCTCAAGTTGCGCCAGGGGAGGTTCAGTCTGGATATTAGGAAAAATTTTTACACTGAAAGGATTATTGACCATTGGCACAGGCTGGCTGGGGAAGTGGTTGAGGCACCATCCCTGGAGGTATTTGAAAGATGGGTAGGCATAGTGCTTAGAGATGTGGTTTAGTGATGTTTTTTGTCAGTGTTAGGTTGATGGTTGGACTAAACGTCTGAAAGGTTCCTTCCAACCTAGGCAATTCTATGATTCTATAAGTACTATTGCATTTTACAGTGGACATCCTTAAGAAAGAAGCAGGGCTTGTACCAGGATGCCATGTTTTCAAAACACAATTTGCGGCATTTGTTCCAGCCAAGAGAAATTTGCCACAATATTTTGCTCCAGTACTCAGGGTAACTCTGGCCAGGAGCCCTCAAACACAAATCTCTCAAGTGTCTGCTCTTCATCTTTCATGGCAAAACTTTGGCCAAGCCCCTGACAAAACCTAAATCCTTTATTTCTGAGAGCAAACATTTACTTTCCCACACAGTTAAATGCCTGGAATACAAGAGAACTGTTTACTGGGAAAAAAAAATTTTAAAATTACATCTTTCTTTTTTAAAGTCACCCTGTAAAAAGGAAGAGAAGTGTAAGTTAAAGTCCCTTTCTTACCACATGTGTATTTTTTCCCCAGAAATATCAGCATAAACTGATGCGTATACTGAACTTTGCATTTGTTGTAGATCCGTGACTTCAAGAACAAGTAAAACACCTTAGTACCAGGACAGAAACAGTCCAGGTGCTGTATCTTGCCTGGAAGGCCAGGAAATCTGTGTAGACATCTTTTTCATGGATAGGGATATAGCAGAAAAGATTATTCAGAGTAGCTGTTGCCCGCAGCAAGCTTAAAAGGTTTAAGCTTAAAAGGTTTTCTATCCCATATACATTTGGGTGTTAGCTGTTTTAGAGTCAGTGTTTGCAATACTAGGGAAACAAATATAAAGCAAAGTCGCTTTTATCCCGATGTAACCAAATGTGTGCAGATGTGATCTCTGTTTGTTTGGTGTGCGTGAGGAGAATGGGAACAGCATTTCTTTGGACATTTGAGAGAGTACTGTATTCGGGGGTTTTTCTAATCCTTTGCCGTATCAAAAATCGGGCAGTTAAGACAAAGATTATGTAGTGTCTCTTTTTGATCCCAGCAAATATTTTATTCAGGTCTGATAAGGTGTGCTTTTCAACAAATGTTTGTACCTAGCTTTTCTATTGAAATTTGAGAGGTGAACAGAAAGCATTCACATACGGAGCATTGGATTTGGTGCTCAGTATTCTTCCTCTTCGGAGAAGCTCACATAAAACTGTCCTAGGATCCGAGGTTTTGACATTGATCAAGAGTTCAGCTGATGCCACGAACTGTTGCTGGCAGATGCAGCAACTTCCAGGGGCTTTAAAATGTTGATTCTCCAACCTTTTCTGGTTTAAGTGCATTAGTTAATCATTTTCATGTGTATGTAGTTTTACAGTTTTATACATTTATGATCTTACAAAATTTTAAGTTTTTTAATGATTTCTAGCCCCCCCTCAAGATACTGACCATTTCAGTTCGCACAATTTCAGCAGGTCATTCAGAAGAAAGAAAATGTAGCTATTTGTATCTCAACCTGGAGTATTTTCCTGATATAGCTAACACGATTTTCAAAAAAGCGTACTGGTTTTCTGTGTAATTCAAGATCTTAGATGAAAATAAAGTTTGAAGGGATCCTGTTACATTTCTTTTGCCCTCGTTATTTTGACCTTATTAATGCTGCAGGTTATTTATAGCTCCATGACTGCTATGTTAAAACCTTTGCAGGCAGACTTGACTCTATCAGAAACTGCGTATTTGAAAGACTTCCAGGGTTGCTGCTACTTCCGAGTAGGATCTGCTCCACCCTGGCTTCTCATGGACCCTTCGGGGCTTCTGCTCTGGGAAGCCCTGCTGATATAGCCAGCTCATATGACTGGCATCCAAATGCTTACCTTCAGAAGTGCCACCCTGGAATATTTTTCTCCCTCACCCAAATCTCTGCGATGTTGTACATTGGATGATACAACCTTAAATAGCCTGTTGCTGATATAGTGAGGAATGACTGGCGCTTGATACAAACAGATCTCCTGGCATTGGAGACTGCCAGTGGAAATCCTTTCAGTGCTTCTCCTCGGATGTGGAAAAATGAGGTGCACACAAGGAACACCAACAAAAGGCCTTCCTTTGCCAAATATTTCAACACTTTACAGCATGTAAGTCTGTTCCGAGCAAAGATATTTGCCCCCTCTGTCTGCTATACAAATAGGCTTGAGTAGCAAAATTGTAAATAAAACAAATTAGTAAAATAAAATTGTAAGCAACGGGGAGAAAAAGCCTCTCTGGCTCTTTCAAGTTCCCTTTTTAACTCATTTGTGTTGTAACACCACACTTCCACAGGCTTGCTTAGAACCCGGCCTGCAGCTAAATATTTACCCAATAGATTTCGTTAAATCTGTTTCGGTGCCTCTGGAAATGAATTCACACCTTTAATTCTAAGTACCTTTTTCCTGTAGTGAAATGAAAGTATTAGAAGAGCTGAAATAGAGTTGAAATAACTGATAACCTGAGTCAATAGGCAATGGATTGAGAAGACAGAATGATCCTTTGTCTCTCCAGGGTCTGGAAATGGAAATTTTTGAGATGAAAAGCCAAGCTGGACAGGGGCATTTCAGGGCCTTCAGGTGGTGCTTGAGAAGGATTTTCAATTGTGTTGTCAGGCTTCCTGCTCCCTCCAGGTCAGCTCCAGCCCTTCCCAAGCTGGATCTCCTGGAAAGAAAGTGATGCACATGGAGAGGTTCCACCACCCCTTGCAACAGTGGGAGAGGTGAAAAGGAAAGGCAGCCTCTTCCACGGGAAATCAGCAGCAGCACGCGGTGGCAGCCTGCACAACTGGAAGGATGCCGTCCTCCTGAAAGTGCCTTGGTCAAGGGACAACAAAAGGCCCTGGTCAGCTGAGGCAGAGCCTCTCTAAGACCCTCAGCCATGCAACGGGTTGTATTCAGTCTTCTTGATGGAACAGGCCAGACACAGGTTGGGAGGAGCTAAGGGTTGGCCACTCACCACACCAGAAGCTATAGCAGATAATCCCACCCACCCATTTTTCTTGGCTTCACGGTGTATTATGCTTTGTTAATTCATCTCACTTCTTGGTCCTGCCCCTTTTCTGCGTAGACCTGGTTCTGCTCTGCTGAAATGCTTTTGCTTCTCCCGCTGACTTTGTTGCATCTCTGTCTTGCTCTTGCTCGGGTTCCTGATACCCAAGATTTACCTGGTTTCCTGATGTGGAGCCCCACCTCTGACCACATCTGCCCTAGACCTGTGCTTCTCAGGTTTCTGATCCTGAATGGTTTTGACTTGGCTACCGGGGTCTAGTTTGGTCCCTAGCTTTTTCAAGCCAGTACCTCATAACAGTGCCTTGTGACAGCAGAGCAAGGCTGACCGTTGTTTCTCCTTCCATCAGAAGGATACCAGACTGTAGGATATTCACCACAGCTCTTGAGAGACTGTCCACAGCCTAATACATCTTTCACTTCAGAGTTCCCCTGTCGAGACTGGACATTTTCTGTCTTTAAATACCATTCCTTTTATTCCTAATTAAACCCTTTGTCTCACACCTAATAATTCTTTCCTCTACACGAAGAGCAGATAGTTATTTTATTCCCAGCTCATCAGCATTTAAAAGAACTGTATATATCTGATGTAATTCTTTTCCCAGAAATCAGACCGTCCGGTCTCCACCCTCTGAGTATTTCCCCATCTCTCCTTCTCGCTCCTTGTGCTTTGTCAATAGGTTCCAGACAACTTGGTGCCTAAACCAGAATGTAACAGTTGAGTGTGGTTGAACCAGAGCCAAACGAAGGGAGAAGGTCTCTTAATTCCTGCTCTGATGCGGTGCATTTGATAAGGCAGACCAAAAATACTCAGAAGAGTATTAGACATGGTCTCAGAATTAAGCAAATGACACTTGCGGTGCTAATGCACTTATTCTCATTTTCAAATATCATTAAGCAGCTCAGTTTAAATCTGCTTAATAGCAATTTAAACTACTTCAATTTAGGTGCCTCTGGACCAATTTAAGGATGGGCTCTGTCTGCCAGCAGGGTTCAAACTGGACATGGGGGTGGTGTGGCACTTCTAACTAACATGGACTTCTCAGTTTCAGTTTCTGTTGTTCTCTGAAGTAAACTGGTCATCGCTTTCAAAGAGGTCATTTGGCGTGCGGTCGGAGCATCACACCGTCGACTTGGCTGCTGGCTCAGCAAAGGGCTTGTTATACCCAGTGCCTCTGAGGCTGGAAGTGGTCTGTAGCTGCCTGCTTGTTGTAATTACCTGGGTAAATGTGCCTCTCACCTGTGACAGTCACTTCAAGTATATTTTCTTGTTAAAATTCAAGCCTGGTGTGGTTACTCCTCTCTGAGATAATTCATGTAATACCCTCACTCTTGTGGCCCAATTTGCAGTGCCCTTGCAGTAGCCACGAATACCCCAGCAGCTCTGGCTGGGGTGTGCCCACTGGGCTGCTGTGGTACATGGTTATGGGTAGTCAGTACTTTATACTGAATGTATATAGTCATAGAATGGTTTGGGTTCAGGGGGACTTTAAAGATCAACTAGTTCCAAACTCCCTGCCATAGGCAGGGACACCGCCCACTAGACCAGGCTGCTCAAACCCCCATCCAGCCTGGCCTTGAACACTTCCAGGGATGGGGCATCCACAACTTCCCTGGGCAACCTGTTCCAGTGCCTCACCACCCTCACAGTAAAGAATTTCTTCCTAAAATCTAATCTAAATCCACTCTCTTTCAGTTTAAAACCGTTACCCCTCATCCTATCACTCCACTCACTCGTAAGGAATCCCTGCCCATCTTTCCTCTAGGCCCCTTCAAGTACAGGAAGGCTGCAGTAAGGTCTCCCCAGAGCCTTCTCTTCTCCAGGCTGAACAACCCCAACTCTCTCAGTCTGTCTTCATAAGTTTCTGTATCTGTACAACGTTTTGTTTGCTTAGAACCAAAGCATTTCACATAAAAATAAGAATTTGCATTGCTACTCTCTCCCAGAATATATTGCACCTTGCAAGCTGCTGGAGGCCCTAATGCTCAGTGCTTTTCTATAGGATATCTCTGTTTTTCGCAGTGACCATCCATTCCTCCCCTTCTGTTAGCTGTGAGCCTTTCTGGTGGTTGATGGCCGTTGGTTTTTGGTGACTGGTCTTTGTGAAATACCTGTGTAACTGTGGTGGATCTTGGAAACGGCACCTTCACAGCTGGGAGTTCACTGGCTGGGGTTGCTCCATGGAGTGGTTTTTGAGGCAGTTCTAGAAGTGCTGTGTTGTGTGGTCATTGAAAAAATCTCCTACTGAAGGCAACCGTGACATAAGGACGGGAAGATCCTTATTGTTTCATTGACTAGCCTCACTGAAGTCCACAGCAGTTCTCTTAGGGTAAAAAAATACCCTGCGCAGGTGAAGATGTTGGCTTGAGACCAGTAATTCCTCCTGGCAATGGGAGACACAGAGCACGTAAAGCATTCATCTTCCATTATGGCTTTATGTGTGCATTTAAATGTAAACTCTTGGTATTGTACTAACTGTGTGTAGAACAATAGACCTCAGCAGAAATAGAAGGAAAATGAGACCTTTGCAAAGGAAAGAGGTGTTGAAAAATTGGTTCCAGGAAGTTTAGTCTTTGGCAGAACATGACAGAAGCACATACAGACGTAAAGTGCTGTGTGACCATGTCTTGACTGTTTTGGCACCTCTTTCAACCTGTCATTAATGTTATGAAAGTCATTTTTCCACAAAAGTTGGTGCATTCTGTGCATTCTAGAGCAATGGTTGCATAGGAGTGTGTCCTCTGTCTTGACCCCTCAGATAGGTGTTTCTAAGAAGCTATCTATCTACTTCATTTTACTTGAAGAAGAATCTCTTTTAACAACCATTTGGGGATTTCAGAGCACATCAGGGATCTTTGGAGCTATAGCTGCCAGTTTGATAGCTGTGCTCCTTTCGTGATTTCCTGTGCTCCCCTTGGTTTTCTTCACATTCCCTCCTCACCATGGGAAAGGTAAATTCAGGACACTGAAATTTCTCCAGACAAAAGTCTGCTTACAAATATATTTGTACCAGCTGAAATGTTTATGTTGCATTGGAGGGATTTTTATAACCTAAATGTTCTTTCACAATATAATTAATACTGTTTTATTAAAAATGCTCCTCTTCAAGCGTGTTTTGCATATACAACAGTAACTAGAGTTAGCAGGGTCTAACCAGTGTTTGAGGCAATGTGCACATGTGAGAGGAAAGAACAGGGTCAGTGAATCATTCATAGGACCCTGTTTCTGCTGTGTCCATTTACAAGCATCGCCAGCCATGATCTTTGCATTCAGTATTTCAAGCATTCGCTTTCTGGTCTGGCTTAGTGTACAAGATTATTTGCTACATAATTATATTGTATTTCATTTTCTTCTGTGCTCTATTGTAATAATCATATTGCCTAATAAAATAATGTCAGATTTTAATTAGGTTAAAAGTTATTTGGTATATTAGGTTTTTTGAAAAATTAACTAGCCGATAGTGCATATCAAGCTGGCCATTCTTTTATGTTTGCATTTGCTTTCATTTCCTGTTGTGCCTTACTTGTTGAAATAAGGGTGGGATTTTTTTCCTGAGCTGTTTTAAGTTATTACAGCCCTTCACAGCCTTGCGTGTAACATATTGATGTTGTAGTGAGGACATAAGATGCCTGACTTACTATTTATTAAATGGATAGTTTTGCAAAAATTCCAGCTCCTAATAAATAGCTGCGCCTTACTAATCACTGAAATGGATTAACTAGATTAATATGAAAGGGTATGGTAATATTGTATGAAGGTAGTCCAGCAATGGGAGGTCTAAATTTGCTGTGAGGCAAAGACAGAATACATTTGCATCAAAGACAGTTCTGTAACAGAAAAGCTTATGCTAACCTTCTGTGGTGGGAAACTTAAGGAATAACCAGCGATATATGGCCTGACATAAAATGTAGTTCTCTTCAAAATTCACTTTTTTATAAGAGTGTCCTGAATAGCGTCTCAGCATACATTCAAATAATGAAGACGAGAAGGATGAAAGGGGGAAAGATTCTTGTGCTTCTTACCCCCTTCTCTTTAGATCTTTAATTCCCTTTGCTTTCCAAGTGACCTCAGTACTCTGTAAACTTCCACATCACGTGTGGAGGAGGTATCTTCTCTCTTAGATGTATCTCTGCACATGACTAGAGCTTATCTTGTGTTTGGATATATTCTGACTCCTGCTTGAAGTGCCATTTCCAAGTACGTTCCCTTTTATATACACTGTTTGTAGGCTGCCCTGTTTGTTAGACATTTATTAAGAACCAAGTAGAAAACCCTTTGAGCTTGGTTCAGCAATCCATTCCTCTTCAGCTGAGCACTCGGTGGGCGCGATGGAATTCAAGCACACGCTTTGAGTCCGGTGTGTGTGTAAAGGCTTTGCAGAATAAGGACAGATTAAAGACAGCTTTTGCTGAACTGGATCCCATAGGAGTTTGCCTTTCCTATGCATTCACCATTACAAGACTCAGAATGTTTGTGGCGGCCTGTAGTTTCATGTCACTTAAATTTTTACAAGTTTAGACATCTCATTGTGAATTTTTTTCTGCTGTTTCTTCTGTTATCACATGGTACTGCCAGCCTACCTGTTCTGTTTCCATTGGATATAATGACCGTGTTGCTGTACTGCTTAGGTGATTATTCATGGGTGTGCAGGCAGACAGTTATGGAATATACAGACACTGATTTTAACCATTCTGACTTTGGGACAGTTAGGATCTTAACTGAGTATCTTGAGGACTGAACTATTATAACTAAGGCTGCCAAGTGAAATAATTTTAACAATGCACATGGAACTTTTTTTCCCACTGCAAACTTAGGGACTTAGTTGTGTGTCCTTCAATGTGATCTGGTACTTGAAAACAGAATTAAAAAAACAAGTTACTACCACGATGATTAGGGGACTGGAACACCTCTCTTATGAAGAAAGGCTGAGGGAATTGGGCCTCTTTAGTCTGGAAAAAAGACAGCTGAGGGGGGACCTTACCAATGCTCATAAATACTTAAAGGATGGGTGTCAGGAGGATGGGGCCAGGCTCTTTTCAGTGGTGCCCAGTGACAGGACAAGAGGTGATGGGCACAAACTTGAGTACAGGAAGTTCCACCTAAACATGAGGAGGAACTTCTTTACCTTGAGGGTGGCAGAGCCCTGTCACAGGCTGCCCAGGGAGGTGGTGGAGTCTCCGTCTCTGGAGACATTCCAGACCCGCCTGGATGGGTTCCTGTGCAACCTGCTCTAAGGTGGCCCTGCTCTGGCAGGGGGGTTGAACTAGATGATCTCCAGAGGTCCCTTCCAACCCCCATCATTCTGTGATTCTAAGTTCACATCGGCTGTAAAAGAATCTTCAACTGAATGCAGCCACCAAAATGATCGAGTTGTATCAATTTTACCCAAGCCATCAGGCCACTCACAGAAGGGATATGGCCAGGTAAAAAAGAGAAAATCGCCAATTTCCTTATTCTCTGACAACAGCTAATTGCTAAAAATGCCTTCTTCAGACATTAATTAGATCAGCCTGTAGGCTGCTCTTACTTGCATTAAGGATCTGATTTCTCTCTGCATGAGATTCATACCGACTCAGTAATCAAAGCTTTTTTTGTCTCAGAAGGTATACTTAACCGAAATATGCTCATAAATTTGTTAATTCCCATCCTGCTGCCATTTGTCTGTCCTAGTGCCCGATCTCACTGAAATTTAAGATAAATTAATGGCTACCGGTATGAAAGAATATATGTGAACAGTTTCATCAGTACTTCATTATCCTTTCATTTGTGATTTATTTTCTACCTTTCCCCAATTAGATCTGGAGAGACTTGGATTTCCATGAGAATGTTTTCAAAGATTCATTTTTTAGCTGTGTTGTTTAGATATAATTCAGACTACTTTTTCACTAATCTGTTTGTTACAATATTTCATAAAATTAAAAAGTGGAAAAAGGCCAGAGGGGGTCTACTTCAGACAGAAAGATGAAAAAGTTTAAATTCTTCTTTGTTTTCAGTTGAATAATGAAAAACTCTTCTTAGCTGAAAAGGATTTTTTAACTTGTGTGAATCAGTGGCTATTTAATTAATTTTTGGATGCCAGAACTTTTTATCAGGTACGGTGACAAAATCCAGCAGCCTCCCTATTAACTGATTTGTTTGGCTACCCAACGATACTTGATTTTAGTGAAAGATTTTCACAGTACACGCAAAGGAGCTCAATAATTTCAACCACTTAGGAATGTATCTTCTCCCACAGCTACCATTTGATTTATTTAGATGTTTTTATAATTCTAAGGAGATGAAAGTACCTAGTGCCCTACAGCAAATAATCATCAAATCCCTGTTTACAAAAACTGACAACTTGTATTATTAAAATTGGCAGAAGCCAGGAAATGCTTCCCAACACAATTGTATCACTGACAGCTTATTCAAATGAATTTGGGTTTAATTATGGCAGCACAAGAAGAACTGGAAGATCCGTTTGACTAAGTAGGAGTTTAATTATACGTGAAATCCTGCAACCTCCTTTGTGTCTCTACAATGGCAAATAAAAAGACCTGAGAGAAGAGCAGAGTACCAAAGCATCAAGAGTATCAGTTACACGCTTCCTGTGATAAAGTCCTTATAACTTTTTATCCTTTTAGTTTCATTATGGTTTCCCCTATGAATTATTCTTTGACTAACTAACTGAAAGATGCAGAATTGCAAATTTGAGTGTTTAAAGGTGATGAATACTTTATTGATCATGCTTTTTAGAAAAATAGTAAAAAAAACCAAACATAAGTTGAAGGAAAAAGTATAGTTTGGGTGAAATCCAGGTCCCTGATGAGGGCGTGGCAGAACTCTGTGAACAGATTAACACATCAGACAAGCGGATTCGGCATGGTATATCGTCAACTTTTGTGTCTGTGTTTTGGGGTTTTCTTCTTTTTCTGAAATGTGTTTTGGGTGCAGCAAAAAAAAGCAGTGACTGTTAGCGGAGTTTCTTTCTAACTACCCCTCAGCTGAACTAAGGCTCTGAAACGCTGTGCATGAGTGTAAAGAAAATCATTATCTGCTTTATTTGTTTTAAAATATTTTTTAAAACTTACACAAAATATCATTTTAAAATAGCATTTGAGCAGAGCTTTGAAGAGCTGTATTTCCATCTGTGCTAGTTAGCTAAAATCAATCTCTGCTGTTTATCAGAAGTGGTTATCAGAAGTGATGGCAATGACATGCTGGAGAAAAGTTTTTTGGAGCTGACCAAAATTATTTTCGTGGATCATTTTAATCTCTCAATGGGTGAAAACATACTTGAAGCAATGAATGTTAGCTTTCTTTCTGTGTTTCATGCAGTAGAGTAGTTTCTTCTAGTGGCAGAAAGCCTGACTCTAAAAAAGTATGGTTGGAAAAATATATCTAAGCAACTCTTGTAAGACAGTTTTGTAAAGTTTCACTTGAATATTGTAAGCCTCAACTATTGGTTTTCTCAAATGTCTTTCATGTCTGGAGTAGTAAGATTCTCTGTTATACAAGACAACTCCTCCTTTGTGTGGCAGAGAAAAGCTGAAAATTATACTCTACCATCACCCATAAAAAGCAGAAAACAAAAAGATTTTGGGATATATTCTGGTGTAGTTAATAAATATTTGAATTCCTAAAATTAATAATGCCTAGTGCACATGGAAAATGACTGGTGGTTCCTTTGCTCCCTGAAACCAGTCACGGCACCCTCTCTTAAAGTTCTGATTCTGTACAGTATTAAATATGAAATCAGTCTATTTTGACTATCTAGTTTTCTATCTTCACATTGCCCTTTTTTCCTTTAGTGATGAACCTCTTTGCAATTTGTTTTTTAGGCCTCACAGATAAGATTCACATAGCGTTCAGACTTCCTTGAAGACTGAGTGTTATGAAAATGTGTTGCAGGGGGTGCCTTATTAGGCATTTTTGACAGTGTTCTACTAAGGATATGGAGGTCCCAGAAGGTGAACCAATGAAAAATCTGTTGGAAAATTCTTTTTTAAAAACAAAAGCCACATTTTGCTAAAGGAATAAATCAAGAGAGAATTTCAATTTTTTTTGGTAATATTAAAAATGCGAAATATAACAAAAATAAGAAGAGGCAGACTTGCTGAGGCTCATGTTGGAGATGAGCTTAGCAACCGCTTTTATTTACCTTCTTCACTGTAAAAACCTCATCCAGATAAAACACAAACAAGCACTGTAAGTGAAATGCAATTATACCTAGCCTCAGGAAAGAGCATTGAACAATTTTATTATTGTGCCAAAGATTAGTCCTGGAATGTAAAGCTGAGAGAGACCTATTAGGGACCTGCTTCATTAGAAGATGTGGAACAAGACATTCATACGGCACCAATAAATCCATTAAGGGGAAGAGGGCTCTGAAATGGCCTTTCATGATTCTCATTATTAACTTCAAGGATTGCTGAGGTTGGTGACTTTGCAAATACGGTTTTAGCTAGCACTGGCTGTCCCTTTTAACTCTCTATTCTCCAGCCCAGATTCACTTTGAAATAAGCAGCCATAGCTCTGCTCTAGTTAGCTGAGCAGCATCCATCTGAATGTGCAGAAAATGGGAGATGAGGAAGAAATCTATGGAAAATTTTCTCTCTCATCTTGCTATGAATCCTGCATGAATGGCACTCCAAACCTAGCTGTTGACTAGCTTTTAAATTCCTCATAAAGTCGCTGTAAGCTAGACCCTAGCAGGCTCTTTCATTTTCTTAAATCAAAATTTCTGATGCTGGTAAATCCTGAAAAGGAATAGCAGTTTGTTGTGTATAGAGGGCATTTGGATAAAACTGTCCCAAGCAATGGCAGACAAGAAGCCTGTGCAGCTGAAAAATGTTACCGTTTCTGCTCAAAGCTGGGTTTAAATATTGACCAGCTGCATATAAAATAGCATCTGATTTGTCAACAGCATGAAAAATAGCCACTGAGAAACCAGCACATTTCTCTGCATCCCAATGCTTCCAATTCCCAGACACACCAAAGCAAATATCTAAGATTTGACATTTCACGGAAGAAAGAAAACAGCTGTTTGTATCAGGAGTTGAAGATTTCCTCGATGGTGAAAAAGAGACTGCTCAGAATAAAGGGTGCTCGAGCCTCGTGGATATTTTCTACCAAACGATGGTACTCTTTCCAGAAGTGATGTTGAGATACTCACTGACGGCTTTACCAGTCTTCTAGAGCTAAAATTCCAGCTAGAAGCTGCATCCCAGAATGCTCCCAAGCACTTCAGAGCCACAGTGAGCACGACTGGGCAGGACTTGGGCAGAGACAAGTGTTTCTTTTTTTCCTCTGTGCCTGCTGCCATGGAAAAAACAGCTTTTATCCATCCAGAAAGACTGTCAGGAATGTCACCGGTCAGGATGCGGAGCCTATTCTGTCAAACGCGTGGCTGCATCACAGCCATCACATGGGACTTGATAAATTCTTCATGCCACAATTAATCAATTTCAGCAGATGATTTTCCTCACTGGCGTGCTTCCCGCCTCCCCGGGGCTCTTCACCCGTCACGGACGAATGGGATGGGTATTTGTGGAAGTGTTAATGGGGTGGCTTTTCTCACAGCCATCAAACTGTGCATGCGCGTGTGTCAGGTCGGGAATTTTTTACAGTCTCTGGTGAAGTGTATGAAACTCTCATGAGGGGAGCTCCTTCTCCAGGTATACAGGCAATTCCTTCTTTTGATGGGTTTTTTGGGATCTAATGATTTAATTGTGACAGGCATTGCTTTTACCATGCATACAGATAGCTTAAGAAATGGGAATATACTAATTACAAGAAGATGTAAAATGGGGTTAATAAAATACGCTATTTACCCTGTAAATACTAAAACAAGAAAAACACTTATGTGTGAGAGAGAGTATTACTGTACTTATAAATTAAAGCAGCACAAGAGCAAAGGAAAGAAAAATGAGGCATTTATTTCTCACCTTATGCATATTATATGATATTCCCTCCCAGATTTTATAAACAAATAAAGCATATTAAAAAATAGACCTAGTATGCTTCTGATACATGATAAGCATGAAGATGAAATTGTAATCAAAAGAGTTCAAATAAAACAAAATTATTTCTTTATTTATTATTTTCCTTTAAGCACTACTAACATCATGAAAGTTTTCAGCTTGAAAGGCTGACAGAAAGGAAGCATTCACGGTACTGTTTTCAGAGGCTGGAAACCTTATGCTTGGAATGATTTCTGCTCTGGAATGTCTGTAATATATTGAAGCCTTAATACCTTACTAATTGGTACCTTACTAATTAGCCCGTGACAAGAATTTTAATTAGATGCACAGTAGGTATTCGCCCTACCTGCAATGTAGGAGCTGTTTCCTGGAGAGAAAAGTGAAGGGAAAAAGATAGTGGAAGGGATCAATAGAAGACAAATACAATCTAATCCCTACTGTGGGAAGCGTGTACATTAATTAATATTTTTCAAAATAATTTCTGATGATTTTTTCTATTTTGTAAAGTGCATTAAAGTTTGCTTTGTGATTTGCTCTTTTCCCCTGTAGAATAAATTGTACTTTTTTTCCCCATGACTTGACACGTGCTATAAGCAAAATGAGAAGTACTGGAACATGACATGACTGCAGCCAGTTACGCTCATGGCCAGCCCCAGGGACCGAGCTGAGCTTATCCCAGGCTCAAAGCCTGCGTCTCCGTAATCTGAGTTAAAGAGCTGAGCTGTCTACCTGTGAGCTGGATCAAGGTGAACAAGGCTGAAAAGCGAGATGCCCAACACCCATGACCAATGGCATTAGCTGAGCCTGGGCTGTGGCACATTCTAGAGTTAAAAGTGCATATGGAAAGCTTGGAAGACACAGTTAGGTGAATTACTACTGCTGACGACTCAAAAATAACAATGAGCATCATCTATCATTTTTCTTCTATCGGGAAAAGATGCGAAGGAGGGATAGAAGCTACCTATCTGAAAATACTGCCACCACTCATGTTGTCATTAGCTTAATGGCATATATCCTCTTGAAGAGGATTTTAGGATTTTCATTTGGGATGAAGGCTGCTCTAAAATCTGCAAAATATCTAGTGCAGTGAGTCTTTAAAATATAAATACAAAGTTTCTTCCCTCTCCAAGGAAACCTGAGTTGCGTGTGGATAAATATAAAATTATTTGTCAGGCACGGGTGTCCCAGGAATCCCCATAAGCCCCAGCAGTGAAAAGGACGATTCAGTTTCAGTAGATAATGGGACATTCTGAAAAATGATGATTGAGTCCAGGGAACATTTTATATGAGGAGATTTATACATCAGTAAGAGCAAGGGGAGGATGAGCTGCACAAAAGGGAAAACGAGTTAATGATTTTTACCCCTCTGGAAGGACGCTTTAAGAATGGGTTCTCTGAAGGAAGTGGAGAACTTGCCATACAATTTGCATTATTTGAAAAATATCTTTTTTTATTTAATTTTGACTGGGAAAATTCTTCTGCATGGTGAAAAAGGCCACTGGTGAGCCACGTTCTACTGGATGGGCTGTAGATATTTAAAAACAATAGCTAAGGAATGTTTTTATCCAAGAGGCAGTATGAGGGAAGGGAGAATAAAGTTGCACCCCTTTTGTTTTCGATAAAGTTTGCAGCAATCACTCTGAGACCAGTGATTATTTCACAAATGTTAGAGAACATTGGTGGAATGAAGACAGCAAATTAATAAATGGAGAAAAGTCCGTAGGATTTAAGTGTAAATTGTATCAAGAAACTGAAAGATGATGATGTAATCCTTGCGCTAAAATCAACATAGCCCAATCTCAGTCAATTGATACGAACAGTGTATACTCTGAAAACCAGTTGCACCTTGTTTGTAGAATAATTCTGAATACAGGAGAAGTCAGAGAAAGTGACAGCCTGTGACCCACTCTACAAATAGTAAAAGTGAATCTAAAACTGTATTCACTCGGAAGTATTCCCTCAACTGCCCTGCCTGGTAAAAGATGCTATCTTTTGAAAGGGCTTGTGAACCCACCTGTCCTATGAGATCTGGTCTTTTGTCACGGCAAAATTGTCTCCTACTATGAGTTCAACTAGAAACAGAAAGGAGTGTGGGGAACTCAAGCTGGGGTTAGTAGGATTACATTGTGTTTCGTCTTTTATGGGCAGAGATTTAAGGCTGATCCAGGTACAAAAGATGTTACTAGATGCTGTCTAATTAGGGTGCAGGTTGGGTCTGGCATATCTTGAGGTACATGTAATTTTGCAGGGAGGTGTGAGTCTTCCCTGACACCTCTGAGCTCAAGTCGATAGCAAGGCACCAACTCCCTCCAGGTCAGAGGCTGTGTGGCCACTTCTGTAAAGCACCATACTGAAAGCTGTTACCTCTGCAGAAAGGCAGGATATATTAGCTCAGACTTCATGCCACGCAACACACATCCGTGTCTCTCACAGCCAAATTAGGGCATAAGGGTGAACTTGAATATCCCTGCAGACAGGCTGCAGCCGTACCCTTTGTCCGCTTCCTAGTGGGACTGCTGCTCACATCACAAAATGTCCAGCATAGACAGCACTTCAGCAGAGACTGTATTGAATAGGCTGTTTGGAAAAGGCAGTTATAATGTACCACCATTTCATTTGAACAGTGCATTTTGGAAAGAAAAAAAAAACCCACACAACAAAACACCTCTTATGAGATTGCCTTTCATTCTCTGAGAAAGAAAAGGAAACTGCTTTTCTATCCTGAGTTCTTTGGTGATGGTAGACTTCAGCATCCTGTATTTTTATCCTTCCTGTTAAATATATGTGTGTGTTTGCTATGGGATACGGTGGAATAGTTTGGATTGCAGGCTTCTATGGAGGATCTCCTTTATACCTCAGGTGGTCCAATGTTATTTTGCACAGTTTAGTCGAGATAAGGATGTAGACTGCAATGCAGGTTGGAAGCCCCAACCAAACGTGGCAAGGAGGAAGGGATATTGGTTTGCTAGAGTGATTATCCATAGGCAGTGGTGATGCTGACACTGGTTTCATTTTTTGAGTGCTGCTAAAGATGTTTATCATTACTCTAGAGGCTTTAGTCTTTTATGGTTTGAATGCTGGCTGTGCGGGAAGCTGTCTCTTTTCTCTATGCTCTATCCAGCAGTAGCACTCTTCAAAATATTCTCAAGATTTTTATATCTGAAAACTGCAGGAAAAGATATTCTTACTTCTGAGCCTTTTGCTGGAACTCGTTTAATCAGAGACGTACTGTCTTGAATTTGAATGAATATTTGGAATGTGTTTGCTTGAGTAAATAGAGGGTATTATGTTGTAGAGTAGTGATTTAGTTGCTGTTGTGTTATTTTTTTGTCTCCCCCACACAGAATTAGCTAGAAAGGCATTTTCTAAACTATAAAATAATATCAAAATCTTTTCTGATTTCTTCTCTCTTGCATAATTTAAACTGAACATTCCTTATTTAAGAAAACCTATAATGAATTTCAGAGCTTGTGTTATGTAAGTCAGTTAGTTACATCAAGCAGAAAAACTGAACATTGCCTTTGGGAGAGAGAGGGGGGAAAACAAGTGCTTGAAAGCAGAGTCTAGGGAATGGAGGACAATTTGGGGACCAGCTTCTCCGCAAACCATGCCACAGAGAGGCTGGCAAAAGGCATTGGGCACACGTGGAGCACAAGTCAACCTCAAAGGTTCTCCGGGATCAATTATGGATGCTTATGTTCGTATGCACAGTCTGGGGATAATACTCAGTATGTTCACATGATTTTGTCTTCCAGAATGATTGAAGATTGTGGGAAAAGAGGAAATACCATGGCAGAAAGAAGGCAGCTGTTTGCAGAAATGCGTAAGTACTTCTTAGAAATGTTTCGCTGTGATAGACCCAGCCAGTTGCGGTGCAATGTCAGTAAAATTTATGCCAGCTTTCCACCTCAAGTAACTGATATCTCCATTTCACAAGTGGTTTAATGTTGTGAAACCAAAGCTACAGGAAAATGGGATGATTTGACCAAATAGCAGGAGAGAGGGATTTTCTACATCAGATTTTGTGATTGTATTGTTTTTAATCAGTAGCTTCTTGAAACAAAGATGCTGCAATGAAGGGGGATAAAGGTGTCCAAAAGACTACATCTTTTATGGGGGTGTCTGTAGTGGGCTGACCCCAGCCAGGTGCTAAGCACCCACACAACCACTTGCTTAATCCCCAACCAGCCCCCAGTGGGATGGGAGAGAATACAGGGAGGGCAAAAGCAAGAAAACTAGTGGCTTAAGATAAAGACAGTGGATTAAGTGATGGAAAGAGAGAAAAAATGACAGCAAAAAACCCAAGAAGGTGATCACTCACCACCTCCCAAAAGCAGACCAATGCCCAGCCTTTCCCTGAGCAATGCCCCCCCTGGAAGACAAAACTCCCCAACCCCTTCTTTCGCTACCCCAGTTTTATTGCTGAGCATGACGTTATATGGTATGGGCTATACTTTTGGCAAGGTGGGGTCATCTGTCCTGGCTGTGTCCCCACTCAACCTCTTTCCCACCCCTAGGCAACTCGGGGCGGGGACAGACAGAGAGTAGGAAGCAGAAAGGCCTGGATGTTGCGCAAACACTGTTCAGCAATAGCTGAAACGTCGGTATGTTATCAACTCTTTTTTAGCCACAGATCTAAAACACAGCACCGTGCAGGCTGCTATTGAGAAAGTTAACTCCATCCCAGCCAGACACAGTACAGGCACTCAAGTACTACACGCCCCACTTCAGCATATATTTATAGTTTCTAGTGAAGCTTTGCGTTCCCTCCACAATAGGATGTCGGGGATGTACTATACTAACAGTGTTCCTGCAATTCTCTTGACGGTCATCTCTTACAGACAATACACTGTTTCTCAAGGACTTTCTATTACATCTGAAGTCTGAAACTGTTGCCCTGTACTCAATTTACCTAAGTTCTGTCTGTAATTACTAACCTTCCTATTATTTGTTCCCTGCAACATAGTGAAAAATGACACAACATCTCCCCCATCATCTGGGGGAGACAAAGATGAGCATTACTGAAACTTGAGCAACTGTGCACACTGAAAGGCCAGGTCTGTGGTGGTGAATTAAATGTGCTCGGGACTGTTCTCCAAGGGTGAGCCTGGGGGCGACTGAATGCCCTACGTCTTTTCTCTTGAGCTCTCCCAAGCTAAGGGCTGCTCGTTCAGATGGATGCAGATGGCCTACTGAAAATGGTCTTGGCCAGTTCCACTGTATCCACTAGCTCTGTGTTACCCTGTAATTATTTCAATATCACACAAGGCTTGCTGTTGTAACTCAGATGGATTGTCACTTGGGTACAACATCCTGGACCAGTGGAGGGAGGGGTTGTTCTTTGGCCCTAAGGAAAAAAAAGAAAAAAAAAGAAAAAAGGATGGCATTTGTCAGTTATCAGAACATACTATGCTTTTCATTAGAATTATAGAGAGGACCTGAGCTTATATCATCCAAAGTCAATAGTACTACTTCCATTAACTTCACTTAGTTTGAACTATTCCTAAAATGGAAGATAATTGCTTAAGACTTCTCTGTGAGGATTTATGGTTTGTTCCCACCGTTTTGAAGGCTGTTTTGCTGTGGGGTTGTGGAGGAGTTAAGGGGTATTGGGAAAATTTACAGTCAGCAGTTGAGGCGGAGGAGGGATGATTTTCCCCTACTGTACACAAATAGTGGCTTTTTTTCTCACACATTTTATTATTTTGACATATTTACTTGTGTCTGGTTTATCTCACGTGTCCTTCCTTTTTCTGTTTGCCTCCTCCTCCTACACATGCACATAGAGAACTGGGTTACAACTAGGTAAAAAGAGGGGAAAATACTACACTTTTGTGAAAAACTAAGTATGTTTTATACAAAGAAATGTCCAGATTGATATAAAACACTCAAATTTGCATTTTCAGAGTCCCTGGGATTCCTGTGTGTATCAAGGGTGTGCTTCACTGAAACAGAAGCTTGTCCTTCCGTCTGTGCATTCAGGTTCCCTCAGCCCAAACAGTTCAGGTTTAATAAAAAAGAGGGTCCGCACACTGTGCGTACTGTGGGCCATGCGATGCTTTTTAACATTATAACAAACATAATCTTCTGGTAAAAAGTTATACTCCACAACCTGCCAATGTTAGAGGAAGAACATTCATAATGTAGAGGACTTTGCCAGTGTTTTAGGTTCTTGCAGTCATATCTGTCTGTGATTAAAACCCACAGTGCTTTTAGAAAGTGGGTCATGATCCAAAGTACACAAGACAGAAAAGAAAAAAAAATAGAAAAAGAAAATCCAAGTTTTCCTGCCTTTTTAAGTAAGAAACTTGTTCTGAACAAGGAATAAATGGATTTGACTCTAACTTTAGATATGGGCCACTATGTCATTTTCCCTGTATTTAAAGAAATTTAGTTTGACTTTTTTGTTACCTTTCCTTCGGAAGAGGCATCTTTCTAGTTCCAAATTACAAACCTTTGTAAATTAGTGTCTGTCGTGGTTTGGCTTCAGATGGCAACAAAGAACCACGCCCCGCTCGCTCCAGGCTTTCCTCAATGGAAAGCACAAGGAAAGGGCAGAACTCGTGGGCTGAGACAACGGCAGTTTTAATAGAATAACAAAGGTAGCACAAAAACAACAATAACAACAATAACAAGGACAGAGGAGTATACAGACGCGGTTAGGGAACCGCCGCTCACCGACCGCACCCAGGACGCCCCAGCCGCTCCAAGCAGTGACTTCCCGCCCCCTCCTGGCAGCTCAGCGCTGGTGTGGCTCACATGGGATGGAATACTTATACCCATGGGCCGGGGAGAGTTAACCCTCTCCCTGCCGGAACCAGGACAGTGTCATAATGTTATCTTCTGTAGAGTCCTGTGGTTAAAGCTTAAATAGTGTCTTATATCTCAAAATTCACCACTGATGTCAAATTGCTAGGCTACCCTTCATCTCACCTGACATGCTCAGCTATATGCAGACTGATGAAGAGAGTTCAAAACATACATCACTGTTGTGCTGCCAGCACACATTATCCAGCAAGAAAGCATCAGCCAAAGCTTGCAATGTATCCCTTTATTATTTTGTAAACTGCAAACAGTGTTACATGAGATAAGCCGTATTCAAAGGAAACAGAGCGAAATGCTGACAGCAGGCAAAAGGAAGGAGAGGCCGCTGGCAATCCTGTAGGCAAGTTACAAATTCACAGTCTTCTTTGCCATGCTCAGTCCCGCGCATCTTTCCACTTGTTTTTCAGGACTCTCCATGTAAGTGAGGTCACTTTTCTACAGAAGTAATTCAACAGATAGATCTCCGACTGCGACAAAACAGAAATCACGATAAAATTAAATTTTCTGTTCCAGAAATTTATCAGCAAAAACACCTACTCCCAAAACAATGCCATCCATTGTTCATGTAAATAGTAAAGAAAAAAAGCAACATTATTGTCTACATATTTGTTTATTTAGGATTAATACTGCAACCTAGGAAGCTCAATGAGCCAGAGTCTCACTTTGCTTAGAATCTTTACACCTTCTTAAAAGGCCGAAGTTTTGTAAAGGAGCACTGGAAGCTTCTATTAGTAGATTTCACTAAAGTTAAGAGGGAAAAATTAAATTCATTTTACTCATTGGTCCTATTAAAAAAATAAGGAGTTAGTGTTACAAGCGTTATCCTCCTCTTTACCAGTAAAGTTTTCCAAAAGCTGTCAATGAGATACTAATGGAGAAGGGAAAAACCTCTGTAATTTAACAATAAAACATAAGATGAAAAAAAATGAAAAAAACCCTTTCCAGACCTGATGTTAAGTAGTTAAGGGTAGCTTTTCCCAGGAGCAGATGGTGTCAAGACAGCCAACTGCAAAAGGGAGTAGCTGGGAACCCTGGGAAGATGATGTGGGAGAATCCAGTCAGGAAAACAGCAGAGTTTGGGGAGAGAGGAGAGAGAGTATCATCCTCATTTTCATCTCACAGGTCAGAGCACATTTGAAAAATTTGGGTCCACATTCTTTAAGAAAGTGTGGGTGAATGATGCCGACATGGCCATGTGTACAACAGTGCAGCTCAATGGCCAGTCTAATAATGTCAAGATGAATTTTATAGAAAGCATTTGGGAAGCATGTATAAAAGCAGAATAGGGCCATATTCCACTCCACTTCTCTTACAGCCCGATTGTACCCTGTTTGGATGTGTTTCTTGTGGTCAGTTTCTTAAGAATCTCTGGGTTTTGTAACTTGGTACCTTGCTCAACTGAACAGAACAGGCTTTACTCCTGTTACAGGGCCAATCACAGAGAAAAAGCAAATACGCAAAAATTTAATTGAATGTGTTTCTGTGAAATGCGTGGTACAATTATTAAGCAGTCTTGTATTTCATAGGCCATATTGTAGCTATGAGACAACACTCCTTTACATGAGACATACCAGCCAAGAAGGAGAAAGATGGAAATCACAATCTCCTTTTTGAGGTTTTTGGGAAGTGTTATAAGTGGTACAGAACAGCAGGAGGCCTAATGACGCTGTGCCAGGTTCTGCCCCCATCCTGGTCCCTTTGTGCTGCACTTGTATGCGAAATATCTACTGGTCAATTTGTACCCATCTCCTGGGCAGCTGCTTTGGAAATGCTGCCAGATCTTTAACTTGGAGCAGCCTGGGCCAAGCTATGTGTGAAGCAGAGAGGTGACCCTTTGAGGTCTCTGTTGCAGAGGACACACCTCCACAAAACGGAGAAAGCCCTCGCAGCCTTTGCGTTACTTCTGCAGACTGCTGTCAGTCTTCTCATTATGGCATGGTATTGTTTCTAATTTGGTTGGCTGGCAATACCTTGTTCTAATCTGGCATGTCAGCCAAAGATATTTGTTACGAGCTTTGCCGTTAAATATTAAAATTAGATGGAGGTTTTCCCTGCTGTTGGAGCCTGGCCAGTGTGTCTTTTAGCCTGCAGCTTGACCAGATTGTTCCTCAAAGTGACAGACACAGTGGGCTGACTATTCCTTGCCTTCCTGCATAAAAGTCTTTTAACAGTGTAGCTCCTGCCATTCCCCTTCTTACTCCTCACCCCTCTCTACTCTCCCTGCAAAGGAGATAGCCTTGAAAATTATTAAAGAGAGTCAGCTCACGTGTCCTCTTTGTTCTCTGGCTTCCCTGTTAACAAAGATACACACAGATCGTATTCCATACAAATGTCGCTGTTATTCTCTTCCCCTAGGGGCTCAAGATCTGGATCGCATTCGTTTGTCCACCTACCGAACAGCATGCAAGCTTAGATTTGTTCAGAAGAAATGCAACTGTAAGTATGTCAGCACTTCGTTCGTATCCCATGGTCATTGGCTTTCACCTGCACTCCCCAGTCCGTCCTTCAGATCAGTCACAAGCGAGGACCGTTTGATTCGGCATTGCAAAAGATGCTAATCAGAGTGCCTGGGCAGATTTTAAATATTAAGCTGTTTATATAAGGTACTTGTCTCAAACATGCCAGTGATTCAGTCATAGAAAGGTGGGTTGTGATGCAGGCCACAGCTTTATTTAATAAGTGCGTTAACTAGATTCTCCAGTTTTCTTGTAAAATAACATTTGGGGGTTCCAGAAGGATCCTGCAAATTAAATGCTTTTATAGCAGCTCCATGGAGAAGAAATGATGGTTCCAGTCCTCATCTATTTGGGGAGCAGCAAAGTGTGTGCTGTGCCAGTCAGCCCACTTTGTTCCAGAAGGCCAGCTAGAGACATCTCTTCTGAGAGGGTGAACCTGCTTGTAATCTCTGCGTGTCTGTCTTCCTCTGTCTAGGCTTCATTCTTGAGAAGTTGCCCACTTGATTAGTGACTTTTTAAAGGTTTCTTCTGAGATTCAGTGCTTCTTCCTTTACAGCTGCAGTTTCTATTAGCACACTCATGTGCGGTGAACTTTAAAGGGGAAATAACTATAAAATCTATAATGGAGTGTATCCTTTCTTCTCCATCCAAAATTGTATGCAAATACTTAGAATGGCAGGTTTTGGTTTATGCATTTTACCAGACCTTTCCACACCAAGTTGAAAAAAAGAATCCTAACCAGGAGAACTCTTGCCAGCAGTAGCAGTAGGGAGAGGACCAATGCAAAGGAAACAAGTTTTTCATATCTAAACTGGAGTGACAGCCTGGCTACGCTTGTGCTATGCACAGCGGTAAGTATGTTAAGAAATGTTCACTGCAGATAGGGATTAGCCGCCCAGGAAAGAGTTCCCGGTTTTCAGGGTACATCTATCTGCATTACAGAAATGTTTAGCTTATGCTGTCCAGACGTACTGCAGAGGCCAAGTTGTGGCGGAAAAGACTTTGGAGAGTACTTATTGGGTTATTAGCTATGGAGCTTGTTGTTCAGCCACTTCTGCAGCACATTGCTCATGTTTTTAATATGTGTTTAGACGAAGTATGAATTGAAGGATTAGTATCACATTATAAGCAGGCTGCCAGACACAAAACCCGGGAGGGGTTTAGTACCTGCCCAGCAGCTGGCTTCTCCCATTCAGGAGGAAATGTGTTGAAATTATGTTATATTCAGTTGTTTATTTTAATTTTATGTTTAAGAGGATGACATTTTCACTTCATTTTTACAGTAGCATAATACAATAGTCTGAGGTGACAAAAGTATCCAATTAAGTTGACAGTGATCGCAGTCATAACACTAATTGCTTTGATAACTGTATACAAAGCAAATGAAAAAAACGCAAGGGTGCAGTAGCCCCGTTGTTGGGAGTGGCTGGCTGGCTGAAAATATTGGTAGTTATTTTTGACTTTATTCCTCTTATTTATCAACTGCGATCTGCTTTTGTGGAACTCTTGCTTCTCTTCGTAGAGAACCAATACACATGCCCTTCAGTTTGCCAGCTTGCGCTTATGGGCAACGCTTGCCTTCTGGTTGCCGTTCATAACCTAGGTGAAGTGATTTGCTGGTCTTATGCCAAGCTTCAGCAAAAAAAAAAAACACAGAGAGGAGCGAGACTTAAAGAAAAATGTTGTCCTAGGAATCGGGTTCTATGCAACTTAAGGAATAATGCTTGTTGCTCTGGAATGGGCTGAATTGCATGTGTCTTTTCACTGTCAAGTACATCTTTCTTCTGATTGTTTCTGTTAGACTGCTGCTCTCCCAGATTGGCTTTCTCTTATTAGTGGGAAAAGAAGTCATTCGTTCACCTGATATGATTTCAAGCAATGGCTGTCCAAGGCAGAGCTTCTAAACATAGAGATGCTGAACTGAGCACTGCCACAAAACAGTTAATATCAGACCTCCAACTCATGTCAGCTACTCTTTTTGTTGTTTTTTTTCCCCCAGAGAAGTTGCCATTATGCACCACCCAATACTGTTCAGGACAGAAATAAAAGGATATGGGAACAAACCTTTCTGCTACATCCGAGCTGTTTCATTTAGGGGATAATACAAAAAGAAAAGGCTCAAAGGCAGTTCTGCTCCACTCCCAGTGCATAGCACCTCCTGTCACTCAAGCCATCCTTGTCTTCTTTCAGCTGTGCTCTCCTGCCCTGCCCTGGCACACCAGCCCAGGCTCACTGGGAAAAAATTGCTTGGAAAGAGTGTGTTCAAGGGGTTCTTTTAAAGAGCCAATTTAATAAATTACAGGGAGCTGCTCTTGGCTACAGGCTGAAGGTGTATGAGGATGGAAGCAGAGAGCTGCTTTCAGTGCCAAAAGTGGCTGTTCCGAGGAAAGCAGAGCAGAGGTTTTATTAACACTTGTCTTTTTTACCCGAAGGTGCCCCTTAGCATAGACAGTCCTGGGATATCATTTAAGAGGCAGCTACGTTCATCACAAACAATGCCGTGTTTGTTTCTGCTGTCTTTAATGCAGACACAGACACAGGTTCATCTCCTGGCCTCCTTTTGTGAATTCTTCTTCAGTACAAAAGGGTGTTTTACTGAAACCTTCAGGAGCCGGATGGGTTTACTGGTGAAGAAGGCAATGTGCAATGGGCAAAAGTGCCTTCATAATCTAAGAGCCATTCTCTCTTGCGGCATTTCTCTTTAACCTCGTTAAACTGTCTGCCCAAAGATTATACGGGAGGTCACTGTTTACTGCCATGTACCAGAATACCACTACATATGTTGCACTTTGAGGACTAATGCTGTCTATCAAATGAATTGCTCCATGGAATTATTTAGTTTTCACAGGAGTTTTCACAGTTTTTTCTACTTTAAAGATATTTTTATTACTTCAAAACTGGAAATATATGTGTTTCTGATAACTCCATAAAACTTCAGGAAAACTACTATGCATGTGAAAACTGTTTCTTTTGTAAAAATCTCTCTGAGCATTTAAACCAAAAAGCAGTTTAAATAAAATCAGCAAAGTGACAAAAATTAATATGTCATAGCAATTATTTGTCAAAGAGGATAGAATTGAATTCAGTCCAGCCTCATTCTTCAGAGAAGCAAGAAATTCTTCTGAAGAACTCAGAAAATGATAAGTAGATAAATTTGAAAAAGCTGTAATGTTATCTTTCAAAGAAAAATTCCTTCAAATTTAAGGATTTCCCTTTCCCTATATTAATGCTACAAATAAATAACAATAGCATTTAAAATTATTGTTGGCACACCTCTGAATCTGCCAAGTGCCCAAACATGGGATGCAATATGTGACAAAAAGCCCAGAAGCAAGAGACGCACAAAATTCTACATGCAGGAATCCTAAAAGCTGGAAAGCTTTGCTAGTATGGCATGAATATAAACTCATTTTACGCTTCTCTATTTCTGCTGACAATTTCTTAAATAAGAAGTAATGAAAATAGAAACCCTGCAGGTAATATGGGTGCCTTTGAGGATGTGGTGGGTATAGGAGGAGATGATTGCAGGCTATTTGCTTGCTACTTTGCAGAACTCCTGTAGCAATAGGCCTGTTGCAATAGGGGTATTCTTAGTCATAAATACTAACACAAGATGTCGATACCTTTTCTGTAAAAAAATAAGAACATCAAAGAAATACAAAGAAGTCTTGAGAAGATCTTGAGATTTGGGCATGAGTAATTCCAAATGAATGCCATGAGTCTTGGACAGATGGATCCTTGAGAAAACACTGCTGGTGGTTTCACCATCTTCAGATCTCAGAATGTAAATCAAGGAGTGTGTGAGCTGACTGTGTCTGCGCTGCTGGGTCATGGTGTTGGATATAGTCTCGGAAATAGCAGCACCCTAATCATTTGAGGTTAAATTTCATTATTTGGGATAATAAAAGCAGATAGGAAGCAGGTGCAGAAACCTGATCAAACGTGCTATGTGTTTATTCCAGTCTGTACTCTACAAAATAGACAAAATGTGAATAGCTGACTTCATCATCTAAATTTTCTAAATGTGTTTTAAAGGTGGCCCTAAATAGTGCACACTTCAAAAAAATCAAGGAGGGAGATGGAAAAACTACAGGTGAGCACCACAAGGTCTGCAACAGTCGCAGAACTTGAAAACCCCATGAACTGGTTTTACTCTGACAAAGTCAAACATTAGGGTATTGTCCTTCACTCATACGTCCAGTGCATCAGAGCAGGTTTTGGAGCATCTGATATACATTCTCACCATACAGACTCCTGCTCAGCTCCCCTTACTGCCAGGAAAATGCCCTCTTGACAAGGCTGATTTACAGCTGTTTATCTGTAGCCTTCAGACACAGACACACAACAGGCTTTCCTAAAACAAGGCATGAAGGACCAATGACAGCAGTTGCACGCATCTCTCAACATTCTCCAGTATGCAGGAACTACCAGAAAGCACACTTCATAGTTATCCCTAGTGATCCTTGCGCGGTTGGGTTATTTTAATGCTTGGGTTTGGGTGAATTTATTAAAACCCAATTGTTTATACCAAAAAACAAGCTGAGATGAAATATCGTGTTCAAATGCAAATTCGCTCTGGGCAATGGTGGCAGCAGCAGTAGAACAAAACAACATAACATAATCAAAACCATTATACAATTAAACATCACTCACTAATACAGAACTGTACAGCTGGAAAACTACTGCTGTCCTTGATGAACTTTCCTGAATGTGTTGTGAGATTATTCTATGATTCTGGCTGCAAAAAGCAGATTTTGCTGATTTCCCTAGATCGGAATAAATCATTAGCAGTTGAAAGCTTGAATCTAAAGCCATGCCAGTGATTGTAATATGGGGCATAATTAATGCATATGAAAAGGGAGCTTGTTTCTCTGTCTGTTTAACCCCGGCACCTTAGGGTTTCAGTGTCTTTGTTTCTCCCTTCAGTATTCTTCTGTTTATTATTTTTTTTAATTAATTTTTGCATTGTTTTATCATATCCAAGTTGTGGTACAGCTGTTTCCACGTAGGGAGCGCAGCTGCCTTGACTGTGATGGAGACCTTGTGCATGTCCAGGGCAGTCTCCTCCATCTCCACCCTGCTCTTCCTCCTACGTCCTCTGGGCTTGAGTAGTCACAGCTCAGGCATGTGGGCATGTCAGCTCAATTTCCATACATGCCCTTGGGTGCCTCTCTGATCTGATCTGCCTCTTTACATCCGTTTTAAGTTAGAATAATTTCTCACCCTCCTGAAATTTAATAATTTCCTACTGAAAATGAATGACAGTTATTGTAAGGACATTATTTTTAGATGCTTTTCTTAAAGTTTTTTTCCAGCTGTACTCTTATACCTTCCGTAACACCACAGCAAGCTGCTAAAACTGGTTTTGTCCTAGAAACTGACAGTTTGGTATCAAATGGTGACATTAGCCTGTGTGAGCCCCCATCAGGTAAAAATTACTTGATTAAACCTAAATAAAATTACTAGGGTTTGGAGCTGGGTTTGGGTTTTTTTACTGGGCTGACACTTAAAATATCATTTTTTCCCATCCCATTCAACATGCCATTCACAATGAAAAGTCACGGTATCTGCTACTTGTAGTAAAAGGAAAGGATATGAAAGTCTTGATTCTGCACTGGGAATGGTGCTGTGACCTTTGCGTTATCCAGTGGCTGAGGAAGTCAACAAGAGATCCAGGTTCAACTTTCTCTCTGCACAGCAAAATATGTGCTGATCTTACATATCCAAAAAAGTTCCCTAAACACAAAGGTAGAGGATATTCAGAAGTGTTCGAGTCTCTCCTGTTGATGCTTATCCACCAAATCTTCATCTTTATATGTTAATTGATTTAGGAACTGACAACTGCTTCTGTTAGATTAAATGAGACCTCTTGCCAGCATAGTGTAAAGCTGCTCTTTCTTTGACTCAGCGAGTATTTATTTTCTCTAAAATGAAATGGAGTGCAGAATAAATGCTTGATGGTGGTATCCTCCATCACATGGTGGCACACGGTTGTGCAAGAATCCCATGAAGATCCCTGCTGTGGCAGGAGTCATTCATTCTCAATATCTTGCCTTTTACTTCTCACGGACTATATAGCCTGTGCAGTTTTGTGCTTGCCCCTCATCCTTTTTTTCTCAGGCTGACCATCAGAAGCAGAGCCACCAAGTTATCATGATTACAGAATTGTTTAGATTAAGTAACTTAATCACTGCAGGTTTCCATGGTTGGTGCTCTTTTCTCATTGTTGGATTTTATCATGTTTTTCATTCCATCTCTGAAGCCATGAAGCACAAGATAGATTCAGGCTGGGTCACAGAGCAATCAAACTGAATGACAAGCAATGTTGCCTACTTGAGAAGTGCAAAAGGTCTGCTTGGCTGCAATTTGAAACATTATTTCCTGGGAAAACAATCTGCCTCTTGAATTTCTGATCATGGCATTCTCATATTCTTTTAAACCCTCAGTGGTTGGTATTCTCATGAAATTTGCTTTAAAATCCTGTAATTTGGGGAAAACACACACAATTTTCGATCTTAGTTTTATTCTTCTCTGTTGACCATCTTGGATATTCTATTATTATTATT